>CM041782.1:4562697-5104172 GCA_023374045.1 Limonium bicolor | reverse complement strand
CTTGGTTTTTGATTTGGCAAAGGGAGCTAGGAATTACAAGAGGTTGAAGATGACAAATGATGGTGGTGCTGTGGCTTTACCGTGGAAGAGAGCAAGAAGGAAGGTAGAAGATGGTGGATGTATGAAAGAAATGAGGAATAATGAAGATAAGTTTGCTTTTGTAAGATATTTACATGATAAAGTAAATAGTACTTTGTTTAGTCATTATTTATTTGCTTAATAAGCTAACATAAGTGGTGACTCACCACCATAAAAACCGGCCCCCTTTATGTTACTAGGGGTGTTTTAGTCTTTGTTGACCATTTAACTTACTTATATTGACTTATGTTATAAACTAGCTTATTTTAGTTACTATTCATAAAAACAAGGCACATTGTTGTGAAATTTTTGATTTCCCATTGATTTAGACTTCCAAATGTAATACCAAGTAGTACACATGTTAATTAAAGAGTAATGATGGACATTTAGCCATTCAAAACCCATTTACAAGACAATTTTTCAAAAATGTGCTTTAAGACTCCTTAAAGCACATTTTGTGTTTTAACTTGTTTTCAAGCTTGGTTTTCTTGGTATTTGGTTTAATATGTTCATTAATATATAAATAAGGTATTGGTAAGCTCATTAGGTCTTAACCAAGCTTATCCCAAGCTTAGAGCACATTTTAGCCCTAATTGACTTTAAGGTATTTATTTGTGTTTTCTATGGTTTAAATTGTTTACTAATGTTTCTAAGACTCTTTTTAGTCTTAATATACCATATTTTAATGTTTAAACGACATACTAAGGTTTGGGGTATTTCACCAGAGGCGCATCAACCCGTGGAGCTAGCCGAGCGACATGAAGACCAACACCAACTGTTCAAATTCAAAATCAGAGGTGCACCAACCCGAGTCAAGCGACATGAAGATTAGTAACACCTGTTCGAGTTCAAACTGTTGAAAATCAGAAGAACACCAGCTCGTATTGCTTGATAGCAGTACCACTTCACTGCAACAGCCTGAACTCAAGCGAGCAGCCAGTCAAGAGCCCAAAGACGAGCGAGCAGCCGGCCTGCAGCCCGAAGACGAGCGAGCAGCCGGCCAAGAGCCCGAAGACTAGCGAGCAATCAACCAGGAGCATGAAGATGAACCAGAAGATTTCAGATGAAGTTTAGCTCAAAATTCCCCCTTTTAATGACTTTTTAGAATTGATAATGTATAGGTTTTCCCTATGATTCTTTTCTTGCTTGTCCATTTCTAAAAAGATTACATGTACAGGTTTATACATTCCCTTTGAATTTATTTAGATCAATGTGTATAGGGGTTCCTCACTCCCTATTTTATTTGCGAATGACCGAGCGTCAAAATTCATATTAAGAAAATCCACCACTTTGAAAACACAAGTTTTCGAAATTGTTTTTTCAAAACTTGGTTTCTTTTGGCATGCACGTATAATGAAAAGAACGAATAAGGAATGACCCCTCACAGTTATATGCCATTCATAAACCTTGCTTTATGGGGTGAAAATTCACGGTATCTACATGTGACATCCCCTAAATAAGTGACACCAACAAATGCAACCGAGCACAAAGCAAAACACATGCATTGCATTCATGACAAAAAAAAGGGGTCACTTGCGCTTCCAGTCATTTCAAATCCATCAATCATTCACGGGTCCTGTCCACCTCAGAAAAATTGCATAATCATGTGTTTCATTGCCACCATACCACACACCAGCTTTCATCCCCATATCTCGACCGCCAAAGCCCGATCTCAGAGGGATAGAAAAGAAAACTGAGTTCAAACCTCTTCCAATTGGAATCACCGTGCATGCCAGTGACTAAAAGGGAAAGAGCCTGTCATACCGTGGGACCACCATGCGGGAGTTGTCACTCCCTAAAAATTTAAAATCCAGCGGCCAATCACCAACCCGACCTCATTTGAGAATTACCACCCCGACAACAACCCCAACAGCTAGACCATCTGCAATGCCAACAGTAGTGAGACGAGCTTCATGAACCATGAGCTGAATTTGACTCAAGCGAGACTAGGTGTAGCCTTACCACTCATGCATTGCATCCAAAAAAAACATTCAGTCAACCATCTCAATTCATCATTTTCAGCATTCCATGCATCCTATACATAGTAATTCCATATTACCACAATACATCGCATGGTAGATAATTGCATTTGCATACTCCCATATGGAAACGACATCTTCGAGAAAATCATGATAGATTGATTGAACAGATTGCATGAACCAATGAACTCTCAACCTATCAATGAACACAAGGGTCCAATCAAAATCGGCACCACAAACCAAGTGAGTAGTGTGCGAAGAGTGGTATTTTCCCTTTAATTTCAAATGAGAGTACTGGACAATCCATTGAGTGATGAGGGCAGATAGAGAGATCCAATGGAGGTAAAACCACGAGCGACATGTGCATTCCTTCAGCACATGGAGAGGCACAATACATAGAGAGATCAATGTTGATAAACAAGATATGAACTATGATTCATGCAAAGATCTGAGAATAGTAAGAAAACAATCATTGACGAATGAGAATAACGAGGCACTTAGGAGTAAAAATCTCCACAAAACTAAAAAGCTTTAACTGCCCTGTACATAATCCCTTAGTGAGCCCCGCTGAGCCTTTCACGATAAACCTTTTTCTGCGAACTCCACAACATGCCAACTCACATACACATATTTACTCACCCTTGCAATAGAGGATCTCAAAGGAGCCGGAGCCATGGTCCCTCCCCACCATCTTTCACAAATACAACAAATGAAAAGTTCAAAGAAATAAGTGAGTCAATGCAACTCCAAAGCCAAACACCAAAAAGAACACCGAAAATGTTCAAGAAGATCGATGAGTCAATGCAACTCCAAAGCTGAAAGCCAAAGTACAAAGCAGAGAATGCTTAAGAAACTTGATGAGCCAAATGCAATTTCAAAAACGTAAAAATGAGAGGAAAGTTCAAATCGTACGCCGGAAGAGGCAAGAAGGAGAAATCCAAACCAAAAGGACCAATGATGGCCCAAAGAAACCGATAAGGGGTTATCCAAACCCGTCTAATCATTCCACCCATGGCAAAGGCGAAACATGTCCTCTATTGCACAAAAGCTCCACAATTCCTAAACAAATCCTCCAGTCCCATGTGACATACATCATACCCCTTAACCCCGTTATAACCCAATAAAAGACCTCTGACTCGTTAGTTGATGAGCGTTAACCAAAAGTATCGGATCTGAAACATGAATCATAAGTTTTGTACTTGTTATCAACATGTCCCGTCATACCAAAGAGACCGTTAGGGAATGAGTGTGACCTAATCTCACAAGGTCTTTAGAGTACGAGTGACTCTTCGACTAAACCACCAAATCATAATCAGCCTACCCATTGCAGGTGAGGAATTTGTGAGGAATGGAAAGTCGATAACCTTGAAAAGGAATTCTAAGGAAAATACTGCTCTGAGCATCAAGAGTGTCATCACGACATTTGCACACACGGCCATACTCATGAAAGATTGACCTGTATCCCTCCGTGAGAGTAAAGTGATTCATGTATTGCAGCTCAACAATCACTCAAGATCAAACGGAAGATGTCTTATATTTGTAAACCTCATATTAATAGAGATAGGACCGTACCTTCTCTCTAAAAACTGCATATGCATTTTGCATCGTGTCTAGCATTTAATATTTGCATGCACCATAATCATTTCATCTTCAACATCCGACTAGTAAGAATTCTACCTAGTCTCGCTGACAGTCGACTTCAGTTGCAGTTGTTGAAGCATAACTTTTGACCAAAAGATGTCAACTAGACCCATCCCAGGCCATCATCAAACTATATCGAACCATCTTGGAGCCATCCTAGGCCATCATTAGACTACGTCTAGCCTTTTCGGAGCAATACTGGGCTATCCCCGAGCTACAACGAACCATTCTGGAGCCATCCAAAGCCATATGAAGACAATCCCGGAGTTGTCCAGTGCCATACTCAAGCCTCATCGACATCATTCCTAAAACCGAGCTGGAGCCATGCGGGAGCCAACCTCAAACAATGAAACCATCCCTAGAGCTACACATGAGCCATCCCAACAGTCCGAGAACAATATGGGAGCCACCTAAATCCACGTCAGAGCTATTTCATCACCAAGGTCTTGCCTACAGAATTTCAAACTACGTATGGTCTGATCTCAATACGAAATTTAGTACGTAGGCAGCCCGCCCAGGGTGCGACCACAACAAGGGCGAAAACTTCCCTTTTCCCATCCTTGAAGTGAACCAACCAAAGCATCATCATTCGCAATCAGCACAAAGTCATCCTGGAGCCATCCATGGAAATCCTGGAACGATGATGGGAACTACCAATAAAGTCATGCAATTGTGTTTAGCCATTCACACTTGAAAGACCATTCACCCACAATAAAGTCCACATCAAAACCTCATCAAACCACAATAAATCCATCACCGGAGCCATCGAACTACTTCAAAACAACCAAATCCACCAACCGTTTCAAACCCACCAACCACCCGAGACCATTGGTCACATCGGGGCCATCAATGCATGTTGGAGCCATCTCAGATCCTTGAAGCCATGCCGGAGCCATCCCAAAGCTTTGAAGCAACTTTGGAGCGATCAGCTCACACAAAAATCTACATCCTCAAACAGGGGGTTTTGATTCAATTAATGCATTTGTTAACCACGTCATATCTCGTTTGCATGTGGGAATCCTTTCAAGGGTACCACAAAATCACTCACATCATTCGATCAATTATTTTACTCAAGTTTGTAATATAATCCTTACTCCACTCAGGTGGCCTTTCACTCGTAAAACTCTATTACTATTCAATTCACGTTTTCATTTTACACCCGCCAGACAGCTATTGCACTACTGGTGCGGTCACGTTTTCATTTTACACCCGCCAGGCAGCTATTGCGCTACTGGTGCGGTCGCATTTTCATTTTACACCCTCTAGAAAGAGAGGATTCGGATTACCGCTATACTTGCTTTCTTTTACAATGCGCTACTAGTGCGGTATTAAGCTACTAGTACGGTCGCCTTTCATTTTACACCTGCTAGACAGCTATTGCGCTACTAGTACGGTCGCCTTTCGTTTTACACCTGCTAGACAGCTATTGCGCTACTAGTACGGTCGCATTTTTGTTTCACACCCGCTAGGCAGCTATTGCGCTACTAGTGCGGTCGCTTATTCGTTTTACACCCGCTAGGCAGCTATTGCGGTACTGGTGCGGTCGCTTTTCATTTTACACCCGTCAGGCAGCTATTGCGCTACTGGTGCGGTCGCATTTTCATTTTACACCCGCCAGACAGCTATTGCGCTACTGGTGCGGTCGCATTTTCGTTTCACTCCCGCTAGGCAGCTATTGCGCTACTAGTGCGGTTGCTTTTTCGTTTTTACACCCGCTAGGCAGCTATTGCGCTACTAGTGCGGTCGCTTTTCGTTTTACACCCGCCTGACAGCTATTGCGCTACTAGTGCGGTCACATTTTCGTTTTACACCTGCTGGGCAGCTATTGCGCTACTAGTGCGGTCGCTTTTTCATTTTACACCCACTAGGCAGCTATTGCGCTACTGGTGCGGTCGCATTTTCGTTTTACACCCGCCAGGCAGCTTTTGCGCTACTGGTGCGGTCGCATTTTCGTTTCACACCCGCCAGGCAGCTATTGCGCTACTGGCGCGGTCACCTTTTCGTTTTACACCCGCCAGGTAGCTATTGCGCTACTGGTGTGGTTGCATTTTTGTTTTACACCCGCTAGACAGCTACTGCGCTACTAGTGCGGTCGCATTTTCATTTTAAGCCTGCTAGGCAGCTATTGCGCTACTAGTACGGTATTTAATCTACATTCCAGGCTCGTCATAAGTCCAAGAACTGGATGTCAAGAGGTCCAGTTGAGGCTCGTCATAAGCCCTCATGCACTAAACCAAACAATTGTTCATATCCAAAATTCGTTTAGCAAATCCAACCATTGTGTTCAGGGCTTGTCCCTCACCCATCAAAACCCTTGTATTCTAACCTAACTGTAAATATTTTTGAATTCAATCTCTACGTCATGGGTCGATCATGCACCTCTATCCTTGTAACACCCCTACAACGCTCCTATCACCTACCGAAGTCGCAGCGGAAATAACCAACCAAATAATAACTATCGCTTTGGTGTTACAACGCCGTTAACCACCCACGTGGTTAACTAGGCAGAATAAATACAAGTGTATCGGTCTGATGATCAGACTCCCGAGCATAGTAACTAACATCCATATATAAACATAACCAACCATACCGAGTATTTAACTTACAAATCATCTCCAACCATAATCATCCATAACTGTATAACAAGGTATCAACATGTACGCCTCGGGAGCACAGGCGCATCCCGGGCTCAACAACCTACTTTCCAAAAGTATATCTACCACCTAGGACCTAGAGCCACTCTGCCTCTTCGATCCTCATCCTGCAATAAAATAAAATATGGGTGCCCCCGAGGGGGTCAGCACCTTTGCTGGTATGGCTAACGCGCAGCCCCGACTAACGGGATACGCGCAACCAATTGTCATAATAACATGGCATTCATTTTAGAACACCAACATATATGTACACATTACCATAGCATAGCAAGGGAAATTGCATAGCATCACATTATCAATACATATCACCACAAGAACGGTCACATTAAGATCCTTCACACCACAGTAGTACATACCATGAGCATAGAGATTGTTGCCAACCCATACCAAGCTCGTTATTACCTCATCACCATCCTGTTATTTGAAACGGTTGACTTAAACCCAAGGTGTGTCGGATAGTGAACCCAAGCACACCAAACACACATATGCCCCTATGGCCCGACGTGAGTCAGTAAACTAGCTTTGGATAAGCTAGGGAAGGTTGAAACCAAATTGGAATACCACCTAAACATACACAAGGGAGCCGACTGGATATGATAACGACCCCCATCCATCACACGCGTGGCCGGAACATACCGGACTCCTCACTCCCCCCTTAGCACTTTTAGTGACACACAACATTTGTCAAGTCACATACAAGCAACATTTAGGTCTTGTTAGACACACCAAGGGAAAGGAGTCATAATAGCACAACACCATAATATATACAACTGTAAACTCTTTTCATGCCTTAATCTTAAAGGTCGTAAACACTCAGAAACAAACAACACCCAAGCCGGTGTAAACCGTTAGGCAACAGACTGCAAGAAAACCATACCTTGGTCCTTGCCTTGTTTCGTTCCCACCTTGAGAGAATCCTATACACATTAGTAAGGTCGGTTAATTAATTATTTAACTTCACACTTACTATGTATTCAACATGCTTGTATGACATGTTTTAATGCCATCTTACCCTAGGTTACCTTCATTAAACACCCTAGGGTTAACTAAATAAGTCACATTCTTTTCTGTTTTTTTTTAAGTTTTGGTCCGACCGACCCACCGTCCGACCCACAACTGGGTCGGACCCTCCCAGTGGTTTTCGGGTCTGAAGAACCTTACCTTGACCGACCCATGTCCGACCCAACCTTCTGGGTCGGTCCATTACAGAACCCTTTTACTTCCTTATAATCATGCCGTCCGACCCACGTCCGACCCACCATTCTGGGTCGGTCCATGTGCGAACATTTTCCTCCTTTGTAACTTGACCGACCGACCCATGTCCGCCCACCCTTTTGGGTCGGACCATACCGAACACTTTCCTAACATCTAACAGAGGCTCGACCGACCCAAAAACTGGGTCGGCCCCTGGGTCGGTCGCCTCCTAATCTTACCCAAACTTTGCCAATTCTTCACCAAACTTTCTCCTAAGGCCTCTTAATGCTTCCTAACCAACATTTGGTAACTTACATCCACATACAACATCCATGAAACTCATTTTCTAATCCTTAACCTTTACTTATTTCCTTGTAAAAATTCCTTAACACTTATGTTATTTCATACTAGGTTTCCTAGATGGTGTTTCTCACCTATGGAACTACTATCCCAAAATGCTTTCTCCTAGTTTTAACATCATCTCCCAAGCATCTCTCACACTAATTCCTTATCTCCTTCTTGAAACTCTTTTCCTAGTGTACACTTCTCCTTATTTTACCAAAGTTTGCCTAGGTATTTACCTAAGTCCCAAAGTGACTTTGGTACCTACTAAATCTCAAGTCATGCCTAAGTCCTTACTACACTCTAGAATGTTTCCTAGTTCATCAAAATTCCTTAAGAAACATCATAAACTCTTATTCATTCTACACTTTCTAACTCACCAAACCTTATGTAAACACTTAAAACTTCTTGCTTCTTACCTAAATTTTGACATGGGTTCCCCTAGGACATTACTAAGCCTAAACACTTTACCTTCTCCTTTAAACACACAAGATCATCTAAAATCATCAAGAACACTCTCATACATAATTTCACCAAATTTACACCACATTACAATATAGTGCACAATTTAAATTGCATGGCACTTAGGCCCTTAAAATGCATGGCTCTTAGGCCCTTAAAGTGCTTAAATCATAAACACTGAATTTCCACAATATATATGCCTTTAACCTGCGAATACACTCAACACTCATATGCCCTTTACTAGTCTCTTGAAACATTTTACTAAGTCATTCACCATTTGATCTTTAGGTAGTTTTAATAAGCATTTATAAGCTCATTTCTCCTAAGGCATTAAACACATTTAAGTTAGTAGATTTACCTCTTTTCCCAAAACACTTCCTTCTTGATTCCTTACAAAACCGTATGGACAATTTGTTCCTTGTCAAGTTCTAGACAATATACAAACACCATAATGAGTATTCAAGCTTTGAGCTTCATCTCATTGTAAACCCTAATTTGACATTGTTTCAAAAACATTAATGTAGTTGTTTTACCTTGATCTTTGAAGGGAGTTTGAATATCTAGCAAGAAAGGACTCCACCTAGTCCATGAAGAGTTGAAATGAAGCTAGAACAAAGTCACACAATGAGCTATATCAATGTGTATTTTCGGACATGACAAAAACAAGGAGGAAACTTGATTTTTGTTTGAGATTCCTTACCTAGAAGTAAAGGAGAGTAATAATATGTAGAAATCCAAGCTCAAGCTCCTTCAATGTGGAACACCTTGGCACCGAAATGGAGCTCTAGGAGTTTTGAGAAGATAGGAATGAAGAGCTTGATGAGAGGAAGAGATTGGTGGTATTTGTTTTGATTTGGACAAGTGAGCTAGGTTTAACAAGTGGTCAAAGGTGGAGCTCTAATGGTGATAGTGGTATTACCGTGAGAGAACAATGAAGAAGGGAGGAGATGAGTGGGAAACCGTGTGAGCAAGGAAGGGAAATGAGAGAATGAAGATAGAATTTGCTTTTAAGAGATATTTATATTATAAAGTAAAAAGGTAGCTTATTTACTTATCTTTACTTACTTAATACATTAATAAGAGAGTGGTGAGTCACACCCTTATAAAAACCGGCCCCTTATATTAGTGTGGGGGTGTTTTAGTCTTTGTTTGTCAATTTAAACTTAATATAACATATGTTACAAATAGCTTATAAAAAGTACTATTCACCTATACAAGGCACATAGAAGTGAAATTTTTGATTTCCCACTAATATAGCCACCCAAATGTGATACTATATAGTACACATATATATTTAAGAGTAATGATGGACATTTAGCCATTCAAAACTCATTTACAAGACAATTTTCAAAAACGTGCTTTAAGACTTCTTAAAGCACATTTTGAGTTTTAACTTGTTTTCAAGCTTGGTTTTCTTTGGTAATTGGTTTAATATGTTCATTAGTATATAAATGAAGTCTTGGTAAGCTCATTAGGTCTTACTCAAGTTTATCCCAAGCTTAGAGCACATTTTGGCTCTTATTGACTTTAAAGCACATTTGTGTATCCTTTTGTTTAAATTTGTTTACTAAGGTTTCTAAGACTCTTTTTAGTCTTAATATCATGTTTTATGTTTAACCAACATACCAAGGTTTGGGGTATTTCAATCTACCCCCCTTAAAAGAACTTTGTCCCCAAAGTTCATACTTCCCACATATCTTACTATTAGAACACGGGGAACATTATAAAAACAATACTTCCAACCATCATTACCAACCTTACCATCGTTCTTACACCACAACGGACTCGAGGTCCAAACCATATAATACCATTCAGACACAAAGGTCTGTAACAATCACAGACAATGTATACTTATACATGTCGTACACAACCATAACCGAAACGGCTCTACCCCCCTTAAAGGGGGTACGCCCCGTACCCTATACATATAAACACTAAGAAGCAAACAATGACGGGTGCTTCGCCTTCATCTTTTCTTCCAGCTCCCAAGTGGCCTCCTCAACGTCCTGGTTAGACCAGAGGACCTTCACCAGTCTCACGGACTTATGGCGAGTGTCTCGAGTCTTAGTATCCAGAATCCGTACCGGAGTCTCCACTGATCGCATGGTCGGCTCTAAAGTTAGCCTTTCAGGCTGAAGCACATGAGACGGATGAGACATACTTCTTCAACTGGGACACATGAAATACATCATGTACCTTGCCCAGCTCGGCGGGTAAATCAAGTCTATAAGCTACCGGGCCGATCCGCTCCGTCACAACATAAGGACCTACATATTTCGGGCTCAACTTGCCCTTCTGACCAAAACGAAATACTCCCTTCATGGGGGATACTCTCAGAAATACCTGATCGCCCACGGCGAACTCCAGGTCACGTCGGCGCACATCTGCGTACGACTTTGTCTATCCTGAGCTGCTTTCATATTAGCCCTGATCTGGCGAACTTCTGCCTGAACTTGCTCAAGATACTCTGGTCCTATAATGACCGTCTCACTCGACTCATCCCAGCATAATGGCGTGCGGCATGGTCTACCGTACAATGCCTGGAAGGGAGACATCTTGATCGAATGATAACTGTTGTTGTAGCTAAACTCGATCAGATGTAACTTATCAATCCAGCTGGTCTGAAAGTCAAGTGCACATGCACGTAGCATATCCTCAAGTGTCTGTATAGTGCGCTCACTCTGACCATCGGTCTGTGGGTGAAACGCCGTGCTCAATTTCAGTTCAGTACCAAGTGCCTCTCGTGTAGACTTCCAATATCTGGATAAGAATCTGGTATCTCTGTCAGATACTATCGTCTTGGTACACCATGATGTCTAACAATCTCTTTATCGAATAATTCTGCCAATTTTGCCACTTTCCAGGTGTCCTTCATCGGAATGAATCGAGACACCTTGGTCAGTCGGTCAACTACCACCCAAATCATATTTAGACCTCCCCTTGTAGGCGGAAGCCCTACCACGAAGTCCATAGATATGTCATGGAACTTCCACTCCGGCACTGGCATTGGCTGCACCATACCACCAGGCCGTCGGTGCTCAAACTTGACCTTCTGACAAGTGAGACACCTTAACACATAGTCATTTACATCCTTTTTCATTCCAGCCCACCAGAAGTATCTTTTCATACCTTTGTACATCTTTGAAGCTCCGGGGTGAATCGAAGTAGTAGAACAATGGGATTCACTCAGTATGCGCTCCTTCAGCTCAGCGCTACTCCTCGGTATACACAACCGGCCATTGAGCCTAATCAGGTCATCATCGTGGAGTCTGAAGTCATACTTCTGACCCTCGAATGTGCCATCAATAAGCTTCTGTCTAATTCCACATATACTGATCCGTCATTGAGCACTCCGCACCTCTTCAACCAAGCCAGTATGAGAGACTAGCGAATGGAGAGAGTGTGCTCGGCGACTCAATGCGTCAGCTACCACGTTTGCCTTACCCTCCTTATACTGTAAATCGATATCATAATCATTCAAGAATTCAACCCACCTTCTCTGCCTCATGTTCAACTCTTTCTGAGTGAACAAGTATTTCAAGCTCTTGTGGTCAGAATAGATCGTCACACTTACCCCATACAAGTGATGTCGCCATATCTTCAGTGCGAAGACAATGGCCCCCAATTCTAAGTCGTGGGTAGGGTAGTTCTCCTCATGCTTCTTCAGCTGTCGGGAGGCGTAAGCCACGACCTTCCCGTGTTGCATCAACACACAACCCATACCCCTGCCTGATGCGTCGCAATAGACCTCAAAACCATCTGGACGTCTGGTAATGTCAGAACCGGTGCAGATGTCAGAGCATCCTTGAGACTCGTGAAAGCTCTCTCGCAGTCGACTGTCCACTCGAATGGTGCATCCTTCTTCATCAAGGAAGTCATCGGCTTCGAGACACTGGAGAAGTCCCTCACAAATCTCCTATAGTAAACCTGCCAGACCGAGGAAGCTCCTGATGTCGGTAACTGTCTTCGGCCTAGGCCAGGTGCGCACTGCATCTATCTTCGCCGGATCAACAGCGATCCCGGCCTCAGAATTACATGTCCAAGGAATGATACTTGGTTCAACCAAAATTCACATTTAGAAAATTAGCATACAGCTGATTCTTTCTCAACGTCTGCAATACATCTCTCAGGTGGCTTTCATGCTCACCTCTCGATTTCGAATACACAAGTATGTCATCGATGAAGACTACCACTGATTTGTCCAACTGATCTTGGAACAAACGGTTCATTAAGTCCATGAACTTTGCTGGTGCATTTGATAAGCCAAACGGCATAACGGTGTGAACTCATAGTGCCCATACCTAGTTCTGAAAGCTGTCTTTTCGATGTCACTGTCACGGATGGCAATCTGGTGATATCCGGAACGTAGGTCTATCTTGGAGAATACTGATGCTCCCCTAAGCTGATCAAATAGATCGTCGATGCGTGGTAAGGGGTAACGGTTCTTCACCGTAACAGCATTCAGCTCCCGATAATCAATGCATAGGCGGAGGCTACCGTCCTTCTTCTTCACGAAGAGGACCGGCGCTCCCCATGGTGACACACTAGGGCGGATAAGCCCTTGTCGAGTAGGTCTCGCAGCTGCTCCTTGAGCTCTGTCATCTCTGCTGGAGCCATACGGTAAGGTGCTTTCGCAATGGGTCCGGTGCCCGGAATCAAGTCAATCTCAAACTCAACCTCTCGTGCTACTCCGACACTACCGGCACCATCTGGGCTAACTCAGGGTCTCTCTCTATGGTCCTGGACATAGCAGAGGTATACATCATTTCCCCGTCGCAACTCACGGTAAATGGCCATGGCGTGATGATCTGTGCGAAGGCCCCTGGGCCTCTGGCGGTAAGATATAGTAAACCCCCCGATGGACTCCTGAGAAGCAGTCGATGCTCGGCACATAGGATTGCCTTGTACCGCTCCAACCAGTTCATCCCGACATCACATCAAAACCCAGTCCGTCGAACTCTATCAAGTCGATCGGAAACTCCTCATCCATGATTCGAACAATAGCATCTCGGTAGTAGCGGGTAATCTGATCTGCTCTTCGAGGGAGAGTGACCACGAATTCTGGTCTCTTCACCGTCTAACCCCATCCTCTTCGCAAATGATAGCGAATGAATGTGTGTGAGGCTCCAGAGTCGAACAAGATCGAGCATCCACGCCATTCACTGGAAAGGTACCGTGAGGATTGTGCCGCTCTTGCCGGCTTCTGCCTTATGCAGACACTCAGTATACCTCCCGTTCCGAGTGCACAGCCTAATTCATTGGCAAACTAATAAGTATTGGGTAACAACACGTTGATACACCAAAACAACATTCCTTTATTCATTAACACAGTCTTTACACCAAATTGGTTACATTGTAGACATTGCTAGACATAGCTCCTTTGTCAAACCCTGGCTTAATACAATACATGATTACACAGGCTCAAAACTGCCTGAAAGTCAAATTTAAACGTCCAGGTTTCATGTGTGTGGCATTGATCACTGCCGACGGTGCGGTATTCAGTTTGATCTTTCTGATGCCATGGTATAGCATCCTTGATTGCCCACCCATGATTAATACATCCCCGATTTCAAGTAGCTTCTTTGCGAGATCAGCACGCTTCTGCTCGCCATACACAAACAGCGGTATCACCAATGGACCAAGACACCACGGGTACTCCCTTACTTAGAGACTCGGGTGACTCGTCCTTGTCTTGGTGCATACCAACCGTCCACCTTTCTGGTAGAAGTTTACAATGCATAAATCTGCCTTTACACTTGGAATTGATTCCGTCTCAACTTGCTGAGCAATTCCCACGGCGTGGTTAACGACCGCGTGGAACTCCTCTGGTATGCTTGCTACTGTTGCTCCATCTTCAGCTCGTACTTCTTGATATGACTTGGTGTAAGGGTTCCAGTCCTTACCCATGCACATCATCTTCAATTGCATCCTTGCTCCGTTCGGGTATTCGGGTGTGTAGAACCCTCCTGGTTTTGCTCCAAGTTCGTCGCATCGTCTGATGATGTGGATTTGTGCTTCCGGTGTCAGGTATCCATTTAAGAGTATCATACCTGGCTGGATAACCTGACATTGCTCCAATGGAAAGTCGGTGATGTTGATGGCGGTTTCTTCAGGGTTTGGTGCGGGTGGGATTGGATAGCAGATATTGAAGGTTCCTAAGTTTCAAATTGCCTAATTTAGGTGTTTTCCACATTATGTTCTAACTCTTTACTTATATGTTTATACCCTTAGACTTGCTAACACTCATGCATGAAATGCGGTAAGCAATCACTTTTTCTTTATCAGTTTAGGCGGTACCTGGTCTCGAAGAGGATCCTGGTGCCTCAGACCGGTCCACCACATTCAGGGTGGCCTTGTTGGACCCCGACCCCTTCCCTTTCTGGGACTCTGTGTACCTCTGATCTGGGGGTGGCTGGTTCGCCGTCTTCTGGCCATCGGTGGTCGCAGTGGCCTTACCCTTCCACTTTGGCTTGTAGTTCCTGCTGTTGGGGTTCGTCCAACACTCAAACTCACGGTGCCCCATCTTCTGGCAGTGACGGCACCTCACATCATTCCCCTTGCAGTCTTTGCCGGGGTGGTCTCCATTGCACCACTTACAGTAAAAGTGGCGCTCCGATCTAGAACCCGTGCCAGCTGCTATCACAATACATCATCAATACTTGTCTCACAACTTACTAACATATACTCTAACTTATCACACAGAGTTAGACAATTACCCTTAGGTGGGTAAGAACGTAGGGGCTTGGCCGCATACGCATAGGTGAGCTGCAGAGGCTCATCAGCAGGTGGTCTGGGTCTGGCCCTTGTCACCTTGTTGCTGTCCTTTCTGGGACTGGGAGTACGGCTTCTTCTTCTTCCCTCCCCACTGCCCTTGCGTGCCTTGGCCCTCGTTCTGAGCCTTGCGCTTAAGCGCATTCTCCTCGTCCCTCAGACGGACGGTGATCTCCACAATAGCAGCGGCATGATAGCACTCCTATATTTAGGGTGTCAGTTATGCCCCGCCAAATAAACTCACATCACATTAACACACGTACACACTTATTCACATTACACTGTAATTCCTTTACCTGCAAGGTGGTATATCCAGTAGGCCCCATGCCGTAGCGTAGGCGATAGTTCAGTCCGTTGTAGAAACGGTTCACAAGGATCCGGTCTGAGTAACCCAGATCCGGTAGCAGGTGGATAAGTCCGATGAAGGCTGAGTAGTACTCATCTACCGTCATCTTATCCCCTTGCCTCAGGTTGTCCAACTCCAGGCGCTTGGCCTCTTGCACATGTATAGGGTAGTATTTGGCTCGCAGCAGAGCCGTGTACTCCCTCCACTGAAAAGTCGGGTCAGCAACCTTCCCTCGCGCACAAGCTTCCACCAGTTTTGTGCCGAGCCCTTTAAGTAATAAGCAGCAAGTCGCACCTTGATCTGCTCAGGTGGTGCTAGGGTTTCGAAGGCGGTCTCCATCTCGGAGATGTATGCCTCGAGCTTACGGGGATCGGTCTCCCCACTGAATGATGGCGGCCTAAGATCAGCCAACGCCTTGACCCAATTGGTCTCACGTGGCGGTGGTGGTGGTGGCTGAACTCCGGGCTGTTGCCCTTGCTGAATAGCAGCAACTAGATCGGGTACCAACTGGGCTACGGCGGCTGCAACTGCCTCAGCCATAGTCTGGGCCGTAGTATCATCGCCCTGGTTACCCAAATCTCCAGTACCGCGCCCGCGGCCTCGACCTCGTGGTCTACCTGCCATCTGTATTTATATGAACATTCATTAGCATTATGCCTGCACACTTATCGGTCCATCGTTTGTAACGCTTCCCGAATAAGGTATCTCCACACTTAGTTAGTGGTTAACCTTTCCAAACATGTTCACTTAGGTATTTGTAGTTAGGTTTCCTAACTCGGTATATCCCTAAGCTCGGTATTCTAGTCATCAGAGCGATACTTCGCTATGATACCACTTTTTGTAACACCCCTACAACGCTCCTATCATCTACCGAAGTCGCAGCGGAAATAACCAACCAAATAATAACTATCGCTTTGGTGTTACAACGCCGTTAACCACCCACGTGGTTAACTAGGCAGAATAAATACAAGTGTATCGGTCTGATGATCAGACTCCCGAGCAAAGTAACTAACATCCATATATAAACATAACCGACAATACCGAGTATTTAATTTACAATCATCTCCAAACCATAATCATCCATAACTGTATAACAAGGTATCAACATGTACGCCTCGGGAGCACAGGCGCATCCCGGGCTCAACAACCTACTTATCCAAAAGTATATCTACCACCTAGGACCTAGAGCCACTCTGCCTCTTCGATCCTCATCCTGCAATAAATAAAATATGGGGCCCCCGAGGGGGTCAGCACCTTTGCTGGTATGGCTAACGCGCAGCCCATCGACTAACGGGATACGCGCAACCAATTGTCATAATAACATGGCATTCATTTTAGAACAACCAACATATATATACACATATACCATAGCATAGCAAGGGAAATTGCATAGTCACATCATCAATACATATCACCACAAGAACGGTTCACATTAAGATCCTTCCACCACAGTTAGTACATACCATGAGCATAGAGATTGTTGCCAAACCCATACCAAGCTCGTTAATTACCTCATCACCATCCTGTTATTTGAACGGTTGACTTAAACCCAAGGTGTGTCGGATATAGTGATCCCAAGCACACCAAACAACACAGTATGCCCCTATGGCCCGACGTGAGTCAGTAAACTAGCTTTGGATAAGCTAAGGGAAGGTTGAAACCAAATTGGAATACCACCTAAACATACACCTAGGGAGCCGAACTGGATATGATAACGACCCCCATCCATCACACGCGTGGCCGGAACATACCGGACTCCTCACTCCCCCCGATTAGCACTTGTTAGTGAACACACAACATTTGTCAAGTCACATACAAGCAACATTTAGGTCTTGTTAGACACACCAAGGGAAAGGAGTCATAATAACACAACACCATAATATATAACAACTGTAAACTCTTTTCATGCCTTAATCTTATAAGTAAACACTCAGAAAACAAACAACACCCAAGCCGGTGTAAACCGTTAGGCAACAGACTGCAAGAAAACCATACCTTGGTCCTTGCCTTGTTTCGTTCCCACCTTGAGAGAATCCTATACACATTAGTAAGGTCGGTTAATTAATTATTTAACTTCACACTTACTATTATTCAACATGCTTGTATGACATGTTTTAATGCCTATCTTACCCTAGGTTACCTTCATTAAACCCTAGGGTTAACTACATAAGTCACATTCTTTTCTGTTTTTTTTTTTACAGTTTTGGTCCGACCGACCCACCGTCCGACCCACAACTGGGTCGGACCCTCCCAGTGGTTTCGGGTCTGAAGAACCTTACCTTGACCGACCCATGTCCGACCCAACCTTCTGGGTCGGTCCATTACAGAACCCTTTTTTCCTTATAATCATGCCCGTCCGACCCACGTCCGACCCACCATTCTGGGTCGGTCCATGTGCGAACATTTCCTCCTTTGAAACTTGACCGACCGACCCATGTCCGACCCACCCTTTTGGTCGGACCATTACCGAACACTTTCCTAACATCTAACAGAGGCTCGACCGACCCAAAAACTGGGTCGGCCCCTGGGTCGGTCGCCTCCTAATCTTACCCAAACTTTGCCAATTCTTCACCAACCTTCTCCTAAGGCCTCTTAATGCTTCCTAACATTTGGTAACTTACATCCACATACAACATCCATGAAACTCATTTTCTAACTCCTTAAGCCTTTACTTATTTCCTTGTAAAAATTCCTTAACACTTATGTTATTTCATACTAGGTTTCCTAGATGGTGTTTCTCACCTATGACTACT
The DNA here is from genome assembly GCA_023374045.1 of Limonium bicolor. NCBI lineage: Eukaryota > Viridiplantae > Streptophyta > Magnoliopsida > Caryophyllales > Plumbaginaceae > Limonium > Limonium bicolor. Next base: position 5,085,952 of record CM041782.1, on the reverse strand, counting down.
ATCCCAAAATGCTTTCTCCTTAACTTAACATCATCTCCCAAGCATCATCTCTCACCACTAATTCCTTATCTCCTTCTTGAAACTCTTTTCCTAGTGTACACTTCTCCTTATTTTACCAAAGTTTGCCTAGGTATTTACCTAAGTCCCAAAGTGACTTTGGTACCTACTAAATCTCAAGATCATGCCTAAGTCCTTATTACACTCTAGAATTCCTAGTTCATCAAAATTCCTTTAAAACATCATAACTTCTTATTCATTCCTACACTTTCTAACTCACCAAACCTTATGTAAACACTTAAAACTTCTTGCTTCTTACCTAAATTTTGACATGGGTTCCCTAGAACATTACTAAGCCTAAACACTTTACCTTCTCCTTTAAACACACAAGATCATCTAAAATCATCAAGAACACTCTCATACATAATTTCACCAAATTTACACCACATTACAATATAGTGCACAATTAAATTGCATGGCACTTAGGCCCTTAAAATGCATGGCTCTTAGGCCCTTAAAGTGCTTAAATCATAAACACTGAATTTCCACAATATATATGCCTTTAACCTGCAAATACACTCAACACACATATGCCCTTTACTAGTCTCTTGAGAACACTTTACTAAGTCATTCACCATTTGCTCTTTAGGTAGTTTTAATAAGCATTTATAAGCTCATTTCTCCTAAGGCATTAAACAACATTTAAGTTAGTAGATTTACCTCTTTTCCCAAAACACTTCCTTCTTGATTCCTTACAAAACCGTATGGTATTTTGGTTCCTTGTCAAGTTCTAGACAATATACAAACACCATAATGAGTATTCAAGCTTTGAGCTTCATCTCATTGTAAACCCTAATTTGACATTGTTTCAAAAACATTAATGTAGTTGTTTTACCTTGATCTTTGAAGGGAGTTTGAATATCTAGCAAGAAAGGACTCCACCTAGTCCATGAAGAGTTGAAATGAAGCTAGAACAAAGTCACACAATGAGCTATATCAATGTGTATTTTCGGACATGACAAAAACAAGGAGGAAACTTGATTTTTGTTTGAGATTCCTTACCTAGAAGTAAAGGAGAGTAATAATATGTAGAAATCCAAGCTCAAGCTCCTTCAATGGTGGAACACCTTGGCACCGAAATGGAGCTCTAGGAGTTTTGAGAAGATAGGAATGAAGAGCTTGATGAGAGGAAGAGATTGGTGGTATTTGTTTTTGATTTGGACAAGTGAGCTAGGTTTAACAAGTGGTCAAAGGTGGAGCTCTAATGGTGATAGTGGTATTACCGTGAGAGAACAATGAAGAAGGGAGGATGAGTGGGAAACCGTGTGAGCAAGGAAGGGAAATGAGAGAATGAAGATAGAATTTGCTTTAAGAGATATTTATACTTATAAAGTAAAAAGGTAGCTTATTTACTTATCTTTACTTACTTAATACATTAATAAGAGAGTGGTGAGTCACACCCTTATAAAAACCGGCCCCTTATATTAGTGTGGGGGTGTTTTAGTCTTTGTTTGTCAATTTAATTACTTATACCACATATGTTACAAAATAGCTTATAAAAAGTACTATTCACCTATACAAGGCACATAGAAGTGAAATTTTTGATTTCCCACTAATATAGCCACCCAAATGTGATACTATATAGTACACATATATATTTAAGAGTAATGATGGACATTTAGCCATTCAAAACTCATTTACAAGACAATTTTTCAAAAACGTGCTTTAAGACTTCTTAAAGCACATTTTGAGTTTTAACTTGTTTTCAAGCTTGGTTTTCTTTGGTAATTGGTTTAATATGTTCATTAGTATAAATGAAGTCTTGGTAAGCTCATTAGGCCTTACTCAAGTTTATCCCAAGCTTAGAGCACATTTTGCTCTTATTGACTTTAAAGCACATTTGTGTTTCCTTTTGTTTAAATTTGTTTACTAAGGTTTCTAAGACTCTTTTTAGTCTTAATATATCATGTTTTTATGTTTAACCAACATACCAAGGTTTGGGGTATTTCAATCCTCTTGCAATCGCAGTTGCATCTCATAAGCCGATGGTGAGAATTTTTGGCACCCTTTCATCCTTGATCCAATTCTGCAAGTCTTCCTTTGCAGAATTGAATCAAGGGGAGCCATCTGTAGACACCAAAAATTCTCACCCCATAAAGCAAATTCGAAATAAGAAATGAGATAAGAGGGGTTGTCGCCTTTCTTTCTCAAAACATATCAACGGGCATGCTAAATTGAAACTGTCATTTTATGACAATTTTCCTAATTCAATTTTCAAAGCATCCGTTTCCAAACCCGTCCCTTTCCATTATTTGCTTGTTTTGCCATTTTGTTCTCGATTTATTTAATGTTAGTCCGTTCTATTTCATGCACTTATTTATTTGCCTACTCGTTTTTATTTTCGTTCATGCTATTTTTGTTACTCATTTATTTTATCTTATTTGCCACTACTAGTACATACCTAATTCATTTTTATTATATCCAATTGTATTTTTACCTCCATTATTTTAGTACTATCTCTTTATTTTATGTACTTTATGTATTACTTTGTTTACCCCATCTCATTCACTACTGCTGACATGTATCCAATTCAATTTCCATTTTATTGCATTTATTTATTCTCACGTTCATAATACTAGTATTATTTCATTACTTCATGCACTTATTAGTTTGTTATCTTGTCTATAACATTTTATTGTAATATTTCCATCCAACTCTGTATTAAAGTTTTGTAATATTCTGCACTCTTATCTACCAAGTTCTTCTGTAGTGTAGTTGGTTAGTGTTTGCATAAGGGGGCCTACATCACTTGTGTTCAAATCCTGAGAGGAGCAAATATGTAGTTTTGTTTTTTTACTACTAACCCCGTTTGACTTGTTTGACTGGACCAGAAAGCAAAATAAAACCCTAGCCACTACTTATAAAACAACAAAGAAACAAACCTACCGGGACAGATCCCAAAAAAAACCCAGCCGACAACACATGTTCTCTTTTGAATTGTCTATTTCCTTCAGCCACGTTTCCTTTACCCAACCGATTCTCACGTTCGTTCATCTTCCTGGAAAACTCGAAGTCAAAGGCAACCCCAGAAACCTTGCCCTGCTCCTTTCTCGTTTCAACCGTGAACGAACCAACAAAACCACACTCCAAACTTCTGAAATCGCCACATTCTCCGTCAGAGACTTCCCTTCCATGTAATCGCCTCACTCGTCTTCATTTCCAAGAGCAGAGCAAGTAATGTTCCTCAATTTCCCACTGAAGATCATCTCCGGCTCTGACTTTGTTTCTATCTTTGTGTTACGAAAATTTCTCGCCGGAGAAATCCTATCGATGATGGCGAAGGCGTGGCTCTGTCGGAAATTTTGTCCCGAAGGAAGGGCTAAGGGCTATCTCTGTTCCTTACTTCTTCCTCCCTCTCGTTAAAATCCAGAACTATAACCTCGAAAGTCCATTTTGCAGGTTTCTGGTCTCCCGGATACGCTCATTTGCTCTATTTTCAATTCATGGTGTTTTCTGCTATTTCTTTATGCATTTGGAAAGATGAAACAGATGCTAGTTCGTTCTGTAACAATCTCGACTGTGTTCTCTCATTTTGCTCATGCCAAGACATTGTCATTTCTGCTCTTCTCTTTCGGTTAAGTTTTCTTACTCATACTCTCTTCCTTTTCTGCACACAATTAACTAGAAGAAATGGATGTGGTTTTCGGTAGCCATCCCGACCATAAATCGCAATCTCTTCTTCATTTTTTACCTCGACGGATTTCCCTCTACACTTCACTTATCTCTGTTGTTATCCTTGCCAAATGAGTCCACATCGACAATGGCCTCACTGGAAACTAGCTTGATTTTATCTGAGCCATCTTCCAAAGTCTATACAGAAACTCTCTTCTCTAGAACTCTTTTGCTTAACGGTATTTACATTGTCTCTGCATTACATTGTCGTCGTTCCACATCCAGGCAGTTCCCATCGAATGCTAAACCCAGTATGGGTCTCTAGATTTGTGGGTTACAATCGACGATAGAATAGTTCAAGTGTTTGGGTCTTACTTGCTATTCATTTTAGATTTGTTCATATCCTGACAGATATTTACTCTCCTGTTGAACAGCGGTTTCATTTGCTGATTCATTTTGTTTGTCAAACTTGATTCCTGTACGTATTCCTTGAAACGAATTAATCTCAGGAAATACACAACTACTGATAGATTCCTAAGTTTGCGGAATCGGTCCTCAGATCATATCCATCACCCTTATACTGCCCCGCTTATGCTGTTGCTTTGTTCTTTCTAAGTATATTTTGCAGGGAGACTTTGCCATTGTTCTACCGGCATTTATTCCTGAACTGAAATAACTGTTAGACTCTTGAAATCTATGTCGGGTTATAATGTTCGAGACACATTGCTTCTGTGCTAGCGACATTTCACACCACTGCTGAAAAGAACTACAGTGCTACTGGAGTCATCTGAGAGTCTTCAACCGATGCTTGCCTCTTTTCGCTGTCATTTGGCCTCTGTTCTCAATCATCTGAGTCGTAATCTCAACATATAGTGTGGTATCCACATGTTTCTAGTTTGCTCATCTGTTGTAATAATTCCTCAGTTTGCGTAGATATACATATTTCACTCTTTTTCTTTGTTTGGTTTCTGAACCCCCATTCCTTAAGCTTCGTACGGGTACATCGTCTATGAGTCCTGTCCTATTCAAGCCCGTCAAAGCACATGAAGTGCGGGATGATGTTACTCCTTGCTTGAATCTTTTTTTTTCTTTCTTTCGATTTGTCTATGCTGATCACATTTGTGAACTAACCCCACTTCATGATTTATTTCTCTCCTGTTGAGTTCCTTTTCTTGCAGGATATTTCTATCTGTCTCCAATCCGGTATTTATACATCATCCGAGTAGTTTCAGTTTTATCTATATGTGTTCTTAATATCATTGTTGAGCATTCCCATGTTTCCTTTTAGGATTTAGGGATTGTGGGTGTTTCATGACTACTGGCGGATTATCATCTCTGAAATAGTTAATCAATCGTTCACTTGAGGTGTTTCATGAAACTTAATCACAATCAGATAAATTGGCATGATGACTCTCTTAATGTTTCGATTTGTATATCTAAGTGATAGGACTTTTGACAAAATCAAAATTGTAAGATTTATGTTGTTAATTCAATCTCATGTTTATCGGATAGCAAAAAGAAATGAAAGAAAAACAAACAAAAAAATGATTCTTTTAGCTCAATTTTGTTTTCTGTCAAATTTTGCTTGTTTGATTATTTGGCTTATTTCTTCATTATGTAATGTTTACATTCATCACATTGCAATTTATCATTATTTCATTTTTATTTGTTTCTACGTACTAAGCCTTAGTTACTATCCTCTAGGACCCTTACATTGACAGAAAAGTTTTGGATGTATTATCGCTCCACACCTAACGGGTCTCTCATTCGTTTCGTGGGGCAATAATCTCCTATAACTTCAGAAAATACCCAAACCACCTTTTTTATATAAAAAAAAACTTCAAAAAACAAGCCCTTAAGGCTTTTTTTTAGGAGGGCTTAGGATGCGAAACCACCCCATGCCAAGCGGGTCTCTCATTCGTTTTATGTGGGTGGAATCCTCCTTTGCCTTCAACACACCCATAATCAAGAGTTAATAAATCAATAAATTGATCCATCTCACTTGTTAATATCTCACAAATCAAGCCCAAAAATTAATAAGCCTCATCTTTGGCCCATTTCTCAAAAGTCCAATTTGTTTTAAATAAAAAAGCCCAGTGCTTTATTCAGGCCCAAAAAACCATGTCAAGTCCAACATTCAAATCCAAACCCAAGGCCCAAATCAGAATTAGGCCCAAATCACTCAACCCGACCCACTTTAGACATGGCCCACAAGCCCATTTCATTCCAAGCCCAAATCTGGCCCACATTTCAAGGCCCAAGTCTGGCCCATATTTCATAGCCCAATTCAAGGCCCAATTCGAAGCCCAATTTGAGGCCCAATTCGAGGTCAACTTTCAAACCCGGCCCAAATTCAAATTAGCCAAAATCTGGCCTAATTCCATTTCAAGATCAGTCCAAAAATCAATCCAGCTTAAATCAATTCCAAATTCGATTTAAATCCAATTCATCTTCAATTCCATTTCAATTCAATCCAAATTCAAGGCCCAAAATTAATTCAATTTGAACCCAAAAATCATTTCAAATGCAGCCCAAAAATTCAAATCCATATCAACTCATTTTCCAAATCAAATCCAAATTCAATTCAAATCCAAATTCATTTCAATTCAGTTCAAATCAATATTCATTCAACCCCGATTCGACTTCGATTTCAATTCAATTTCAACTTCTTCTACACTCTAAATGTCTCATAGACCTGAGCGTCTCACAGACTTTGTCATTCCAATGATTCGAATGTCTCACAGACCCGAGCATCTCACAGACCCAAGCGTCTCACAGACTTCGACATCTCAAGGTTTCAAATGTCTCATAGACCCGAGCGTCTCACAGACTAACCTCTCAAACCCTAAACTTCCTGAAACTTCAAACATCTCAAAAATCTCCAAAACCCCCCAAAAAAGCGTGAACTACGTAAGGTCTGATCTCAACAAGGAGTTGAGTACGTAGGCAGCCCATCTAGGGTGCGACCCCATTCCAGACAAAAAACCTTTTCCCCTCTCTAAGGTGGCTCTCGTATCTCCGAAACACTCGAGTCTTCTTCGGTTCCCACAAACTTTAAACCATCAAACTCCAAGTTTTGACTACCCAGTCAACATCAGACTTTTCCTTAATCTCTCATTCTATACTCATTCGAATTCATCAATTCTTTTTCTTGGTGTTAGCTTGGCAGGAAAGCTCGCCTCATCCACTCGTATTCTTTCCCCCTGTCCTAATCCTATCCTTGGCTCTTAAATGAATCTCTCTAAAAAAGGTTTTGAAAGAAGGTAATCCTGACAATTGGAGACCGAGGTTTCCTCGGGCACCAATCCGAAGTCGTGGTCGTTTGCCACTTCTAAGGGTTAACCCAGTGTGAACCCATAGTAGAATCTCTGATCTAACCAGATAAGTCCTATCCATAGGCAACAATCTCAGAGTCAATTAATGGTTCTTAGAACCCGATCTTCCTTCCTAGTTATCATAGGTTAAACTAGGTGGCGACTCTTGTCAATTCCGCCTTATAGAGGCATAAGTCCGCGTGGAGCCCATTGAGAGTGTGTAGTGTTCAATAATACTCCCCATATGCTTTCTGGGAAAGACGGACGATAAAGTAGGTATTTGAGGGATGCCAAGAATAACGGGTTTTCACCCTCCACAGAATGGCATTTTCTAAGGTCTTGGCTTCTCAGTCAGGACCATATTCAGATTGACCCCCCTCATACCAAAAAATCACCCTCCACAGCTGGCATAGACCTCGCACTGTGACAGAGGTGAGGAGTTTCCTTGGGTTGGCTGGCTACTATCGACGCTTTGTGAAGGACTTCTCTAGGCTAGCCAAGCCCTTGACCTCCCTGATGAAGAAGGACAGCCCATTTGTATGGATCGAGGCTTGTGAGGTCTCCTTTCAGGCGCTGAAGGATGCCTTGACCACAGCTCCAGTGTTAGTGATCCCTGAGGGGAGCGAGGGATACGAGGTGTATTGTGATGCTTCAGGCAGAGGGATTGGTGGGGTACTGATGCAGAATGGCAGAGTGGTAGCATACGCTTCTCGACAGCTGAAGAAGCACGAAAAAAATTACCCCACACACTACCTTGAGCTCCTCGCCATAGTCTTTGCCTTGAAGATCTGGCGACATTACTTGTATGGAGCCACAGTACGGATTATGACAGACCATAAGAGTCTGAAGTACATCTGGACTCAGAAGGAGCTGAACCTGAGACAGCGACGATTGGTTGAGCTACTGGTTGATTATGACATCAACCTTCAGTACACTGAAGGTAAAGGGAATGTCGTAGCAGACGCTTTGAGCAAGAGAGTGTACTCACTCCTAGCTTTGACAGAGATGAGCACGATAGCTGAGGAGATATACGCAGCCCAGGATAGTGATGTATACCTGCAGGGCGTCAAGCAGAAGTTAGCGGACGGTATGACTGATGGTCTGAAGTATGAGTACGAGTTAGACAGCGAGGGACACCTTCGAGTCAGAGGCAAACTCTGCGTTCCTCAGGATGCGGCAGAACTTCAAACCAGGATTCTCTCTGAGGCTCATTCCTCTACGTTATCGGTACACCCTGGAGCCACCAAGATGTACAAGGATTTGAAGCAGTTATTCTGGTGGAGCGGGATGAAGAGGGATGTAGCAGATTTCGTCTCCCGATGCCTCACTTGTCAGAAGGTGAAGTTTGAGCATCGTCTACCAGGAGGCCAGATTCAGTCGTTACCAGTACCGTGCTGGAAGTTTGACGACATCAGCATGGACTTTGTGGTTGGTCTTCCTCCAGCTAGAGGTGGACTGAATTCTATTTGGGTGATAGTCGATAGGTTAACCAAGACAGCTAGGTTTATACCTATCAAGGACACGTGGAAGGTGCCCAAGCTGGCTGAGGTGTTCACCACAGAGCACATCCGGTACCATGGGGTACCGAAGACGATTGTCTCCGATCGTGATACACGTTTCCTCAGTAGATTTTGGCGTCAGGTGCAGGAGGCGTTTGGTACTCAGCTACGCCTTAGCACAGCCTTTCACCCTTAGACTGATGGGCAGACCGAGAGGACGATTCAGATGCTAGAGGATATGCTACGAGCAGTTGCTCTAAACTATCAGGGGAGTTGGGTAGAGCGTCTACACCTGGTGGAGTTCTCCTATAATAACTCCTACCACTCATCTATCGGCATGGCACCATTTCAGGCTTTGTATGGCAGGACGTGCCGGACCCCCTTATCATGGAGTGACCCTACCGAGGCAGTCCTGATTGGGCCCGAGTATGTTCAGACACTGCAGGATGACGTCAGGGTTATCCAGCAGCACATGAGGGCAGCGCAGTCTAGACATAAATCCTATGAGGATCAGCATACCAGAGAGCTCGAGTTTCAGCTGGGAGACATGGTTTTCTTACGGGTGTCTCCGATGAGAGGGATATTCAGATTTGGGATGAGGGGGAAACTAAGCCCTAAGTATGTCGGTCCGTACAGGATTACGGAACGAGTGGGCCCAGTTGCTTACAGACTAGAGCTACCAGCGGAGTTGGGGAAGGTACACGATGTGTTTCATGTATCTCAGTTGAAGAAGTATATGTCTGACCCTTCTCACGTACTACAGCCAGAGAGACTGGAGATTGAGCCTACACTGAGGTATGAGGAGACTCCTATTCGGATCTTGGACACGAAGGTCCGAGAAACGAGAGGCAGATCAGTCAAATTGGTGAAAGTTCTTTGGGAGCATCATGGGGTTGAGGAAGCTACTTGGGAGACTGAGGACTCCATGAGAGTAAAGTACCCACATCTGTTGACATGATATTCTGCTATCCTGATGTGATTCACGTTGATGGCGGTACGAGGGCGTACCTTAGCTCTTTTAAGGGGGATATACTGGCATACTCCTCCTTCGTTATCTCATCCGGATTATGCCTTGTTGCATTGTTAGTAGAGGGAGAACAGTATTAGTAGTGTGAGAGATGTATGTATGTACGTAGTTTTACATTATGGCACAGTAGTTTGTCACATTTGTGATTTGTTTCAGTTTATATTTTGATTTAGTTTGATTTGATTTCGGTACTCTCGAGTGGAATATCGAAATGGAAATAAAGGATTGGATTGGTATGGAATTTCATTGGAATTATTATTGTCTCAGCACACCACGAAGTGTGAGTGTGAGTGTCTATTAGTTGATTTTTTAAACTTCGAGGCGAAGTTTCTTTTAAGGGGGATATACTGAAATACCCCTAAATTAATTTAAATTAATTTAGGGGATTTCTTTTATTAAATCTTAAATAATACTGTTAAATATTAAATTATTATATGGAATTATGAAATTTATTTAGGGGATTTCTCCTATTTAACCCTAAAGAATACAATAAAATATTTAATTATTATAATATTATATAGTATTATGAATTTAATAATAAGATTTATGAGTCAATAAATCTTGGGAAAATTTATAAACACTCCAACTATATTATAAAGATTTTAGGAAGTGTTTGAACATTGTTTTGAAACATAAAAGTCAATATAAAATTCTAGAAACCCTAAAGCCTTTTAAACCTTGCTAGGGTTGACTTTTTGAGAATGGTCAAACCAGGCCATGAAACCTATACCAATAAATAGGTTATGGAAAACCATGAAGATCAATAAAAAGAACGTCAAAAACGGATCATCCTAGCCAAAGTTATGATTAACTGAAGTTTAGAGCCAAAATTTGAAAAAAAACTGACATGGCACGGTCTGCTGAGTCAGCGCGCGCCTCGGGATACGCGCCCGGTACTTAGTCGTTTTTATCTGCTAGATTTCCGGTAACAGAAACCAGTTTTGCCCTATCTTGTGACCTTCATAACTTTCTCATCTTATGGAATTTTTGAGTGTCGTCTTCTTTGTTGCCTTCTCCTACACTTCCTCTAAACAACCATAACTCACACTAACCCTAAATCATCCTAAATCAACTGGAAATTCGATTCAAAGTAGCCACCCTGCAAAACTGAAACTGTAGTTTCCAGTTTTCCTTCGAATTCAGGTAACTTCATCTAGCCATAACTTCTTCGTTTCTCAGCCAAATTCCTTGTTCTTTAGCTCGTTTTTAAGAGCTCTAATTCCTCTAAAACTTTCATGTTGATGACCTAAGCCAATTCCCAACCGTTTGGAAGAGAGATGTGTCTAAAGTTTCGGATTCGTCACAACATAAAATCATAAGTTTTCTTTCCAGAAAACGCAAGGTAAACTCGCAACTTCCAGCTTCGATTTCTTTCTGTGTAGTGCAAGTTAGGGTGAGTACTTGCTATCAATATGTAGAGCTAAGTTTACTCTTTCGATTAAGCCCACACACATAGCCTAACTCGATCTGTGCTGCAAGTTATAGGTCCTTAAAGTCGGCCTCGTGAACTGCTCAAAAGTTCGAACCTTTCCAGAATCCGGTTTCGAGTTCATTCGATTCGCACAATTTCGGTGAGTTTCCGACCAATTCCTCCGATATTGCCACTCGGTTTTTCATTCTCGAACTAACCCACCTATCAATTTAATCAATTACGTAATAGATTGAGTGAATTTGACAGATTCGAACTCGGAAACCCGTTTGAACCTAACTTCGAAAACCGAATTCAAAAACCATTGAATCCTGCATTATATCTAGCGAAATAGTATTATCATTAGACCGTAATGTGATTCGAACCATAGAAACAAGAACCACTCAATTTGTTCTGTAGATTGTGAGAAAATCCATGAATTAGTACTCGGGGGTTGGTTCGGATGGTTGAAGAACTCGACGATTCTCGGCCGCCGATCGTAGTTAAAGAAACGGACGGCCGAGAAAACGTTTCAGAATAAGTTTATTAAAGTTTTATAAATTCTAGAAATAGCCCTAACTTGTTGAGTTAATTTCAATACCTTCCCGAATGTGTTTGAATTGAAATTTAACCATATATTCCTTATTAAATCTAGTTTATTTTGATGTTTGTAAATTATTTGGTTTTGGAGTTTTTAAACATAAGTTATGTCTTTTGCAAGTTAGGGTTTTCTGAATATTTGGTTAATTAAAAGATATTTTTAGAAAAAATTTTTATAATATGTCTAAAATGTTATAGTTACTTTGTATTAAATTTGGGAATTTTTGGGCAATGGTAAATGGTTTTAAAAATTATGTTTATGAGTTTTTCATAAGAATAACTTATAATATATGGTTTTTAATGTAACCAAAAATTAAAGTATGGTTTGGTAATAAACTTTTTAAGCTGGGAAAATAAGGGAAACTAAATTAACATTTTATAACAGTATGTTTATAAATGTTTTGGGTAGTATCTTTTAAGAGAGGTGAAATTATTTACATAAGTGTATATATACTTATTTAAGTAGAAACTTATGTAAATCAAGGAATTTAATTATTTTTACGTTTTATTTATTATATTATATGGGAGTTAATATTTTTAATTTAAACTAAGGATAATATATATATATTTCTACACATATATAAAAAGGGAATAAAGTAGTAACTTAGGGTAAAACAGGGAGCTAATAAATTAACACTTATAATAACTAAATATTATAAGAGCTAGTATCCTAAGATATAGTTAAAGGAAATACTTTATGAAACATACATGGAATGCAGTTAAATGTTGTAGTAATAGGATAGTTTAAATATAATAAGTTACATAGGGAATGTCTTAATTAAATTCTAATACATGTATACTTATATATATTAAATAAATAAAGGGAAGCACTTTATTTTATAAACTGTATATCGGTTGTGGATATGCCTAGAATTTATTAAACGTAATTAAATACAATAAAATTTCCTAAAAATGTTATGGGTAAATCTTAGTACATAAAGATATATATAAATATATATGTATATAAATAAATTAAAATAGATTAGGGAAATAATATTCCTTGTGATAGTTATAATAAGTAGAATATATATGTTAAACCTTAGGTTTTAATCGGTGTGTAATTAAATAGTCACTATTAACTTAAGGGTTTAATTACACAACATAAGCTTAACACGGTCTTGGGTTAACTTACTAAGCCCAAGTCTTTGAACTCCAAAAGCTCACTTAAACAGTTCAAAGGGAGTTTGGGCCACTCTCAGGAATAAATTCTAAATCGTTCCAAACTAAACAAAATGGGCCTAGCAAAGGGTTTAGTTAACGAGTCAAGCCCAAATCCTTGTGAGAGAATAATGGTAATCCTGGAACTATTAATCAGTAAGAAAAGAAGGTTGTTTAGTCTACAAGTCCCTTAACTAATCGACACTTGGTACACCTTAATTATAGGTTACTATTGGGGAATCACTTATTCGAGTTATTTATTGTTCTTCACATACCAGGTACGATTTCTCGTACTCCATTACTTTTACTGATTGACTTATGAGACGTTTTCGAAAAATGCTAATTGACTTTAAGAGGAATTTCTAAAAAGGAAATGGTTGTGTGACTAACTCAGCTTGTGTGACTAACTGAGCCTTGAATGTGAAACTCACTTGGGTGTTGGTTCCTTCTATTTGGTTGCTCCATTAGACATTGACTGCTTAGGGTTTACGCTTCTGCACTCTGTAGGACTGAGTGTTTTGGTATTGCTCTGGGTAGTTAGTGATCTGGTGGGAATTTGGAAAAGATCAATTTTGGTAAATCCTTCTTTTGACTCTGGATATCGTTTCATCCATGAGCTGGTTCTTGAGGTTTCGACGTGCGCGCGTCTTCAATGGTAACAGCAGGGGGCTGTATATCCCTCGCCCATAGGGCCATTTATATTTGACAGCAGGGGGCTGTATATCCCTCGTCCACCAGGACATTTTTAATCTGACAGCAGGGGGCTGTATATCCCTCGTCCATACGGACATTTATATCTGGCGGTGGGGGCCATCTCTCCCAATTGGTTTTATTCCACTCTTGAGTTATTGGTTCTTGGATCTATCTTTTCATTCCTAGTCCTTTGTGACTATTTGAGTCTTTCTACTCCTAACGGGAATTGGGTTTAACTAAGGCAATGGATGTTCACTAACACATGATGTGGTTTTGTTTCACTGACTTTACTTTTCTGTTATTAACCTTTATTCTTATCTTGTTATCTTGATTTGGTGGTTTTTGAAATGCCTTGTTCCTCTGTGTGGTTTAAGTGATTGTTTTCCTGCTATTATTTATTAAAGAGTTGTATTATAAGTTTGTTTTTGGAGGATCGTACCAGTTCCATTCCAGGGAACTGACCCACCCCTCTTGGGGTGGGCTGCTTGGTTTTATCTTGCAGGTACGAGTTATTTTACAGGTGGCCACGAAGAGAACGAGTGATTGGAATGGGATTAGGTTTTGAGAGTTTATGTGCTTTATTGCTGTTTTACTTTTGTTAAGTTTTCTCGAGGTTCAGGCCGTGACAATTGTAATCTTTAAGTTGTATTTGGTGAGGTTTGGTGCTGGGTGTTTGGAACCCGATGGTCTGTATGCCTTTAGTATTTTATGTCCGCTATAAATATGTTAAATAGGGGCGTTACAAAGGTAATGAGTAAGGTAACGAGTGAAGTATGAGTAAAGCAACAAGTAAGTAAGAACATGATTGGTGTAAGCCTTATGAACCCGAACGGGGAGAAAGAGAGCATCCGATTAAACCGGATGAATGACATGAACGGTGGACTGACGAATTGTCTTCCCTAGTAAGTATTGAATCTTGTATATGTATGTAAGTATTGTTGCTTGTAATGTTGTAGTATTAGTAAGTATGTATGCATGAAAATGAACTCCATGTATTCAACCAAAGTAGTCGGCGTATCCCGGTTAGCACGCGGGGTATGCGAATTTCATATGCAGCAATTTGCTGACCCCCTAGGGGCACCGTTTTTATTTACAGGTACTTCGAAGCTAACCACCGTTCGAGAGTGTAGGACGGGGTTGCTGTATAAGCATGGGTAGTTGAGTAATAGGATCTGTATTTGTATTGTAATGAGAAATTGTAAGTCCAAATTGTATCGGTAGTTTGGGGATTGTAGTAGACTCGGTATAGTATTGTATTGGAGTTTGTATTCGAATTATGATTTAAGTATGGAATGGAAAGTAATGTATTGTGTAGAGTACTCAGTATGTTCAAGTCCATCAGACCGATAGTACTTAGATTTGTAACTGGCCTTGTTAGTCACGTGGGTGACTAACGGCAATGTACACCCACCGTGGTGTATGTAATATCTGCTGTGAAGGTAAGTAACTGTAAGGAAATGACGGGATTAGCGGTACGGGTGTTACAGTATGCTTCCTTTTTGTGCTTTGGGAAATGAACAACATGCAAACTCACGCGGTTTTGTGTTTTCCGAGGCTAGTGAAGCTGAAATGAAAGCCATTGGGCCCACAAAGAGGATGCATGCATTAATGCTTCACTGGATGGAGTATATTTATCCATATTCTAATTAGTCTAGTATTAATTTTAGACTTAAGTCTTATTTCATGTTTAGGTGTCGTCTTTGTGTGTAGAATTCATGTCAATTAATATTCCGACAGTAGCAGATGGAATCAATGGTGGGATCCTTTGGTTTCCCTGGTGGCGCCTTTCCTGGCACAATTGTCCCTTTATGCAATCCTCACAAAAGGATGCTTCCACAGGCCTCTGGATAGGTATTCGTCCTACATGATAGGGCTGACCTCAGTTGCCTCCTCTTAGATTAGCCAACGACCCCATCTTGGCAATGGACCAGAAGACCCGCTATGTTTCCCTTACAGTCCTGGCTTTTTAAGTTTCTTTCTTTCTTAACTACTAGATTATGGCATCCTAGGTTTGTAATCACATATCTCTAAATATTAATGTCCTATTTTTGAAAAATTTCATCAAGCTTGTCAACTATTGGCTCATCCACACTGGCATGTTAGCCCACACCTACCCTTGTCATTTTGATTGAAGTGGCTTCACTCGCTCATTCGTTGTTTCACAAGTAGCATTGGCCATCTATTGATATTCACTTATATTGTAGATCTAGCTACTATAGGTTTTTTGTTTTCGGAAGACCAGAAGTGAATACATTTATTTAAAGTACCCTTTAGGTAGAGACAAAGTTGCTTTAGAGCCTGCTAATATGAAGTTGGATAGTGCATATTTGACACAACCTTTTGTTTGGAAAGCTAAGGCTGGGCCATGTTAGATACTGTATTTGACTATGTAACATTCTAAAGTGAAGCCGTTCAACTTGTATACACAAAAATAAATGTAGATTGCCCTAACCCTTGACAAAAAATGTATGTGCTAATTTACTAAATGATAGAAGAACATCATAAAGCTTAGAGAACCAAGCTCAAGGTGCTTGTTTCAAACCATAATTAAACTTTTTTGAGTTTAGGGTGTTACACAAACATTTGTCAACAATGGTCATGTTCCTGCACTTCATTGATCTATTTTAAGTATGAGCATATACTGTAACACCCCAACTCATAATCTAATAAGTAGCGGTAATTAAAACGGCACCTACGTGACTGACAAGGCCTTTCAAACTCAAAAGTAACGGTCTGATAGACTGGAAATTCAAACTTAAAACTCCTTTACAAATACATACCGAGTTATACTAAAATCCTGAATCCAAAATACAAGTTCAGTTTCTACTTAACCAAAATATACATAAGAGTGTATAATACTACCCAAGGTATGTCCAAAATCCAAAAGTATCCCCAAAATGATTCTACCTAGATCTACACTTCGATCTGGTCTTTAATCCAGCTGTGTACCTGAAATGGTTAGGCCACAACAGGCTCAGCACAACTTACTGAGTATAGAAACGTGCAACCCGCTAGCTACCGGGCTACACACTACTAATTGGTCGATATACATGCGGTTGATTTATTTAAACAACATAACGTAGTGCAATAAACACGCAACATGACTACATGTAATAATAAACACTCAATCAAACATCCCATTGAGAACAAGAGCAAGACATCGATTATAGTGAGTCAGTTCTCTGTTCAATCCTAGGCCTTGAGATTATATTTGAAATCTCTTATACGACCTTAATCAATTTATACTTGGACAATTCTCACAATGGGACTGCCCCTTCCAAATTCAATTATCAAATGTGTTCGGGTATGTATGGACCCTGATTGGTGAGTATGAAACTCTCGAATCAAATACCGTCAGTGTGACATGTGTAAGTTAGGTACTTTTGAACCCTATCCAAATTGAGTATAATAACTCAACAACAACTTCCGTCATAGCAACGTACTATCAAAATCCCCCGTCGATGATCTAATGCCAAGGATGCCGAGCCAACTCTGGCTCTGGGATACAAACATTGTGGAAGTTGGATGTGATGCAGATACCGCCCTCCAACCAAACTCCGTGCGCGGCCGATAACATCCCGGATTTCCTTTCAACCCCTAGTAAACAAGTTCATTAGTATCAAGTGTTAGTTTGAATCACCACAGTAATGGATGTCGACTAAGTATTCAAAGGAGGTTAGTGAGTAATCCTCAAATGTTATTCATCGTTAATTAATTCCTTTCCCTTTATCCTCTTGGTATTTTCCACCGTTATCAAATGTTCCTTGTGTGTGTTTTATATTTACTCTAAAGTGTAGTTAGTTGATCATCACACAAATGTCAAAGTTAGCAATTGCAATAACACAAAACAATGCAATAAACCATATTCCATGCAGTTATCTTATTGATCGTTTTCACACAATAGATAGCAAACAAGCCGAGGTAAACTCGGTTTACACGCAGGCTACAAGAAACCATACTTTTGCCAAATAGATGCTTGCCTACTTCTGGCTAACGTCCCCGGCTATCCTGTTCCTATAATTCAATTAACGGTATGTGTTAGTGCCTTAGCGTTTTTGGATGTAACAGTTTTATTCAATTGCATCCCTCTTAGTTAAATTATTAACTATATATATATATATATATATATATATATATATATATATATTCTCATCAAATCAAATGTCATACTAATGTTATATTTATCCCCTTGATTTTAATATACTTATATAGTCACACTTGTGCATATAAGTATTAATGTTATTACTAACATTATACTAATCCTCCAAGTCATTCCAACTTTACAATTCAATCACAATTATATAATTCCCATCTCTTAATCATTTGTTCCAATCCTCCAACATATATATATATATATATATGAGTCACACTTGTATTATATTAATCCTCTTAATTTATATTATAATCCTTATATACATACATACACTTATATTATTTATATTGTATGTTATTATTCATCCAAATGTGACATATCAACTTTATTAGTTCTTTTGATATTCCTCTACTATGTCACACATAGTATGTTCATATACCCCAATATTTCCGTTTATTACATTATAGCCTTTAACGTCAACCAAAGTTCACAATTAAATACCTTTATACTTATATAACCTATAGTTTTAATTTCCCACTTAATTATTCCCAAGTTTCACTTCCAAATTGCTTCTATCCCTAAACAACACCAAAACTGTCTAAATTTCAAACTCACCCCAGAACTTTTCTTATTTACAGTTTATCCCCATATCTTTTATAATCTTTACAATTTACCACAAATTAAATTTATCTTTTAATTCTATTTCTTCACTAAATTAATTCCAAACTCAAATTTATTTTTTTTGGGAATTCCCGGACCCAAATAACATTTCGGCTTCTACCTAAATTTTCCATATTTATGGTTTTGCCCCACTAGTTTTATAATCTTACAAATATACTAAAATTCTTATTTTATTTAAAACTTCAACATTTCTTCCCTAAATTTGGTCAACTCTCTATCTCCAACTAGTATTGACCAAGTTTATACCATATTCCTTATTATTTTTCCAGAATTTATGAATTAGCCCACAACTTTTATAGTTTTTACAATTAACTCCTAAAACTTGATTTAACTTATAAATTCCATTATTTCCATCCTAACCCCTAGCTCTCGGCTCAAATATTACCCCAGCACCTCTAATTTAATTTCCTTTGCATTATACAACCTATATTTGATCCTTATGATTTATATGCCATTAAATAATCTAATAATTCATTTTAGGTCAATTTTACCCTTAACTTAATGTTATACCCAAAATTTTGACCCCCTGGTTAGGGTCTACGAGGTACTGGTGTTGTGAGAGGCATTTTAATCAAGCCGTGAGGGATCCCGGCCCGATCGGCACTTTCCATGGCATGGGGAGCAGCTTCGTCACTTTCAGGGGCGTTTTGGTAATCTTTAAAGGCTCCTAGGACCTCTTGTAAGCTTTCTCTCTCCTCCAAAGGATGCCCAAATCAGCTTGAAACGCTTTGATATTTTAACCCACGATAGAGGATGACATTTTAAGCATAATGGCGTTGGAATTTTGATTTTTCGAATTTCCAATAAGTTTCTAGCAATTTCTGACTGAATCTGACGAGAAATTCAATTTTAAAATATTCCAACATTTAAAAAATCCGATTCCACTTCAAAATTCATAATTTCTATCCTTGACACGTGGTTAAAATTTCACAGCAAAATTCCTTTGGGAAGTCACTTAACTAAAATATCGAAAAATCTTACTTTTACTAGATTTTCTTTATCTTTAAGAAAGTCTATATAAGGGGATAGGTTTTTGGATAAAATCAGAACCTCATATGCTCAAGAACCCTAGAGAGTCCGAAAACACGGCCTCCCCTCTCTCTCTCACGTTTTCCAACACCCGGCCACCCAAATCATACCGAAAATCCCCCGAAATCACCATCTAAACACGTTTTCCAATTCCCAAAGCACCGATAATCATCAAAACCTCACAAAAACACCTCCAAAACGTGAAGAACAGCAAGAACAACGAACAACCAGAAGCTTGGGTCGAAATCCTCTCGGGTCCGCCATCAACGGAGCACCCGACGAATCCCGGTGTGAAGAAACGTTGTGAATCCAAAGGTAAAACAGGTAGCAACGCCACTTCCCTAATTCACCACGGTATTATCTGTCTTGCCTCAAAATTTGGGCTCAAACTAACCTTCGTACGCTTCTGTATTGCTGTTTATTCAAGCTTCTGTCCAATAACTTGTTTACCAAGTTTCGTGCATAATTCGAATTCAAATTGAGAACTTCCGATCACTAACGTATTGTACATCTTTCAGGCTACGCACCCATAAAATTTGAGCCGAAAACACCTTCGGGAACAGCCTCAAAGCCGCCGTCCGAGGGCTGTCCGCACCCACGGACGTCGTGTCCGGGGTCCCGGACTCCCTGTCCGTAAGCTCGGACACCCACGGACGGCGGCGGGATTTTAAAAATTTAAAAATTAGGTTTTTTTAATAGTGTCCGGGCCATGGACAGTCTGTCCGAGGCCCCGGACTTTACAATTTTCTGTTTTCTGTTTAATTCGACTTTTATTGTTACGTAGGTTAACTGGGGTCCGTGGCTTCGGACATCAGGTCCGTGGCTACGGACGGAAACAAAATTTGACCTAATTCTGCCTCCGAAACCCTAGTTTAGGTATTTTAATTTCCACTTAATTTTCTGTCAAAAAATGCTAAAAACACAAAAAACAGAAGCGCACACCTAGGTTAAAAAGCAACTTTGTAGAAAGCCGTAATTAAACCAAGTAGAGGAAAAACGACCTAGGAGGGTAATGAAAGTAATTGAACCCTAATTAAGTCGAATATCGAGCCCCCGAACCCGAACTCTCCTTTCCTAATTTGATCTAGGTTAAAATTAGGTGGCGACTCATAATAGGTTATAGTGAGCTAGCTTAGGTTTAATAATTATTGTTATATGACATAGTTATTAATCTTAGGCTATAAGTGGACCTAAAACCCAGTTAGATCCTAATCAACTTTAATCAACATAGGATAGGGTTTAAAATCGAGGCTCACAGACTGGCGACTTGCTGGGGACAAACTTCTTAATTTTAACTTGTTTTAATTTTAAGAAAGAGGGCTTAACTCGAAAATGTTTATTTATGGCTTTATTACTTTGTTCGTTTACTTTTGTGCGCACTTTAATTTTCTGCACCTTTGCATCATATGAGAGTGAGGGTCCACCTAAACCAACTTCACCCCGGGACCCGTTTGAGGGTCCCCTGTCAGGGACTCACACCTTTTAGGTGATGTGAATAAGGGGGGAAAAGAGGAGGGTGTCGTCTAACCACCCCCTTAATACCTGGGCTTTAGCCCCAAGCGTTTTTCTGGCAGTGTCTTACCTAGCCCATTGTTTGGTCAGTGAAAGACCCGACCGTAGACGCACACCTTCAGGTGATGTGGAAAAAGTGGGGAAGCTCAAAGAGAATAGCGTGCAAGCCTATTCCTTTGAGGTGACCTAGGCCCATGCCCCAAGCACCTCTCCGGATCGATCCATACCCGTTTGGATTTAAACGTCTAGCGAGGACATGTTGAATTTGTGTGGGCCTTGTTTGCTTGTATAATCAGCCCATTACCCAGCCTACAGATTGATAGGAATTCTCTACATTAACCTAGCCCAACCCGAATTGGCGGCTCTACTTGTTGTGGCCCAGAGGTCCTGTTGGTTTAATATGTGAGTCATTCGGGCTTCAGCCCAAAAGCTTAGACTTAGGTGATTTCTCTTCTGGCCCAATTGAATATCCAATTAGTTCTAGGCCCAAAAAAAGAAAATCCACATGACTTGAAATAACTCACAAGCCTGAAAATAACTATTTTCGGTTTAGCAACCATCTTCTCTGGCCCAAAGAAAGTTAGGCTCATTTGTGATTTAGGGACCACTCCAGCCCATGTGCTTTGCTCTAGGCCCAACACATTCCGGCCCAAGGGCTCATTCTAATCTAGGCAGACTTCTTATTCGGGCCCTGGCCCAAAACCCTAGATCTAGGTGTCACCTCTCAGGCCCAATCAAAGCCATGTGTTTACATTTCAGTCCAAATTCCAGTTCATAGCCTGAGAGATACTCCAGCCCAAGCACCTCATTTTCTGGGTATCTTGGCCCACTTGCTTTCAGCCTAAGTCAGTTTCGATCTAGCTTGTGAAGTGTCATTATCACCTTAGTTAGCTAATAATGGACTTCTTGGAAACAGGCAAGCCCGAATCCAGATATGGCAGAAGAAGGAAATCCGATCAACACCGAGGCCCAGTTGGCCGCTGTGCTGCAAGGGTTAGGTCTTGGAGTCCATTGTCGAGGACCTGAGGAGTAAGGCTAATCTCCAGGAGACAAATCAGCACATTCTGGAAAAGCTTGTGGATGAAAATCTTAATAGTAGTTACATCGAGATTGACTCTGTTAGAGCCCAAGATCCTCAAACACGTATGGGGAAGGATGTTCCTGACAACCAGCTAGCTGCAGAGGTCAAAAGGGTTTTGAAAAGGATTGAGCGCATAGAGAAAACCAACAAACCAGCTGGCTTCGATTATTTCTCCACGGCGTCATATCCCGAAGTTGATCTTCCCCTAAAGCTGAAGCTGCCTGCACTCGCTTTGTACAAGGGTTCCTCGGATCCACAGATTCACTTGGCTATGTTCGACCGAGAAATGTCCATCTTGGGGCTCAACGATATGCAAAAAGCCAAAGTTTTCGCACGCTATCTAGACGAGACTCCTCAGCGTTGGTATCTCACTCAGAAGATGAATACCAAAACCTACGAGGAGGTTTGCGAGGCTTTCCTAAATCATTTCGAGTATGCTAAGAACCTCGAGGTCACCAGAATCGATCTGGCAGGAACTCGACAGAAAGACGGTGAGTCCATGTCTGACTTCATCAAGCGTTGGAGGAGAAAGGCTGCAGCCATGCCTACCAGAATGGACGAGCAGGAGCAAATCCGCATGATAATTGAGAACATGCGAAAACAACACAACCATGAGCTAAAATTTATGTACTTTCCGAGTTTGGACATGTTGATGGGACAAGTCGGTATTCTAGAGGAAAGGATTCATAAGGAAGGTTTGGAGCTCGAGTGCTCAAGAAACTCCGGCAGTGGCTCCAAATTATCTAAGCCAGGACCAGAAAAGGCTTATCTTCAGACAGTAGCTTGCGCTCAAAGCAGTTTCCCAGAAGTGAATATGGTTCAACGACCTAGATCTCCGCATCAAAACCTTAGGACAGTACCCTTACCACGCCGAGACTCATCGCAAAGGGAGTTCACCAACATTGGCCGAGCACCAAGTCAGGCGTTTGAAGAGCTTCAGAAGAGAAACCTGCTACAGCCCCTGGCCCCTCGGCCAGGAACCACTCATTTGGGGAGGCATCTTAATCAATTCTGCCACTACCATCAGTTGCCTGGCCATTATGCTGACAATTGCCGAGCATTGAAGCACAAGATTCAAGACCTCCTCGAGCAAGGAGTCCAATTTTTCTAAGTGTGCAGATCGTTTTCTTGCATCTTCAAATTTTCCTAGTAGCTTATTAGTTAGTTTTCAGTCACCTCTGATTGTAATCTTTACGTTTCTTTCATGATTCATAAATAAAATCATAGTTCCATTTTCACAACTCCTGTACAAACCATTTTTCATTCATCGAAAAAAGGAAAACAAAATAGTTTTTTAAGGAAAAGGATCACGAAGCAATCATTTTCTGACTATGCAATGGAACGGCTTGTCTCTTGTTTCTAAAAAATTGAACATGCCTAACCAAACACCACAACTCACCCTATAATATCCAAACAATCCACAAAGAGGTTCAAAGTCGACATCTATCGAATTGTTGTCACAAACCCCAATTCAATACTGGGGGCAATCTAAGTTTAAGTTCGTCGTCTTTTATCTTTTGTTTAAATGTGCGAACGAGTTTCCAAGTGAAAATCTCACGAGAGTGTCTTGAGTGGGAAAACCATGAGTGAACGAGCGTGTCATTTTTACACGACTCTGGTAAGACCACATTCAAAGGTGAGATAAATGGCATAACTCTGACCGAAGGAGATAATTTGTAAATTTACTCTTAGATCTGCGAAAAGTAACAAAGAGCGGATACACAACTATCAGGAATGACGAAGCACCTAGGTACAGCACCACATAGCCAAAAAACTTGTGAACCCTGACATTAAACCCTAGGCACCCCCGCTGAGCCTTTCATATATCCCTTTTCGATAATATGAACACCACAAAATAACCCAGCCAATGATGAATGCCCGACCCGGTGACCAAAGGAAGCAAGGAGCCCGACTCTCGGATAACATTATCATCAGTCCGAAGAAGCGATGCCGCTATCAGCATGACGAAGTGATCCGTAAATGGTCCCAGAGTGACACAGGATCAAAAGAGCTCACATCAAAACAGCTCTCGAAGCCCAAAACCGGGAAACACAAGAACCCCAAAGGCAAAGTCAAGAAAGGATAAAACAAAAAGGCGAACCCGAAGTGCCTCGAAGAAGTCCAAATGACAAAAAAAAGAAATGGTGTAAAGGACAACTCCAAAAGTCCAGGTCCAGAAGCTCAAAACCAACGTCAACATGAAGCAGTTAGACGACTTCAAGACAAGGAAGATGAATCTGAGAGAAGACGCAAGTTGCAGCTTTGGTCACCCATTTAAGCTCCACATACCTCAAATATCCCTCCATGATCCCGTCGTCTTTCATCACACCCTATGGCCACGTTATAAGCTTTAAAGACTTCCGACTTGATAGTTGTGTGTCCAATCACGTGAAAGTAACAGATCAAATGCGTAAATCCATCAAATATCGAATTCAATGGTTTAGAAGTTATGACCATGAGCGAGAAATGAGTGCAAACACCGACCACATCGAGTGTAGGTTAGGGAGCACCACATCAAAGCATAAGCCTCGACCCTGTGAGGGTGAACTTGTTCGCATGTTTAATCAAAGAAAATACTGGGGGCAATCATCGTCCCGATCGATTGCCATGAACTCTAGCTCAGATTGTCCTAAGGAAAAAATACTGGGGGCAATTGTTGGTTCCAACAATTGCCATGTCAGCACCAATTAAACCCAAAGCTCGAGCACCACCATCCCACCACAGGCACACATAAGCCCTTACCACCACACACACACTCTCAAACCCGTCATTGGCCTTACCTCCACAAAAACATCAGGCCCGTCATAACCCTGACCTCCATCCAAAATCACAACCCAATCCCAGGTCTGTCACAAATCCTGAACACCGGCAAAAGCCTTCAGCACCACAACAAACACCACACACTTCCACCAATGGCATGTTCATTTTTCAAGAAGCAAATTGCAGATTTGAAATTTTTAGTAAGGAAATGATCATTTCACTTTCCTTTTTCAGCAGGGTTTTTCTCAAGCATTGCCAAGTTCGGCACCTTTTCCAACAGTTTCCTGTTTTGAACGAGTATCTTTCATATATCTTGATTGCATACATCTTATCATCATTGCCATGTTTGGTACTCCAGTAATCAGTTCTCATAATTTGCACGAGACCATTATCTTCCTAACTCATTTTTAGTTCGAGACCCAAAACGGTGCGAGACCCATCTTTTCCTTCAGTGCGAGACCTACCATCTTCATCAGTGCGAGACCCATCATTTTCAAGACTTTAGTACAAGACATCTTCATTCAGTGCGCGACCCAGAATCAGTGCGGAATCCAGCTTTTTCTTCATCCATTTAGTACGAGACTTCAGTGCGAGACCAAGCATCTTCATCAGTGCGAGACCATCAATTTCGTCAGTGCGAGACCCATCATCTTCATCAGTGCGAGACCCATCATCTTCATCAGTGCGAGACCTATCGTCATCATCCAGTGCGAGACCAGTACGAGACCTAGTATCATCTTCAGTGCGAGACAAGTACGAGACAGAGCGTGATCTAAGTTGGCGGGGCAGAGGCAATAAGTCCCCATCTTCATGTCAACTTCTTGGGAGAAACAACTAGTGGGCAGTGGCAATAAGTCCCCTTGGTAATCTAGAAGTTATCCCAGCACCCCAGTTGGTGGGCAGAGGCAATAAGTCCCCATAGTATACCAACCAGGAGCATTGGAACGGGTTTCGGTCCCCAGAAGCATCCGAGCATCATCAACATCATCAGCATCATTACCATTCCAGCATTTTTGCATTTGCATGCCACCTAGCTATCATCATTATAGGTAGTCAACGCCTTAGAATCGCTTGACATCATCACATTCATTATAGGTAGTCAACGCCTTAGAATCGTTTGACATCATCACATTCATTATAGGTAGTCAACGCCTTAGAATCGCTTGACATCATCTCATTCATAGGTAGTCAACGCCTTAGAACGCTTGACACATCTCATTCATTGTAGGTAGTCAACGCCTTAGAACCGCTTGACAACATCTCATTCATTTAGGTAGTCGCGCCTTAGAACCGCTTGACATCATCTCATTCATTGAGGTAGTCAGCGCCTTAGAAAAGCTCGACACAACTTATCAGTTTTCTGATAACATGCAGGGTCTTGGAAACATTTGAAATTTTGGGGTATCACTCAGGCATCAACACTAGCCTTCTCACTTTCATTACAAAGTCTAGTTGACGGGGGGCAATCTGTTATACCCAAAATTTTGACCCCTGGTTAGGGTCTACGAGGTACTGGTGTTGTGAGAGGCATTTTAATCAAGCGGTGAGGGATCCCGGCCCGATCGGCACGTTCCATGGCATGGGGAGCAGCTTCGTCACTTTCAGGGGCGTTTTGGTAATCTTTAAAGGTTCCTAGGACCTCTTGTAAGCTTTCTTTCTCCTCCAAAGGATGCCCAAATCAGCTTGAAACGCTTTGATATTTAACCCATGATAGAGGATGACATTTTAAGCATAATGGCGTTGGAATTTTGATTTTTTGAATTTCCAATAATTTTCTAGCAATTTCTGACTGAATCTGACGAGAAATTCAATTTTAAAATATTCCAACATTTAAAAAATCCGATTCCACTTCAGAAAATTCATAATTTCCATCCTTGACACGTGGTTAAAATTTCACAGCAAAATTCCTTTGGGAAGTCACTTAGCTAAAATATCGAAAAATCTTACTTTTACTAGATTTTCTTTATCTTTAAGAAAGTCTATATAAGGGGATAGGTTTTGGATAAAATCAGAACCTCATATGCTCAAGAACCCTAGAGAGTCAGAAAACACGCCTCCTCCTCTCTCTCACGTTTTCCAACACCCGGCCACCCAAATCATACCGAAAATCCCCGAAATCACCATCTAAACACGTTTTCCAATTCCCAAAGCACCGATAATCATCAAAACCTCACAAAAACACCTCCAAAACGTGAAGAACAGCAAGAACAACGAACAACCAGAAGCTTGGGTCGAAATCCTCTCGGGTCCGCCATCAACGGAGCACCCGACAAATCCCGGTGTGAAGAAACGTTGTGAATCCAAAGGTAAAACAGGTAGCAACTCCACTTCCTAATTCACCACGGTATTATCTGTCTTGCCTCAAAATTTGGGCTCAAACTAACCTTCGTACGCTTCTGTATTGCTGTTTATTCAAGCTTCTGTCCAATAACTTGTTTACCAAGTTTCGTGCATAATTCGAATTCAAATTGAGAACTTCCGACCACTAACGTATTGTACATCTTTCAGGCTACGCACCCATAAAATTTGAGCCGAAAACACCTTCGGGAACAGCCTCAAAGCCGCCGTCCGAGGGCTGTCCGCACCCACGGACGTCGTGTCCGGGGTCCCGGACTCCCTGTCCGTAAGCTCGGACACCCACGGACGGCGGCGGGATTTTAAAAATTTAAAAATTAGGTTTTTTTAATAGTGTCCGGGCCCACGGACAGTCTGTCCGAGGCCCCGGACTTTACAATTTTCTGTTTCTGTTTAATTCGACTTTTATTGTTACGTAGGTTAACTGGGGTCCGTGGCTTCGGACATCAGGTCCGTGGCTACGGACGGAAACAAAATTTGACCTAATTCTGCCTCCGAAACCCTAGTTTAGGTATTTTAATTTCCACTTTAATTTTCTGTCAAAAAATGCTAAAAAACACAAAAAACAGAAGCGCGCACCTAGGTTAAAAAGCAACTTTGTTGAAAGTCGTAATTAAACCAAGTAGAGGAAAAACGACCTAGGAGGGGTAATGAAAGTAATTGAACCCTAATTAAGTCGAATATCGAGCCCCCGAACCCGAACTCTCCTTTCCTAATTTGATCTAGGTTAAAATTAGGTGGCGACTCATAATAGGTTCCAGTGAGCTAGCTTAGGTTTTAATAATTATTGTTATATGACATAGTTATTAATCTTAGGCTATAAGTGGACCTAAAACCCAGTTAGATCCTAATCAACTTTAATCAACATAGGATAGGGTTTAAAATCGAGGCTCACACTTAATCCAAACATTACCTAAATATCCACAAACTTTTATTTTGTGTTAAATTCATCCAAACAACCCTTATAACCCGATTTTCGCACTTAATATAACTATGTTATAACTTATGGCTTTAAAGCATATATATCAAACAACTTATAAAATAAGCCTAAACATTTGACTATTACACAAACCATAATATAAACTTAATATACACCAAAAATTTTGTAAACCAAAGTTCATTCTTGGACATATTATAGTTTGTACCCCAAGGTGTTGGTAATTTATATTTTAACCACTTAATCTTTGTAAATTTGACACTTCCGTAAATTATTCCTTAACTTAACCAAATGTTCCCATGTAATTTTATATACATCATTAGCTCACAATATACCATTTTTCTCACGTAAGTCTCGGCCTTAGCATATAACCAACATTAAACAACTTTAAATATCATCTTAAGCCTTAAATTTGGACTTACCTCTTAATCCCCAAAAGTTGAATTTCCAAGTTCTACTCTCGGCCCTATTTTAACATAAGGGTACAAAATAAGTTTATGCACAAATCTATGAGTTAAATGGATGTTTTAAGCATTAATGGTTTGGATTAACCACGTACTCCTCATAAGGTAGATTTTTCTCCTTGGATTTCCTTGAACTTTCTGCCAACTTCTTAGGGTTTTGAAGTTCCTTTCCGATCATGTTTACAAGAAGAGAATGAAGAACAAAGTTGGGGTCTTTAGACACCATAACAAAACAAAGGAAGATCTAGGGCATTAAAGCTTAAAATGTGTTATAAGAGTGAGACTTTACCTTCTTGCTCACTGCTAACATGATAATTGTAGAGGGAAAGGATGTACAAAAATGAATAAAAAGAATAAAAGAATGCAAATAATCCTACAACTCTATACGGGTAGCAAACAATTCCCGGTTGGAATATAGTGTGAGTAGATTATGACCAAAAGTATCGAACTGAAGGGACTTAATAGAAAATCAGTCCTAATCCTAGTAATAGCCTATTCTAAAATAAGGGAGGAAATGTAATTAACAATTAATTAACTAACATCCTAACTAAATGCATGGTTCGGGACTAAATCAACCTAAGTACCAATATGATCACGCAATAAAACTTCAAGACTCAAACTTAACCAAACAATATGAATGCGCCGGACGTCCTGCCGGACACCAGAAGCACGGCACATTCAAAGACTTTGAATGTGCCGGACACAAGAGACCTGGTAGTGCTCCCGACATGTTCAAATTATCAATTTTAATTTCTAGTTTCGCGTCTGATAACAAGAAATTCATTACCCATTATCAAATCGAGCATATATCATGCCACAAAATGAGCAAGATAGTGGGGGAAGATGGGTTAATTCTCAATCTTTTAGGCTAACTCTAAATCATAGATGGAAACATTAAAAACTACTAAGATTTTTCCAACCTATTCTACTCTTGGGCTTTTCTTCCTTAAGTAGAATTTGCAAAGAAGAGAATAAAGTGGCCTACTATATTTACTTGCAAGAGGAACCAAATTTTAATGAATGCTTGAAATTATATTAAATGATCATAGTGTGTACTAAGAAGGAATTCATCCCTAACCACAAACTAACAAGGAATTCTACATCACCATCCACACAACTACAATAAGAGAATACAAGAGGAGAAGGAAATGGTCATAGGCTTAACCCGACAAGATCTTCTTCTTCTTCACGTGGATGGATCTATAGAACTTCCTTGGACACTAAATACGGAATGGATGCGGAAATAGAGATATGAGTGGAGTGTATATGATGTTGAATTGTGTTTGATTGAGTATGTCCATGGCCTATTTATAGGCTTCAAAATGTTGTTGTGTTGGGAGTCATGCCGGGTCCATTTGATCCGGCACCACGTGTTAAATGTGGGTAACCGTTAACTGTCAAAACTGCCAAGCGAAGAGATGCATGTGTCGGACAGGGATGTCCGGCACCATACCCGGCAATAGTCGAATCGTCAATGGTAAATAATTGCCATTGTTTAGTCAACCGTGGCGCCGGATGGGAAGTACCCGACACTGGATCCGGCAATAACATGTTTCTGTTCTATACGCATGTCGTGCAGAATCAACCCATCATCATATCCGGCACCACTCAAACCCTTGGCTAGAGATGTGTTTATTGCATGAAAAACATATAAAAACACAAGTCTGAACAAATAATATACTTTATACATAATATAACACAAATATTAACTATTCTAACCCTAATTTGACTAATAATCTTATAATTATATCTACTAAAACATGATAAGTATGAGGCTTATCAAGGCCCTACACTTACCTTTTGCTGGTCCTCGAGCAAAAACTAAATTAGAAAAGAATACTGCTTATGCACAAAACAGATAATCTCAAGAATGACAATTAGATAACCATTTCCAACTATATGACTCTAACTCATAAGCATCACTAAATCATCCTTATTTTTTCAAAACATACTAATGGGTATAAAATAAAACATTCAATTTCAAAAACCGATAAAAACTCTTATTTTGCATAAGGGATTTTGTAGTCTCTCCTTTTTCCGGTTTCTAACATTCAACCCTATTTTTCAAGGGTTTCTGAAAGTGGCCAAGACCCTCATCAATGGCTTACAAGATTCAGCCCTATTTCTCAAGGGTTTCTGAATCAACCATGATTTTTCTATTTAGAACGGGGAATTTAGGAGAAAAATAAAAGGAAAAACTCTCGTTTGTTGCCTTTATTCCGAGGCAATTGTTGCAACCTCATAGAATATAATGCTTTCCTTTCTTTTGGAAGAAGATTTGTTTCTTTCGTTTTTTTCCTTTTCCTTTTCATCTTCTTTCTTTTCTTTTTCAAAAAAACCCTTTTTAAGATTTTCACAGTTTGAAAGAGAGGGGAGGAAAACAGTACCTAGAAGTACATCAAAGAAAGAAAATAGGAGATAGATCATATACTCATGTTAAATAAAAGAATCAAGAAGTTAAAAACAGCAATCTACAAGTCATTAGATAACTTACCTCTTGATAGAACAAGCATTTATTCATCCCTAATCTTACTTCACTCAAAGACATGCAAAAAGCTTAGTAAAACATTGATAAGATTTTAACCAATCTTATTTAATATATATAATAATCTCTTTTTTTAACAAACAAATAAATAAGTATATACATATAAATATAAATAAAATAATAATTTTTTTCAAGGGGGCCCCCTGCCCTACACTAGGCGGGAACACTGTCCCTAGTGTTCAAAAATAAATTTTGAAAAATAATTTAAAGAAAATTAAAAAGAAGAGAGGAAGAAAGGAAGGACTCCCCTGTGGTGAATGAAGAACTTATGTGTGAGAGGGCCCATCCAACACTTAGCCTTTGGCTACTTGGCAGAATGATCAGAGATCTCGATAGAGACTGATTTTGCATGCTCCCTCGGATAGACTTGCGTTTGAGACGGGAGTTGACCAGATTGCCTAGGTTGTGCCAGAAGTTGCTGCATTTGCATCTGCATCGATTTATGCTCCTTGCAAATAGAGTCGAGATCTCGTTGTGAGCATCCTAGGTCTTGTTCATGTAACACCCCTACTACGCACTTATCATTAAATGAAATCGCAGCGGAAAAATAACTAAACGATTCGGTGCTACAACGCCGTCAACCACCCACGTGGTTAACAAGGCAGAATAAATACAAGTGTACCGGTCTGATGATCAGACTCCTGAGCATTAGGTACTAACATCCACACATATATATACATAACCAACATACCGAGTATTTAATACAAACTATCACAGTATACTGTACACATGATCTCCACCGTCAACTGTAACACGAACAGTACCAAAATATAACGCCACGGGAGCACAGGCGTATCCCGGGCCCAACATCCAAAATAATCAAAAGGATGACATAACCTTGATCTACAACCACTCTGCTTCCTTGATTCTCATCCTGCAGTAAAAATATGGAGCCCCCGAGGGGGTCAGCAACCCTTGGCTGGTATGGTTAACGCGCAGCCCATCGGCTACCGGGATACGCGCAACTAATTGTCATGATGACATGGCATTCATTTAACACATAACATATACATATGGCATAGCAATAATATTGCATAGCACAACATCACATACATGGTGAATACACTTTCCATAATAACAAACCAAGAAGGTTAAACAACACAAGAAGCCTAGAGAATGGTTCACTCTCATGTTAAGCTTGTTACACACACTCATTACCGTTCTGTTAGTCGAACGAGTAACTTAAGTCATAGATGGTTCGGATATTGTGACCCGAACACACCACACAAACACATGTTCCACAAACCGTCATAAGTCAGAATAGGTAAGCTTTGGAGGAAGCTAGAGGGAGATCGAACGCCAAATAAAGGAGAACAATCTTAACAACATAAGAGTCTAATCTGATACAGATATCTACTCTTAAACTTACATGCATGACCGGACAACCGGATTCCTCACTTCCGAGTTAGCGCTTGTTAGAAGTTCAGCAGTGGAACTTAACAAACAGTACACAAACAAGTGGTAAGTCATGTTAGACACACACAAGGGAAATGAGTCACGTCATAACATCACAATAATATGAACAACTGTAAACTCATTACATGATTTAGTCTTATAATGTCATAAACACACAGAAAAACAAACAACACACAAGCCGGTGTAAACCGGTAGACAACAGACTGCAAGAAACCCATACCTTGGTCCTTGCTTCGACTGGTTTCCACCTTTGAAGAATCCTATACACATTTAGTAATGTCGGTTAATTAATGTACTAATCCATTGTTAACTTTTACTTCACTTAACTAGTTATTTTGTATTCACACTTTGTTATAACTTCTCTCCTTTTAAATTGTCATTATTACACTCCTAACATGCCTTATATAACTTTATAACATCACTACTAACTAATCCCAATCATTAGACATCATTATCTAACCTTAAACTAACTTTTTAAAGTGGTCTGGGACTTGGTCCCCAACTAAGGTCCCGGACCTACACTTAACAAGACCCTCGGCCTGTTTTAATGGGGTGGTCTGGGACTTCTTATGGGTCCTAGGTCCCGGACCAATATAGGCAAATTCTCTCGGGGGTAAATCAGGGGGTGGTCCGGTACTTCTTACATATCCTAAGTACCGGACCAAGGCTGTGTAAGAATCCTCGGCCCTTTTAAATGCATGGTCCGGGACATTATCCAAGACCTAAGTCCCGGACCACTGCTAGATTTACATTTTGAACATTTTCTAAGTCTTGTTGTAGTGGTTCACCTTACTCATTAAATGTATAAACTTCCCAAATGCTCTTAGGTATATTCTAATGCCAAAATATCATCTTAAACACACCTAGTTCCTTGTCTAGCTTGTTACTCAATTTTCTCTTAAAATTCACCAACACTTGTAACATTTCTTACAAGGTTTCTAAATGGTGTTTCTCACCTATGATAATCACTATCCCAAAATGCTTTCTCCTCTCAATAACATCATCTCCCAAGCATCTTTTCTTCCTAACCAACCTCCTTGAACATCTTTACAAGTGTATAGCTCCTCCATGCAACAAATCACTTCTTCCTTATTCACCAACATTACAGAAGTCCTAAACACCATCTCACCATGATCTTGAAGTATCCCAAAACACTCATTTGCACTCTAAATCCTCTAAAACATTGCCTAAGTCCTTTTTACATCTTAGAATAACTTAATGCAAGCTTCTTTCACTAGTAGAACACTTAACCTTTCTAAACACTTCTTTACTTCCTAAAACTCATTTTAAACACCTAAAACTTCTTATACATTATCTAAATTTCGACATGAACTCTCCCTAGAACACAAATTACCCAAACAAAAACATTTTTTCACCATTAAACAATCAAGAACACTAAAATCCATCAAAACATTCTTATACACAAACTTAACTCATTTAACACTACATCACAATATAGTGCATAATTTAAATTGCTGCACTTAGGCCCTTAAATAACATGGCTCTTAGGCCCTTAAATAACATAAACCTTAAACACTGAATTCCACAATATATTTGCCTTTGACCTGCAAATACACTCAACAATACATATGCCTTTTACTAGTCTCCTTGAGAACATTTTACTAAGTCATTTACCATTGGTCTTTAAGTAGTTATAACAAGCAATATAAGCTCATTCCTCCTAAGACTTTAAACCTCATTAGGTTAGCACATTACCTACCTTTCTTTCCTCACAACTTCTTTCTTGTTTCCTTGACTAAAGCGACAAGGCTTTTAGTTGCTTGTCAACTTCTAAACATTATACAAATGATAAAATGAGTATACAAGCTTTATGCTTCATCTCATTGTAAACCCTAGATTATACATGTTTTAAAACATAAGATAGTTGTTTTACCTTGGATACAAAAGAGAGTTTGGTTATGTAGCAAGAGAGGACTCCACCTAGTCCATGAAAGGTTGGAATGAAGCTAGAACAAAGCAACATAAAGACCCCATCAATGGTGATTCTCGGTCAACATACAAACATGAAGGAATGGAGTTTTATTTGAGTTTCCTTACCTAGAAGTAAAGGAGAACAATAATATGTGAAAAGGTGAGCTCAAGCTCCTCCCATGGAGATCCTCTTGGCACCACAAAATGGAGCTCTTGGAATTTTGAGAAGATAGGAATGAAGAGCTTGATGACCCATTTAATTATTGGGTCGGGTATGGTTACCTATTAAATTGGGTTGGGTATGGGTTTAAAGTTCTAACCCGTAGTCAACCCGACCCATTTATCTTATTTTATTAAAAATAATAATAAATAAATAATTAGATAAAAATATAAATATATTACTAAGTAAGTGCTAACCAACTATTAGTATAATATAGATTATGTAGTATCTTTTGGATGAGAGGTTGTTTATTTGATAATACTACTTTGTTGTATTTCTTTATAAAGCAAAAACAAGAGTATTCGTTATGTGGATTGTCAAAATATAGTGTGTTGCTCTCTCCTCCACAGCTCCCACTGTGGTCCTATCTCTTCTGTACTCTGAAGATTTTTGTCTATGTTTTGATTCTATATTCTGAAGGAGAAAATATAGTTATATTTGGTCCAGGAGCGTACACATCACCTTCTTCTGTTAAGTGCCACTGAGCACGACATGTATGTGGAAAAAGAAAAAAGATGGAGGATAATGAAAACTTTGGAATATCTACCATATTGAATGTATGATTTCATTCATTTGTAACTCCGTTTGAGCAATCATATAAAAAAATTTAATTCCAGGTCTTTTAAATTTTGCAAAGCCTAATTATGTTGGGTCAAACGGGTCGGGTATGGGTTTAATCATTTTATATGGGTTGGGTATGGGTTGATAATTTGTAACCCGAATATTATTGGGTCGGGTATGGGTCAATACAATTTTAATCGGGTCGGGTATGGGTGAGCTTCAACCCGACCCA
Source organism: Limonium bicolor (assembly GCA_023374045.1). NCBI lineage: Eukaryota > Viridiplantae > Streptophyta > Magnoliopsida > Caryophyllales > Plumbaginaceae > Limonium > Limonium bicolor. The sequence goes on along the minus strand of CM041782.1, from coordinate 5,050,766 downwards.
TTAACCCGAATTGCCACCCCTAGATGGAACTGTGTGTGGTACTATTGCAAAGCCGTGAATGAGAGAAAGAAGGAAGGTAGAGGAGAGCTTGAAGACGTGGGAAATGAAGAGAAATGAGAGAATGAAGATAAGCTTACTTTTAAGAGATATTTATATGTTAAAGCAAATAGTAACTTAAGTAGTCATCTTTTATTTGTTTAACAATCTAACAAGAGTGGTGACTCACCACTAAGAAAACTGGCCCCCTTAATGTTCTTAGAGGAATTTTAGTCCTTGTTGACCAATTAAATTACTTATATTAACATATGTTATAATCTAGCTTATTTTAGTTACTATTCACTAAAACAAGGCACATAGATGTGAAATTTTTATTTCCCATTGATATAGACTTCCAAATGTGATACTAAGTAGTACACATGTTAATTAAAGAGTAATGATGGGCATTTAGCCATTCAAAACTCATTTACAAGACAATTTTTCGAAAATGTGCTTTAAGACTCCTTAAAGCACATTTTGTGTTTTAACTTGTTTTCAAGCTTGGTTTTCTTTGGTAATTGGCTTAATATGTTCATTTGTATATAAATAAGGTCTTGGTAAGCTCACTAGGTCTTACTCAAGCTTATCCCAAGCTTAGAGCACATTTTAGCCCTAATTGACCTTAAGGTATTTATTTGTGTTTTCTATGGTTTAAATTGTTTACTAATGTATCTAAGACTCTTTTTAGTCTTAATATGCCATATTTAAAAGTTTAAACAACATACTAAGGTTTGGGGTATTTTAATCTACCCCCCTTAAAAGAACTTTATCCTCAAAGTTCACACTTCCACATATCCTAAATGTTAGAACACGGGAATACATATAAACAATATTTCCATAACAACATTAACAATATACTTACATAACATCGGACACGAGGTCCATATATAACATAACATCATTCAGACACAAAGGTCTGTAACATAACAACATAACATAGACGATGTATTTAAATACACGTCGTACACACATAACCGAAACGGCTCTACCCCCCTTAAAAAGGGGTACGCCGTACCCTATACACATAAACACTAAGAAGTAAACAATGACGGGTACTTCACCTTCATCTTATCTTCCAGCTCCCAAGTGGCCTCCTCAACGTCCTGGTTAGACCAAAGAACCTTCACCAGTCTCACTGACTTATGGCGAGTGTCTCGAGTTTTAGTATCCAGAATCCGTACCGGAGTCTCCACTGATCGCATGGTCGGCTCTAAGGTTAGCCTTTCAGGCTGAAGCACATGAGACGGATGAGACATATATTTCTTCAACTGGGACACATGAAATACATCATGTACCTTGCCCAGCTCGGCGGGTAAATCAAGTCTGTAAGCTACCAGGCCGATCCGCTCCGTCACAACATAAGGCCCCACATATTTTGGGCTCAACTTCCTTTCTGGCCAAAACCAAATACTCCCTTCATGGGGGATACCCTAAGAAATACCTGATCACCCACGGCGAACTCCAGGTCCCTTCTGCGCACATCGGCGTACGATTTCTACCTATCCTGAGCTGCCTTCATGTTAGCCCGGATTTGGCGTACTTCTGCTTGAACTTGTTCCAGATACTCTGGTCCTATAATGACCGTCTCACTCGACTCATCCCAGCATAATGGCGTACGGCATGGTCTACCGTACAAAGCCTGGAAGGGAGACATCTTGATCGAAGCATGGTAACTGTTGTTGTAACTAAACTCGATCAGATGTAACTTATCAATCCAGCTGGTCTGAAAATCAAGTGCACATGCACGTAACATATCCTCAAGTGTCTGGATGGTGCGCTCACTCTGACCATCTGTCTGTGGGTGGAACGCTGTACTTAGCTTCAGCTCGGTACCAAGCGCTTCCCGTGTGGATTTCCAATACCTTGAGAGGAATCTGGTATCCCTGTCAGACACAATTGTTTTCGGTACCCCATGATGTCTTACAATCTCTCTGTCGAAGAGTTCTGCTCGTTTTGCCACTTTCCAGGTGTCCTTCATCGGTATGAATCGAGCCACCTTGGTCAGTCGGTCAACAACTACCCAAATCATATTCAGACCTCCCCTTGTAGGCGGAAGCCCTACTACAAAGTCCATAGAAATGTCATGGAACTTCCACTCAGGCACTGGCATTGGCTGTACCATACCACCAGGCCGTCGGTGCTCAAACTTGACCTTCTGGCAACTGAGACACCTCAATACATAATCATTTACATCCTTTTTCATTCCAGTCCACCAGAAATAACGTTTCATACCCTTGTACATCTTTGAAGCTCCGGGGTGAATCGAAATCGCGGAACAGTGGGATTCACTCAGTATGCGCTCCTTCAGCTCAGCGCTACTCCTCGGAATACACAGTCGGCCGTTAAGCCTAATCAGGTTATCATCGTGGAGTCGGAAGTCGTACTTCTGACCCTCGAATGTGCCATCAATAAGCTTCTGCCTGATCTCCAACATATACTGATCCGTCATCTGAGCACTCCGCACCTCTTCAACCAAGCCAGTATGAGAGACTAGCGAATGGAGAGAGTGTGCTCGGTGACTCAATGCGTCAGCTACCACATTTGCCTTACCCTCTTTGTATTGTAAATTAATGTCGTAGTCGTTCAGAAATTCAACCCACCTTTTTTGTCTCATGTTCAACTCCTTCTGAGTGAACAAGTATTTTAAACTTTTGTGGTCAGAATAAATTGTCACACTTACCCCATACAAATAATGTCGCCATATCTTCAATGCGAAGACAATGGCACCCAGTTTTAAATCGTGGGTAGGGTAGTTCTCTTCATGCTTCTTCAGCTGTCGGGAGGCGTATGCTACGACCTTCCCGTGTTGCATCAACACACAACCCATACCTCTGCCTCATGCGTCGCAATAGACCTCAAAACCATCTGGACCGTCTGGTATAGTTAGGACTGGTGCAGATGTAACACCCCTAAAACCGGCCTAAGAGTTAAGGGTATTACACGCCGCGTATTACTACCTAATAACACAAGGCTCTAAAACACTCAAATGCAATAAAGGCCCAAAACAGAGTTTCCATAATCATTATAACCCAGAGTAACCATATACTGCGGAAGTAATACAAAATCCCGAATACATGTTCCAAACAGAAACAGTAATCTAGACAGAGTAAGGCCCGAAGGCTACAAGTCTGAGTAAGAATGTCAAATAACAAATGAGCTAAGACATAAACAAAGCTCCAGAAACTGAATAAGCGATCCTTGCTGATCAATCTGCAAAAATGTTAAAAGTAGGGGAGTGAGCACACAACTATGCCCAGTGTGCAGCGACCGTCATCAGTAAGGTCGCTCAAAACAATTGAAATCAGAAGGAGAAGAAGATAAACATTATATCCACAGTTCTCAAACAGTCAGAGGCTTTCAGAAACAGAAAGGGAAACAGAGGGGAACACAAGAGTTCCCAATTCAGAAACAATCAGAGTTCTTAAACAGAAAGGGACAAGACTCAATGCACACACTCAGAAGGGTCGAAGACCCATAGACCATAACAGGTCTCTCGACAATGCAGAAATGACTCTAATGAGCCAAAGGGTTCGTCAACCCCACAGAACAGAAAGGGGATGACCCACACTCAGAACGACGTCTACATGGTATACCACGGAATAGCTCGACCCAGCCATTCACGGCTCAGAAACAAAGTGTAATGTCCCAAAACAGAAGGATTGCATAAACATAAGCAGAATTGCATTTAGATATGCCAAAACACTCATAAATCAGTAGTACAGTTCATAGGGAATCCAACACCGCAAACGGCACTCAAATCGGAGTTCGAACGAAGAAGTTGCGCTGAAAATAGTGAGGTGTCCGAACTTGGGTCCGGACGTCGAAGTTCGGACGCAAGTCGAGACTCGGAAACCAGAATAGCCAAATGTCCGAACTTGTGTCGGACATCAATGTTCGGACACAAGTCGATTTGAAATCAGACAGGAAATTTCAGACCGTCCGAACATCAAGGTTCGGACTGATGTTCGGACAGGTTTTACGAGAAAAATCATGTGGAAGGTCCGACCTTGTGTCCGGACATCAATGTTCGGACACAAGTCGAACTAAAATCAGGGGAGAATCTAAGGGTGTGTCCGAACATCAAAGCTCGGACAGATGTTCGGACATACCCCGAACTTTGAAAATCAGAAAGGCAAAACACACTGTCCGAACTTCAAAGCTCGAACGGAAGTTCGGACAGTGCGAAAACTGAAGATTTCAGAAGACGAACAGAGCAGAAAAACAACGCAATTCGACACCACGAATCGCCAATTCAGAACGCACACCAAATCAGTCATAAATACAGGAGACCATGGGGGTTTAGCCATTCCAAAACGCAATCAAACACAACACAAACAGAAACGCATCCAAATCAGACAATAAGACCTTGCAAACCCCATGGCTGATCTTCCAAACCGAATCGAATAACCACCTACCTCGTTGATCAGCAGGAACCACAACGAACTGAGACAGCAGGCGCAATCCACTCAGAACCACAATCCGGTACAGACCAACAGCCACTGAATTCCACAATCGAAGCCCAGAAATCAGAAAACACTCGAAGAACCTAGAACCATTCAAGACCCAAAATCTGTAACACAAACCTGGAATCGACGGTCCCGAAACCACCACCTGGTCGACTACGACAGTCCCGACCAGAACCCCAATTGACCACCGAGCACAACCACTGATTAACCACGAAAAAGATCCATAAATCAGAAACTCGAGAGGAAGAAGGAGGCCAATATAATCCACAATTCTTCCGGACAAACCTGATGACGACGAGAGGAGAATTCAGCAACGAAGATCTTCAATCCGGTTGCAGCAGCGGCAATCCCCGAACTTAGCAAATCAGAATTGAGAGAGAGAAGAAGAAGAGAGAGTAACTGTCGTTCTGAAGACTGAGACTGCACGCTCCCACGATTCAAACTGGCACCCTTAATCGATTGGGAATTAGGGAAAGGAAAAAGAAATAATAAGTAAATCCTTTACTTATTATCAAATAATCTGTTTACCTTAATTAGCAGGGGTAATGACCTCCTCGCCCTTGGCAATTAAAAGAATACCACCGGTGTCCTAACTGATAGCAAGGGATTAATCCAACTTAGAATAACATAGTAACTGATATATAATATAAGGTATTAATTGTGGGTTATAACAGCAGACGTCAGAGCATCCTTGAGACTCTGGAAAGAACTCTCATAGTCGACTGTCCACTCGAATGGTGCATCCTTCTTCATCAAGGAAGTCATCGGCTTCGAGACACTGGAGAAGTCCTTCACAAACCTCCTATAATAACCTGCCAGACCGAGGAAGCTCCTGATGTCGGTAACTATCTTCGGCCTAGGCCAGGTGCGCACAGCATCAATCTTTGCCGGATCAACAGCGATCCCGGCCTCAGAAATCACATGACCAAGAAAGGATACTTGGTTCAACCAAAATTCACACTTTGAAAACTTAGCATATAACTGATTCCTTCTCAATGTTTGTAACACATTTCTCTGGTGGCTTTCATGCTCACCTCTCGATTTCGAGTACACAAGAATATCGTCGATGAAGACTACCATTGACTTGTCCAACTGATCTTGGAACAAGCGGTTCATTAAGTCCATGAACTTTGCTGGTGCATTGGATAATCCAAACGGCATAACCGCAAACTCGTAATGTCCATACCTTGTTCTGAATGCTGTCTTCTCAATATCACTGTCACGGATGGCAATCTGATGGTATCCGGATCATAGATCTATCTTGGAGAATACTAATGCTCCCTTTAACTGGTCAAATAAATCGTCAATGCGTGGTAAAGGGTAGCGGTTCTTCACCGTAACTGCATTCAGCTCACGATAGTCAATACACAGGCGGAGACTACCGTCCTTCTTCTTCACGAAGAGGACGGTGCTCCCCATGGTGAAACGCTAGGGTGGATAAATCCCTTGTCGAGTAAGTCTCTCAGCTGCTCCTTGAGCTCTGTCATCTCTGCTGGAGCCATACGGTAGGGCGCCTTCGCAATTGGTCCGGTGCCCGGAACCAAATCAATTTCAAACTCAACTTCCCGTGCTGGAGGCATGCCTGGCAGTTCCTTAGGAAATACATCAGGAAACTCCGACACTACCGGCACATCTGGGCTAAACTCTGGGTCTCTCTCTATGTCCTGGACATAGTAGAGGTATACATCATTCCCTCGTCGTAGTTCATGATACATAGCCATGACGGTGATGATCTGAGTCGAAGGCTCCCTGGGCCTCTGGCGGTAAGATATAGTAACCCCAGACGGACTCCGAAGAAGCAGACGATGCTCGGCACACAGGATTCTGCCCTTGTACCGCTCCAACTAGTTCATCCCGACAATCACATCAAAACCAAGTCCGTCGAACTCTATCAGGTCGATCGGAAACTCTTCATCACGAATTCGTACAACAACATCTCGGTGGTAGCAGGTACACCTGATCCGCTCTTTCGACGGGAGAGTGACTAGGAAGTCTGGCATCTCATCACCGTCTAACCCCAGCCTCTTCGCAAAAGATAGCGAAATAAAAGTGTGAGAGGCTCCGGAGTCGAACAAGATCGAAGCGTCCACACCATTGACTGGAAAGGTACCGGTGAGGATTGTGCCGCTCTTGCCGGCTTCTGCCTCATTGCAGACACTCAGTATACCTCCCGTTCTGAGTGCACAGCCTAATTCATTGGCAAACTAATAAGTATTGGGCAACAACACGGTTGATATACTTCAAAAACTCCACTTTATTCATTAACACACTCTTCTTACATCATACGTTGGTCTACACTGTTGACACAACTAACACATATATAACATCCTTAACATACACTGGCTTACACATTACATAATTATACAAGGCCTTAAAACTGTCTGAAGGTCAAATTCAAACGTCTGGGTTTCATGTGTGTGGCATTGATCACTGCCGACAGTGCAGTATTCAGTTTGATCTTCCTGATGCCATGGTATAGCATCCTTGACTGCCCACCCATGATTAACACATCTCCCGATTTCAGTACTAACTTCTTTGCGAGATCATCACGCTTCTGCTCGCCATATATAAACACTACGGTATCACCAATGGACCAAGACACCACGGGCACTCCCTTACTTAGAGACTCGGGTGACTCGTCCTTATCTTGGTGTAAACCTAATCGTCCACCTTTCTGGTAGAAGTTCACAATACATAAATCTGCTTTAACACTTGGAATTGAATCCGTTTCAACTTACTGAGCAATTCCCACGGTGTGGTTAACGACCGTAAGGAACTCCTCAGGTATCTTCGGTACCGTTGCTCCATCTTCAGTTCGCACTTCTTGATATGTCTTGGTGTAAGGATTCCAGTCCTTACCCATGCACATCATCTTCAATTTCATTCTCGATCCACTCGGGTATTCGGGTGTGTAGAAACCTCCGGGTGTTGCTCCCAGTTCATTGCATCGTCTGATGATGTGGATTTGTGCTTCCGGTGTCAGGTATCCCTTTAAGAGTACCATACCTGTTTGGATGACCTGACATTGCTCCATTGGAAAGTCGGTGATGTTGATGGTGGTTTCTTCAGAGTTTGGTGTGGGTGGGATTGGATAACAGATATTGAAGGTTCCTTTAAGTTTAGAGTTATCTAATTAGGTGACTTTCACATTATACTTTAATTCTTTACTCACATGGTAGTGCACTTGGACTCACTAACACACACATGCATGAAATGCGGTATGCAATCACTTATTTCACGCAACAGTTTAGGCGGTACCTGGTCTAGTAGAGGGCCCTGGCGCCTCAGACCGGTCCACCACATGCAGGGTGGCCTTGCTAGGTCCCGACCCCTTCCCCTTCTGGGAATCAGTGCTCCTCTGATATGTGGGTGGCTGGTTAGCCGTCTTCGGGCCATCGATGGTCGCTGTGGCCTTACCCTTCCACTGCCCCTTGGGCTTGTTGACTCTGCTGTTGGGGTTCTGGTAACACTCATAGTCACGGTGACCCCACTTCTCGCAGTAGCAACACTGCACGTCATTTCCTTTGCAGTCCTTGCCGGGATGGTCTCCGTTACACCACTTACAGTAGTAGTGGCGCTCCGGTCCAGATCCCGTGCTAGCTGCTATCACAGTACATGATCAATACTTATTTCATAACTTAACAACATACACTTCAACTTGTTACACATGATTAAATAATTACCCTTAGGCGGGTAAGAGCGTAGGGGTTTCGCCGCGTATGCATATGTGAGCTTTAGTGGCTCCTCAGCTGTGGTGGTTTGGGCTTGGCCCTTGTCACCCTGGTGCTGACTCTTCTGGGGCTGGGGATAAGGCTTCTTCTTCTTCTTTCCTCCCCCGTACCCCTGCGGACTCTGGCCCTCGCTCGTGGCCTTGCGCATGTGCACATTCTCCTCGTCCCTCAGACGGATGGTAATCTCAACCTTAGCAGCGGCATGATAGCACTCCTGGATTTAGGACGTCAGTCATGCCCCGCAAAACATACTCACAAACTCACATTAATACTCACTTATGGATTACACTTATTCACATCACACTGTATTCTAATTACCTGCAAGGTAGTATACTCAGCTGGCCCCATCCCATAGCGAAGACGGTGGCTGAGACCGTTGTAGAAACGGTTTACCAGCACCCGGTTCGAGTATCCCAGGTCCGGTAACAGGTGGATAAGACCGGTGAATGCAGTGTAGTACTCATCGACCGACATCTTATCCCCTGCCTCAGACTATCTAGCTCTAGGCGCTTAGCCTCTTGCACATGCACAGGATAATATTTGGCTCGCAGCAGAGCCGTATACTCCCTCCAACCAAACTGAGGATCCGCCATCCGGTCCTCTCTCACAAGCTTCCACCAACTTTGTGCCGAACCCTTCAGGTAGTAAGCGGCAAGACGGACCTTGGCCCCAGCAGGCACATCCAAGGTCTCGTAGGCGGTCTCCAACTCAGAGATATACGCCTCCAGCTTACGTGGGTCGGTCTCCCCATGAAACGACGGGGTCTCAGATCTGCCAGCGCCTTGACCCAGTTGGTCTGTCGTGGCGGTGGCGGTGGTGGTTGAACTTCGGGCTGTTGCCCCTGCTGAATTACAGCTACAAGTTGTGGGACCATCTGGGCTACGGCGGCCGCTACAGCATCGGCCATGACTTGTGCCGTAGGGTTCTCTCCCTGGTTCCCAGTATCACCAATGCCGCGCCCGCGGCCTCGACCTCGTGATCTACCTGACATCTGAATTTACACGAACATTTATTAGCATAGTGCTTGCACACTTATCGGTTCCAACGGTCGTAACGTCTCCCCGACAACAAGGTATCTCCACACTTAGTTAGTTATTAACCTTCTCATAACTGTTCACTGAGGTAACTATGGTTAGGTTTCCTAACTCGGTATATTCCTAAGCTCGGTATTCTAGTCATCAGAGCGATACTTCGCTCTGATACCACTTTTTGTAACACCCCTACTACGCACTTATCATTAAATGAAATCGCAGCGGAAAAATAACTAAACAATAACTAAACGATTCGGTGCTACAACGCCGTCAACCACCCACGTGGTTAACAAGGCAGAATAAATACAAGTGTACCGGTCTGATGATCAGACTCCCGAGCATTAGGTACTAACATCCACACATATATATACATAACCAACATACCAAGTATTTAATACAAACTGTCACTGTATACTGTACACATGATCTCCACCGTCAACTGTAACACGAACAGTACCAAAATATAACGCCACGGGAGCACAGGCGCATCCCGGGCCCAACATCCAAAATAATCAAAAGTATGACATAACCTTGATCTACAACCACTCTGCTTCCTCGATCCTCATCCTGCAGTAAAAATATGGAGCCCCCGAGGGGGTCAGCAACCCTTGGCTGGTATGGTTAACACGCAGCCCATCGGCTACCGGGATACGCGCAACTAATTGTCATGATGACATGGCATTCATTTAACACATAACATATACATATGGCATAGCAATAATATTGCATAGCACAACATCACATACATGGTGAATACATTTTCCATAATAACAAACCAAGAAGGTTAAACAACACAAGAAGCCTAGAGAATGGTTCACTCTCATGTTAAGCTTGTTACACACACACTCATTACCGTTATGTTAGTCGAACGAGTAACTTAAGTCATAGATGGTTCGGATATTGTGACCCGAACACACCACACAAACACATGTTCCCACTAAACCGATCAGAAGTCAGAATAGGTAAGCTTTGGAGGAAGCTAACGGGAGATCGAACGCCAAATAAAGGAGAACAATCTTAACAACATAAGAGTCGAATCTGATACAGATATCTACTCTTAAACTTACATGCATGACCGGACAACCGGATTCCTCACATCCCAGTTAGCGCTTGTTAGAAGTTCAACAGTGGAACTTAACAAAAAGCACACAAACAAGTGGTAAGTCATGTTAGACACACACAAGGGAAATGAGTCACATCATAACATCACAATAATATGAACAACTGTAAACTCATTACATGATTTAGTCTTATAACGTCATAAACACACAGAAAAACAAACAATACACAAGCCGGTGTAAACCGATAGGCAACAGACTGCAAGAAAACCATACCTTGGTCCTTGCTTCGACTGGTTTCCACCTTTGAAGAATCCTATACACATTTAGTAATGTCGGTTAATTAATGTACTAATCCATTGTTAACTTTTACTTCACTTAACTAAGTATTTTGTATTCACACTTTGTTATAACTTCTCACCTTTTAAATTGTCATTATTACACTCCTAACATGCCTTATATAACTTTATAACATCACTACTAACTAATCCCCATCATTAGACATCATTATCTTACCTTAAACTAACTTTTTAAAGTGGTCCGGGACTTCGTCCCCAACTAAGGTCCCGGACCTACACTTAACAAGACCCTCGGCCTGTTTTAATGGGGTGGTCCGGGACTCTTACGGGTCCTAGGTCCCGGACCAATATAGGCAAATTCTCTCGGGGGTAAATCAGGGGGTGGTCCGGTACTTCTTACATATCCTAAGTAATGGACCAAGGCTGTGTAAGAATCCTCGGCCCTTTTAAATGCATGGTCCGGGACATTATCCAAGACCTAAGTCCCGGACCACTGCTAGATTTACATTTTGAACATTTTCTAAGTCTTGTTGCAATGGTTCACCTTACTCATTAAATGTATAAACTTCCCAAATGATCTTAGGTATATTCTAATGCCAAAATATCATCTTAAACACACCTAGTTCCTTGTCTAACTTGTTACTCAATTTTCTCTTAAAATTCACCAACACTTGTAACATTTCTTACAAGGTTTCTAAATGGTGTTTCTCACCTATGATAATCACTATCTCAAAATGCTTTCTCCTCTCCATAACATCATCTCCCAAGCATCTTTTCTTCCTAACCAACCTCATTGAACATCTTTACAAGTTTATAGCTCCTCCATGCAACAAATCACTTCTTCCTTATTCACCAACATTACACAAGTCCTAAACACCATCTCACCATGATCTTGAAGTATCCCAAAACACTCATTTGCACTCTAAATCCTCTAAAACATTGCCTAAGTCCTTTTTACATCTTAGAATACCTTAATGCATGCTTCTTTCACTGGTAGAATACTTAACCTTTCTAAACACTTCCTTACTTCCTAAAACTCATTTTAAACACCTAAAACTTCTTATACATTATCTAAATTTCGACATGAACTCTCCTAGAACATTACCAAACCAAAACACATTGTTTTCACCATTAAACAATCAAGAACATTCTTATACACAAAACTTAACTCATTTAACACTACATCACAATAAAGTACATAATTTAAATTGCTTGGCACTTAGGCCCTTAAATAACATGGCTCTTAGGCCCTTAAATAACATAAACCTTAAACACTGAATTTCCACAATATATTTGCCTTTGACCTGCAAATACACTCAACAATACATATGCCCTTTTACTAGTCTCCTTGAGAACATTTTACTAAGTCATTTACCATTGGCTCTTTAAGTAGTTATAACAAGCAATATAAGCTCATTCCTCCTAAGACTTTAAACCTCATTAGGTTAGCACATTTACCTCTTTTCCTCACAACTTCTTTCTTGTTTCCTTGACTAAATCGGCAAGGCTTTTAGTTGCTTGTCAACTTCTAAACATTATACAAATGATAAAATGAGTATACAAGCTTTATGCTTCATCTCATTGTAAACCCTAGATTATACATTGTTTTAAAACATTAAGATAGTTGTTTTACCTTGGATACAAAAGAGAGTTTGGTTATGTAGCAAGAGAGGACTCCACCTAGTCCATGAAATGTTGGAATGAAGCTAGAACAAAGCAACATAAAGAACCCCATCAATGGTGATTCTCGGTCAACATACAAACATGAAGGAAATGGAGTTTTTATTTGAGTTTCCTTACCTAGAAGTAAAGGAGAACAATAATATGTGAAAAGGTGAGCTCAAGCTCCTCCCATGGAGATTCCTCTTGGCACCAAAATGGAGCTCTTGGAATTTTGAGAAGATAGGAATGAAGAGCTTGATGAGACAAAGAGAATGGTGGTCTTAGTTTTTGATTTGGCAAAGTGAGCTAGGAGATATAAGAGCTTGAAGATGGAATTGTGTGTAGTACTATTGCAAAACCGTGAATGAGAGAAAGAAGGAAGGTAGAGGAGAGCTTGAAGATGTGGGAAATGAAGAGAAATGAGAGAATGAAGATAAGCTTACTTTTAAGAGATGTTTATATGTTAAAGCAAATAGTAACTTAAGTAGTCATCTTTTATTTGTTTAACAAGCTAACAAGAGTGGTGACTCACCACTAATAAAACCGGCCCCCTTAATGTTCTTAGGGGCATTTTAGTCCTTGTTGACCAATTAAATTACTTATATTAACATATGTTATAATCTAGCTTATTTTAGTTACTATTCACTAAAACAAGGCACATAGATGTGAAATTTTTTATTTCCCATTGATATAGACTTCCAAATGTGATACTAAGTAGTACACATTTTAATTAAAGAGTAATGATGGGCATTTAGCCATTCAAAACTCATTTACAAGACAATTTTTCGAAAATGTGCTTTAAGACTCCTTAAAGCACATTTTGTGTTTTAACTTGTTTTCAAGCTTGGTTTTCTTTGGTAATTGGTTTAATATGTTCATTTGTATATAAATAAGGTCTTGGTAAGCTCACTAGGTCTTACTCAAGCTTATCCCAAGCTTAGAGCACATTTTAGCCCTAATTGACCTTAAGGTATTTATTTGTGTTTTCTATGGTTTAAATTGATTACTAATATTTCTAAGACACTTTTTAGTCTTAATATGCCATATTTAAATGTTTAAACAACAAACTAAGGCTTGGGGTATTTCAATCTACCCCCCTTAAAAGAACTTTGTCCTCAAAGTTCACACTTCCACATATCCTAAATGTTAGAACACGGGAATACATATAAACAATATTTCCATAACAACATTAACAACATACTTACATAACATCGGACACGAGGTCCATATAACATAACATCATTCAGACACAAAGGTCTGTAACATTACAACATAACATAGACGATGTATTTAAATACACGTCGTACACACATAACCAAAACGGCTCTACCCCCCTTAAAAAGGGGTACGCCCCGTACCCTATACACATAAACACTAAGAAGTAAACAATGATGGGTACTTCACCTTCATCTTATCTTCCAGCTCCCAAGTGGCCTCCTCAACGTCCTGGTTAGACCAAAGAACCATCACCAGTCTCACTGACTTATGGCGAGTGTCTCGAGTCTTAGTATCCAGAATCCGTACCGGAGTCTCCACTGATCGCATGGTCAGCTCTAAGGTTAGCCTTTCAGGCTGAAGCACATGAGACGGATGAGACATATATTTCTTCAGCTGGACACATGAAATACATCATGTACCTTGCCCAGCTCGGCGGGTAAATCAAGTCTGTAAGCTACCAGGCCGATCCGCTCCGTCACAACATAAGGCCCCACATATTTTGGGCTCAACTTGCCTTTCTGGCCAAAACGAAATACTCCCTTCATGGGGGATACCCTAAGAAATACCTGATCACCCACGGCGAACTCCAGGTCCCTTCTGCGCACATCGGCGTACGATTTCTACCTATCCTGAGCTGCCTTCATGTTAGCCCGGATTTGGCGTACTTCTGCTTGAACTTGTTCCAGATACACTGATCCTATAATGACCGTCTCACTCGACTCATCCCAGCATAATGGCGTGCGGCATGGTCTACCGTACAAAGCCTGGAAGGGAGACATCTTGATCGAAGCATGGTAACTGTTGTTGTATCTAAACTCGATCAGATGTAACTTATCAATCCAGCTGGTCTGAAAATCAAGTGCACATGCACGTAACATATCCTCAAGTGTCTGGATGGTGCGCTCACTCTGACCATCTGTCTGTGGGTGGAACGCTGTACTTAGCTTCAGCTCGGTACCAAGCGCTTCCCGTGTGGATTTCCAATAGCTTGAGAGGAATCTGGTATCCTGTCAGACATAATTGTTTTTCGGTACCCCATGATGTCTTACAATCTCTATGTCAAAGAGTTCTGCTAGTTTTGCCACTTTCCAGGTGTCCTTCATCGGTATGAATCGAGCCACCTTGGTCTGTCGGTCAACAACAACCCAAATCATATTCAGACCTCCCCTTGTAGGCGGAAGCCCTACTACGAAGTCCATAGAAATGTCATGGAACTTCCACTCAGGCACTGGCATTGGCTGTACCATACCACCAGGCCGTCGGTGCTCAAACTTGACCTTCTGGCAAGTGAGACACCTCAATACATAATCATTTACATCCTTTTTCATTCCAGTCCACCAGAAATAACGTTTCATACCCTTGTACATCTTTGAAGCTCCGGGGTGAATCGAAGTCGCAGAACAGTGGGATTCACTAGTATGCGCTCCTTCAGCTCAGCGCTACTCCTCGGAATACACAGTCGGCCGTTAAGCCTAATCAGGTCATCATTGTGGAGTCGGAAGTCGTACTTCTGACCCTCGAATGTGCCATCAATAAGCTTCTGCCTGATCTCCAACATATACTGATCCGTCATCTGAGCACTTCGCACCTCTTCAACCAAGCCAGTATGAGAGACTAGCGAATGGAGAGAGTGTGCTCGGCGACTCAATGCGTCAGCTACCACATTTGCCTTACCCTCTTTGTACTGTAAATTAATGTCGTAGTCATTCAGAAATTCAACCCACCTTCTTTGTCTCATGTTCAACTCCTTCTGAGTGAACAAGTATTTTAAACTTTTGTGGTCAGAATAAATTGTCACACTTACCCCATACAAATAATGTCGCCATATCTTCAATGCGAAGACAATGGCACCCAGTTCTAAATCGTGGGTAGGGTAGTTCTCTTCATGCTTCTTCAGCTGTCGGGAGGCGTATGCTACGACCTTCCCGTGTTGCATCAACACACAACCCATACCTCTGCCTGATGCATCGCAATAGACCTCAAAACCATCTGGACCGTCTGGTATAGTCAGGACTGGTGCAGATGTAACACCCCTAAAACCGGCCTAAGAGTTAAGGGTATTACACGCCGCGTATTGCTACCTAATAATGCAAGGCTCTAAAACACTCAAATGCAATAAAGGCCCAAAACAGAGTTTCCATAATCATTATAACCCAGAGTAACCAAATACTGCGGAAGTAATACAAAATCCCGAATACATGTTCCAAACAGAAACAGTAATCTAGACAGAGTAAGGCCCAAAGGCTACAAGTCTGAGTAAGAATGTCAAATAACAAATGAGCTAAGACATAAACAAAGCTCCAG
Source organism: Limonium bicolor (assembly GCA_023374045.1). Classification (NCBI taxonomy): domain Eukaryota; kingdom Viridiplantae; phylum Streptophyta; class Magnoliopsida; order Caryophyllales; family Plumbaginaceae; genus Limonium; species Limonium bicolor. The sequence goes on along the minus strand of CM041782.1, from coordinate 5,034,961 downwards.
AAACTGAATAAGTGATCCTTGCTGATCAATCTGCAAAAATGTTAAAAGTAGGGGAGTGAGCACACAACTATGCCCAGTAAGCAGCGACCGTCATCAGTAAGGTCGCTCAAAACAATTGAAATCAGAAGGAGAAGAAGATAAACATTATATCCACAGTTCTCAAACAGTCAGAGGCTTTCAGAAACAGAAAGGGAAACAGAGGGGAACACAAGAGTTCCCAATTCAAAAACAATCAGAGTTCTTAAACAGAAAGGAACAAGACACAATGCACACACTCAGAAGGGTCGAAGACCCATAGACCATAACAGGTCTCTCGACAACGCAGAAATGTCTCTAATGAGCCAAAGGGTTCGTCAACCCCACAGAACAGAAAGGGATGACCCACACTCAGAACGACGTCTACATGGTATACCACGTAATGTCCCAAAATAGAAGGATTGCATAAACATAAGCAGAATTGCATTTAGATATGCCAAAACACTCATAAATCAGTAGTACAGTTCATAGGGAATCCAACGCCGCAAACGGCACTCAAATCGGAGTTCGAACGAAGAAGTTGCGCTGAAAACAGTGAGGTGTCCGAACTTGGGTCCGGACGTCGAAGTTCGGATGCAAGTCGAGACTCGGAAACCAGAATAGCCAAATGTCCGAACTTGTGTCCGGACATCAATGTTCGGACACAAGTCGATTTGAAATCAGACAGGAAATTTCAGACTGTCCGAACATCAAGGTTCGGACTGATGTTCGGACAGGTTTTAAGAGAAAAATCACGTGGAAGGTCCGACCTTGTGTCCGGACATCAATGTTCGGACACAAGTCGAACTAAAATCAGGGGAGAATCTAAGGGTGTGTCCGAACATCAAAGCTCGGACAGATGTTCGGACATACCCCGAACTTTGAAAATCAGAAAGGCAAAACACACTGTCCGAACTTCAAAGCTCGGACGGAAGTTCGGACAGTGCGAAAACTGCAGATTTCAGAAGACGAACAGAGCAGAAAAACAACGCAATTCGACACCACAAATCGCCAATTCAGAACGCACACCAAATCAGTCATAAATACAGGAGACCATGGGGGTTTAGCCATTCCAAAACGCAATCAAACACAACATAAACAGAAACGCATCCAAATCAGACAATAAGACCTTGCCAACCCCATGGCTGAACTTCCAAACCGAATCGAATAACCACCTACCTCGTTGATCAGCAGAAACCACAATGAACTGAGACAGCAGGCGCAATCCACTCAGAACAACAATCCGGCACAGACCAACAGCCACTGAATTCCACAATCGAAGCCCAGAAATCAGAAAACACTCGAAGAACCTAGAACCATTCAAGACCCAAAATCTGTAACACAAACCTGGAATCGACAGTCCCGAAACCACCACCTGATCGACTACGACAGTCCCGACCAGAACCCCAATTGACCACCGAGCACAACCACTGATTAACCACGAAAAAGATCCATAAATCAGAAACTCGAGTGGAAGAAGGAGGCCAATATAATCCACAATTCTGCCGGACAAACCTGATGACGACGAGAGGAGAATTCAGCAACGAAGATCTTCAATCCGGTTGCAGAAGCGGCAATCCCCGAACTTAGCAAATCAGAATTGAGAGAGAGAAGAAGAAGAGAGAGTAACTGTCGTTCTGAAGACTGAGACTGCACGCTCCCACGATTCAAACTGGCACCCTTAATCGATTGGGAATTAGGGAAAGGAAAAAGAAATAATAAGTAAATCCTTTACTTATTATCAAATAATCTATTTACCTTAATTAGCAGGGGTAATGACCTCCTCGCCCTTGGCAATTAAAAGAATACCACCAGTGTCCTAACTGATAGCAAGGGATTAATCCAACTTAGAATAACATAGTAACTGATATATAATATAAGGTATTTATTGTGGGTTATAACAGCAGACGTCAGAGCATCCTTGAGACTCTGGAAAGAACTCTCACAATCGACTGTCCACTCGAATGGTGCATCCTTCTTCATCAAGGAAGTCATCGGCTTCGAGACACTGGAGAAGTCCTTCACAAACCTCCTATAATAACCTACCAGACCGTGGAAGCTCCTGATGTCGGTAACTGTCTTCGGCCTAGGCCAGGTGCGCACAACATCAATCTTTGCCGGATCAACAGCGATCCCGGCCTCAGAAATCACATAACCAAGAAAGGATACTTGGTTCAACCAAAATTCACACTTTGAAAACTTAGCATATAACTGATTCCTTCTCAATGTTTGTAACACATTTCTCTGGTGGCTTTCATGCTCATCTCTCGATTTCGAGTACACAAGAATATCGTCGATGAAGACTACCATTGACTTGTCCAACTGATCTTGGAACAAGCGGTTCATTAAGTCCATGAACTTTGCTGGTGCATTGGATAATCCAAACGGCATAACCGCAAATTCGTAATGTCCATACCTTGTTCTGAATGCTGTCTTCTCAATATCACTGTCACGGATGGCAATCTGATGGTATCTGGATCGTAGATCTATCTTGGAGAATACTGATGCTCCCTTCAACTGGTCAAATGAAGAGGGTCACTACGCTCAGTCGGGTTTACACTTCGCTCAGTCGGAAAAAGACTAGTTTGCCCCTACTATAATAATTTTCAATTATTTTTATATTTACCCACAATTTTTGATATATTACAAGGTGACCCCAAATTTCATTATATAAAGGGATTGAATATGATATGAAATCATATTCAAATTCAGAAATCCTAAAGTTAGAGAGATAAAGTTAGAGAGATAAAGAGAGGAAATGGTTTCTTTCGGAAGTTTGAAAAAAAACTGTTCGGTAAGAGTAAAAAAGATGGAGGAAATGCTGAAGGTGGTGTTCCAGAAATACAAGACGAGAATGCAGATGATGTTAGGAGCGAGGAGTATTCACGAGGAGCTCAATCTGAGGTACTTTCTGTTGTTATTTTAGCAATTTATGTACAAATGTAGCTAGAATATATACAAAACTGAACGAAAAAAGCAAAAAAAGACGCCGGGAAACTGGGCGCCCGCGCCCACGTCATTAAGCGCGCGCCAGCGCCGTTCCAGTCAACCGGGCGCCCGCGCCCACGCCTCCAACCGCGCGCCCGCGCCCCCGTTCCAACCGCGCGCCCGCGCCCCTGTTTCCAACCGCGCGCCAGCGCCCGGCCTTTCAAACGCGCGCCTGCGCGCCTCCCTTGCTGCGGACGCCGGCGCCGGCGTCTTTAGGTCGGCGCCTGCGCCGGTGCCCGTTTTTCAAATCGCTGTATCTTCTTCGTTATTGCTCCGTTTTTCGATCCGTTTGCGCCGTTGCGTTTGTCTTTTCGTGTACTTTACGATGATATACTTTGTTGATTATTTTGATGGCTTATGTGTGTTATTCTAAAGTACGTAGTATTAGGGTTTACGAGTAGCACTTGATGAATAACGACGTTTTTCTGCTTAGGGTGATAACGATGATGAATTCGATGATGCGAACGTAGACACAAGTCATGTATTTAATAGTAGCCTAGTCTTTGGCGATGCAGAGGAGGCGGTTGGTTATGCGTTCGCACCGGAGAGGCTAATAATATTTATCTAATCAGACAGACTAAGAGAGACGACGGTGAAGTAATACTAACGTGTGAGAGGTACGGCAAGCATAGGCCACGGGTTAGCACAGGAGAATCGTCATCGTCGAGTCAAAGGCCACGGCGTGCCACGAAGAAATGCAACTGCCCTTTCCGCCTAAGCATCAGGGGTGGGGTTAAGACGGGCTGGTCTGTCTTGGTAATGGTCTCGACGCACAACCACGCGTTAGCGAGGAACCCGCAATCTCACTTCGTCCGGCCTCGCTTTAGCGTCGACGAAAGGGCAAGCATGAAAAGTTTGTACAGGAGTGGTGTTGCGCCTAGGCAGATGTGGGCCCATTTACATGACAAGAACCCTGAAAGTACTGCAGACAAGACATCGATTCATAACCTAGTTTCGAAATTCAGAAAAGAAGATCGTGGCGGACGTACAGATGTAGCGTCCTTCATGCACTCGCTAGATGAACGTAATTATAGTTGGTGGTCCGAGAAAGATGCAAGTAAGTGTCGGCACATCTGTTCAGTGTTGGTTTATTTGTCTGTTAATCACTTTAAATGTTAGTTCTAATTAAATGTCCATTTTGCAGGGAATCCATCTAGGCTGGGTCTTGTCTTGTTTGCGCACCCTTTTTCGCTGACGCTCGTTAAGATGTTTCCTTATGTAGTGCTCATTGATAGCACTTACAAGACGAACATGTACAAGGTGCCTCTAGTGGAGTTCGTCGGAGTCACGTCGTGCGGCAAGAACTTCTGCATAGCGTTCTGTTTTGCGGTCAGAGAGGATGAGTCTGCATACACGTGGATGCTTAATCAGCTGACGAAGGTGTTGATCTATCCTCCAAATGTGTTTGTCACTGACAATGAAAAGGCGCTAGTGAAAGCACTTTCAGTGGTATATCCTTCTGTACCACATCTTCTATGTCGTTGGCATATATGCAAGAATGTGGCTGCCAATGCGCTAAGATAATGCATATTGACCGTGACAGAGTCAATTTAGTAGTGCATCGGTGGAAGCGACTAGTTTACGCCTCAACTATTGCGAAGTACGATGAACAGTACGGGAAATTAGTACACTCCTACGGCGCCAACAATCCTTTCGTTGTGTACTTGAACAACACATGGCTATGTCAGCGTGAGAAATTTTGTGAGGTATGGGTTAAGAGATTCAGGCATTTCGGCAACACATCTACCAACAGGTTAGCTTAACTTTAATTGTCAACATGTTCTGTTGTTTGTATTGGTATGTTTCCCATTTATCTGCTACTAATTGACTTCCAATGTGTAGGGCGGAGAGCGCCCACTCAGCTCTAAAGTGTTGGCTTCATACATCCACCGGATCTCTAGACACATGCTTCGACAGCATACATAGATTCGTCGAAGGGCAACATTTTCACATTAAACAAGACTTCGAGTTCTCCATTGACAGAAGGGTTTCGGAAGACCAGCAAGTCCCATTTTTATTTCTGGTCAATCAAGTGAGCCTCAAATGTTTGGAAATACTCCAGGATCAGCTGAGAAGCGGGAGGTGCGATATTGACCACACAACATCGTACGAAGATGTTTGTGCGTTTACTTCGACCATGGGATTACCGTGCGCGTTTCGTATGTTTCAGTACATTCAAGCCGGTCTGAATATACCAGTTGAAGAAGTGCATATCTTCTGGCGAACACTCAGATACGACGCACAACAAGAATTTGAAGCACAACGCCAAACATACGATGAGTCGTATAGCACAGAGGAACAACTCTCATGTGTAGGTTTATGGTATGATGATCTGTCTCAGCGGTATGATCCTACGACGATTGAACAAGCGTTCAACGCGTGGAAGCCAATATGGGAGCCCGAGGATGATCACACTGGTTTACAGCCACCAGAGGTGAAGGTGCCTAAGGGAAGGCCCACTACCAAAAAAAAGAAGAGGCCAAACACTAGGGACAAGTCCGAGCACGAGCATTTAGGTCTTGGAAACCGTGGTCCGCCCCTACGACGTTCGCAGTCTCAGCGACGCTCGACAGCACCCCAAAGTACAAGTGATCATGGGCCGTCAATGCAACACAGTCAATCACAGCGTTGGTCATCTGAGCGAATGAGTCAAACTGGAGAAGGACCGACAATGCAACACAATCCACCTCAACAACATGCACCATATCCGACATACTGGAGCCCCTGGAAATACTCGCCGTATTGGACTGACCTCGATCCGCAATTAGGTAATTATATTATAGGTTACAGGGAGATAGTGGGTGATGGAAACTGTGGGTTTCGAGCCATTGCTGATGCCGTGTACAACGATGAAAGCCTATGGAAACAGGTTAGACGTGCATGCTTGGATGAGCTGGAGGATAGAAGAGATTGGTGGTTAAATAAAGTTGAACGAGTTTGGTACGATAGACAGTACCGTCGACTGAATTGGTTTGAAGACACATTTGCACCATCACAATACTGGATTGAAATTCTAGATATTGGTGTCATCTTGTGCACTGTATACCACATTGCGCTTATCAGTTTTTCAAAAGGATACGATGGTAAGGCTACTGGGTTGGTCGCACTGCCGCTACGTGATGATCGGGGGTTAGGTCGTCCAACAGCAGAGGTCACTCTTGCATGTGTCGCTGAGCAGTCTCATTTCATTAGACTCCAAACAGTCGAAAATTGTCCAGTCCCAATCTTGAATCCGATGTGGCGACGTTGGCATGAGCCCTCAGTTACAGCTTATATTGATCCGTACTTACCGCGCAATGCAGAGTGGTACAGATTGTTTCCCCCAATTGGTGAACCAGGACGCTTGATTATAGAAGATTAGAATTTGTAAAATTTTGTTGAATTCTTTGTATGCCATTAGTATATTCAAGAAGCATTGTAATGTTTTGCAAGATTAATGTATTGAAGAAGGACATTGAAAATTTTGAGTGTTTTAGTGTCTCATGTTGATACAGTGGATTATACTTTATCTAATAAAAGCAAATTCATCGTAGATACAATGCGTTCTAACACTACTGCTGTTAGCGACTCAACGTCCTACAAAGAATTTAGACCACCCAGATTGGCATTGATCTTAAGAAGCACATATGACACCTAATTTACCAAAAAAAAAGTTGTACAATATTTCATCTGTTGCTAATGATCGAATTTTGGCCCATCTGTGTTTCTAACCGCTGGACAAGATGCTGATCCTTACTTGGTCAACCAAGGGTAACTTTTCAAGTATACCTTCGATCACAACATCAGCAAGGTTACTGGTAATGAATGCTTTTTGGCCATCAGTAATCGTAGGTTGAATACCATACTAATAGTGAATACGTATAGTGACTTCATGTTGAGTGGATGCTTTTATCCCGTTAGTGAACAACTTTGTGATGTTTTGCAAGATTAATGTATTGAAGAAGGACATTGAAAATTTTGAGTGTTTTAGTGTCTCATGTTGATACAGTGGATTATACTTTATCTAATAAAAGCAAATTCATCGTAGATACAATGCGTTCTAACACTACTGCTGTTAGCGACTCAACGTCCTACAAAGAATTTAGACCACCCAGATTGGCATTGATCTTAAGAAGCACATATGACACCTAATTTACCAAAAAAAAAGTTGTACAATATTTCATCTGTTGCTAATGATCGAATTTTGGCCCATCTGTGTTTCTAACCGCTGGACAAGATGCTGAAAAAAATGTTTTTTTACTAATTAATTGTACACATATTTGAAACATATTTTTAAGACTTCAAAAGCGATTATATTTTAGAGTTTCATTTTCAATCAACATTGTTCACACATCATTTCTCATAATGTTACAACTTATTCCACACACACATCATTTTAAACCTTTAAACAAAAAACGGTTGTGATGACTACTAGTACATGAAAGCCAAATATGGATGCACTGATCAAGCGGGAGGAGGTCGTCTCCTCGTACTAGCCCTGTACCGTGAATTGTGTTCCCTACGGTCCGCCTCAGCCCTGCTTCGTATTACATCTGGGTCTTCGAAGTCTGAATCATCTTCATACTTCACAAGAATCCTAACTCTTTCCATTATTTCTCCAAGGTCTAAGAAGTTCTGCAACATCATGCATACGTCCGCATCGGTTAGTAAATCGACGATAGAGTCGTTGTACAGATCTTGGTCCATCCTAAGGTAGACAATGGAAAAGACGTTGAGTTGCTGATTATCAAAATGTGATCTGACAATTTGATTTAATGAAGCTGTTAGGTGGTTAACACTTCTCGGAGTTCTAATTTCTGTATTGATCACTGCCCATCCCGGAGCACGTTGGAACCGTGCCCCGTATTCATTGAGTGCGGTGTAATGGTTCACGTGAATTGCAAAGGGAATTGACATCCTAATGACATAAACAAGAATGAATTATTTAAAAATGAAATAAACATAAATTAAAATTACAATAACCACATCAGTTTAAGCATCAATACAGAATGTTCAAAAACAACATAAACTAATAAGTCTACTAATATCCAAACCCACCACCACTATACCCACCCCTACCATACTCACCACCACCATACCCACCCGCCCCAGAACCACTACCAGCATGTCGTCCCCTGCCATCACCACGCCCACCCCTCCCATCACCATGTCCTCCCCTCCCATCACCCGGTCCCCTCGCATCATCACCGCGCCCACCATCACCCCCACCACGACGCGCCTGCTCCATGTGCCTACGGTACATACCTCCCCTCTAGGCCTAAGGCCTCTGGTGCGATGCCCCGCGATGTACCACTCATGCCAGCACGAGGCTGGTTAGGGTCCTGTGAGTGTGGCGAATCAGGGGTGGTCGGGACATTAAGCCGGCAGTACTCAAAGGCCATCTCCAGCGTATCAGCCGCCCAGGCGGGGAAGCCGGTGGGCCAGCCCGGGTTGTTCTCCGGGGCGAGTCTCATGATAAGCGGCGCTGTCTCATCCCAATACTGCAGTAAGATATAAATGTGAAGTTAGTATTTAAAAACAATTACAAACAAAAAAAATTAACAAGACTAAGTATTTACCTGGAGCTGATCCTCTCGTCGTGTACTGGGGCCACCGTCCGCTCCCAGGGGACGCACCTGAACATGAGAAACGCGCTGGAACCACCGGATGTAATCCGGGGCCACGGCCCATGGCATATCCGCACGTGCCAGAGGAAACCTCCACCTGCTGGGCCCTGTCGTGTTGTCCCACACGGCTGTCCCGTAGTACGTAGCAAGGTACGTCTTCCCATGTCTGGGACGATAATGGCTGTCGGGTCTGATAGGCTGAGGGGGGATAGTCTGCATGTATCCAAACTGGCGCAGACACCGCTCGGGCATATACGGCTCAGCAATATCCAAGAACTGTATGGTGCCATAATACCGGGAGCGCGCCTGTGATACGAGGGCACCCTCTGCCTCAAATGGCAGCCAAACAACCTACGTTTCATTTAATGGAAAACAATTAACAACTTAAATGAGAAACAATGTTTGACGATACGTTAACCGTCAACTTTTAATTACTACAATCGCTAAGCAACTCGTACCTCAGTAGAGGACATCGTCCAGCCGTCCCCTCACGAAACGTAGCCTCTCATCGTCCATCAAATTCCTCGTGTAACGAGGCCACCTCGCCGCCGCCGGGGAGCAACCATCCCAGTCTGAAAGGGGCTCCGGTCTGAACATGGGGAAGTACTCATAGATCCAGCACTGCGGTGATCATCCGAAAACATTAGCCAACATAGTCAATCAACAAGTTTACAATACTTAACTCGTGAGCTCACAATCAAGTTCTCACCTGAAACAACGTCAGGCAACCAGCCAGCTGACGTGTATCCGCCCGGGAAGCGATGCCGAGCTGTCGGTACAGGTATGCCAGTGTCCCGGTCCCCCACGCATACAAGTGGACCCTACTAGGGTCACGGATCGGCCAGTAGGACGAGGGCATAACACGATCCCCGCCCTTGTCGATGATCAATGAGTGGGACACCAGCCACCAGAGGAACGCCGTCGTCTCCTGAAGTGGGGTACAGTATGGACCGCCACAAGTATCATGAAGAGCTCGGTAACGTACCTGGCTCTTCTCCAGGAACCTACAGTCTATCAGCTCCTGCTGGTCCGCCGCGGCAAACAGCCGTAGGAAGTGGGGGATGAGAACATGTAATGGTGGGGCCGCTATGCCGACCCGGGCGCCATCCTCGGGCTGGTACGAAATCGCCATGCCAGTGATGGGGATACCCAAAATGTGGTAGACGTCGTGGAGAGTAATAGTCATCTCTCCGAATGGCATGTGAAAGGAGTTCGTGTCAGGCTGCCATCTCTCCACGAACGCTGAGAGGAGCGCGAGGTCAAAACAACCATGCGCTATGTCGACAAGATGCGCAAGTCCGCTATCCTCGACCGCTGCTAGAGACTCTGGGTGCCTCAATGTACTCGGAGTCCACGCCTCCAAATACTTCGTCTTAGGCTTGAAGCTAAGACATCCCTTCTCCTGTTGAATATTTATGATTGAGTTCACACTATATTAACCATTTCCTAAACAATCTTAAATTTTATGGAATCTATTACCAGACGGGAAACATACCACTCCTCGCCACACGTCAAGCGCGACGTGACCACCGAAACTCGGGATCAAACTCGTATCCTGAGGGCCTCCGGGCACTGGAGTCTGCCCAAGCAACCAAGCATCAGCAGCCGGCATCTGCGCCACCCCCTCTGCCGGACCATGTACTGGGGACCGGCGACGACGGCGCACCCGTGTGGCCACCTCAGCAACCGGCTCATCTATGTCCTCGTCATCAGCGTCAGCCTCGTGATGACGTGCGTCTCCGGCCCCACTCTGTCCAGGAGTAGGCCAATCAGGACTATCAGACCTCACGACCAGCGTCCCATCGCCGATCAATGAGTCCAGATCCACACTATGCATCTGGTCCACCTCCTGCTCCTCCTCCTGCTCCTGCTGCTCCTCCTCCTCCTCCTCCCCCTGCTCCAGCTCAAACTCCGCCCGCATCCTCTCCTCACGGGCTCGTAGAAACTCAATCTCCCTACGCTTCCTGGACGAAGCTGTAGCGTACTGTGTACGCCTCCTCTCTGCAGCAGCAGCATCAGGCCCGCTCACACGAGGGTGTGATGAACTCTCGCCTCGGTCGGAAATCGACTTACCCTTACCCAAACCGAACCTACCAAGCAAACCCTTGCCCTTTCCTCCCGCCATCTGTTGTTTACCGTAGAATTTAGTCATACTATTTTTACAGTTAGTCAAGACCGGTCGAGGTTACTCAATACCGGTCATACATGCATCTCAGTAGTTCAACGTCAAAAATAAATTCATATAAATCCTGGAACTGATTAAAACACGCATAATAGAGGTATACAATGTAAAAAACGACCAATTATATAAAAAAACAGCAAAAAACGAGCCCCGAGCGTTCCCGACAGCGCGCGCCCGCGCCCACCGAGAATCATCGCGCCAGCGCCGCCTCCGGCTACCGCGCGCTCCCGCGCTCCGCCTCCCGTTCCCTCCGCGCCCGCTCCCTGTCTTTTTCCCTCCACTCCCTCCCTCGCTCTCTCTCTTCTTCTTTCTTCCGCCGCGCCAGCGCTCTCCCATCGACCACGCGCCTTCGCGCACCAGATTACCCGCGCACCCGCGCGCGCTACATGTTTCCGGCGCCTGCGCCGGCTATTCTTCCTCCCCCGTTTCCGAATTCGTCTACTGTTTTCTGCTAATTTTGCTACTTTTACTGCTAATCTACGCTAAAAACTGTAAATTATGACAAAAAAGAACCTGATTTTGCAGATCGATTAACAGAAATGATGACTTGTGCACCGGCTTTCCTCCCGCTACCGCTCCTGCTCCCGCTCCGGTTACCGCTTCTAGAGAGAAGTCAGAGAGAATTCTAGAGAGATAGAGAGTTTTGAGATTTTGAAATTTTGTGGAGAGATAATAGAGGGTAAAGATGTATATATAGGAGAATTTAAGAGTAAGGGCAAAATGGTAAAGTTTTTGAAATTTCCGACTGAGCGAAGTGAAAACTCGACTGAGCGAACGAGTTCAACAAATGAATTGTCAATGCGTGGTAAAGGGTAGCGGTTCTTCACCGTAACTGCATTCAGCCCACGATAGTCAATACACAGGCGGAGACTACCGTCCTTCTTCTTCACGAAGAGGACCGGTGCTCCCCATGGTGAAACGCTAGGGCGGATAAATCCCTTGTCGAGTAAGTCTCTCAGCTGCTCCTTGAGCTCTGTCATCTCTGCTGGAGCCATACGGTAGGGCGCTTTCGCAATTGGTCCGGTGCCCGGAACCAAATCAATTTCAAACTCAACTTCCCGTGCTGGCGGCATGCCCAGCAGTTCCTTAGGAAATACATCAGGAAACTCCGACACTACCGGCACATCTGGGCTAAACTCTGGGTCTCTCTCTATGTCTTGGACATAGTAGAGGTATACATCATTCCCTCGTCGTAGTTCACGATACATAGCCATGGCGGTGATGATCTGAGTCGAAGGCTCCCTGGGCCTCTGGCGGTAAGATATAGTAACCCCAGACGGACTCCGAAGAAGCAGACGATGCTCGGCACACAGGATTCTGCCCTTGTACCGCTCCAACCAGTTCATCCCGACAATCACATCAAAACCAAGTCCGTCGAACTCTATCAAGTCGATCGGAAACTCTTCATCGCGAATTCGTACAACAGCATCTCGGTGGTAGCGGGTACACCTGATCTGCTCTTTCGACGGGAGAGTGACTACGAAGTCTGGCATCTCATCACCGTCTAACCCCAGCCTCTTCGCAAAAGATAGCGAAATAAATGTGTGAGAGGCTCCAGAGTCGAATAAGATCGAAGTGTCCACGCCATTGACTGGAAAGGTACCAGTGAGGATTGTGCCGCTCTTGCCGGCTTCTGCCTCATTGCAGACACTCAGTATACCTCCCGTTCCGAGTGCACAGTCTAATTCATTGGCAAACTAATAAGTATTGGGCAACAACACGGTTGATATACTTCAACAACTCCACTTTATTCATTAACACACTCTTCTTACATCATACGTTGGTCTACACTGTTGACACAACTAACACATATATAACATCCTTAACATACACTGGCTTAACACATTACATAATTATACAAGGCTTAACACATTACATAATTATACAAGGCTTTAAAACTGTCTGAAGGTCAAATTCAAACGTCTGGGTTTCATGTGTGTGGTATTGATCACTGCCGACGGTGCGGTATTCAGTTTGATCTTCCTGATGCCATGGTATAGCATCCTTGACTGCCCACCCATGATTAACACATTTCTCGATTTCAGTACTAACTTCTTTGCGAGATCAGCACGCTTCTACTCGCCATATATAAACACTGCGGTATCACCAATGGACCAAGACACCACGGGCACTCCCTTACTTAGAGACTCGGGTGACTCGTCCTTATCTTGGTGTAAACCTAATCGTCCACCTTTCTGGTAGAAGTTCACAATACATAAATCTGCTTTAACACTAGGAATTGAATTCGTTTCAACTTGCTGAGCAATTCCCACGGCGTGGTTAACGACCGCAAGGAACTCCTCAGGTATCTTCGGTACCGTTGCTCCATCTTCAGCTCGCACTTCTTGATATGTCTTGGTGTAAGGATTCCAGTCCTTACCCATGCACATCATCTTCAATTTCATTCTCGATCCACTCGGGTATTCGGGTGTGTAGAAACCTTCGGGTGTTGCTCCCAGTTCATTGCATCGTCTGATGATGTGGATTTGTGCTTCCGGTGTCAGTTATCCCTTTAAGAGTACCATACCTGTTTGGATGACCTGACATTGCTCCATTGGAAAGTCGGTGATGTTGATGGTAGCTTCTTCAGGGTTTGGTGTGGGTGGGATTGGATAACCAATATTGAAGGTTCCTTTAAGTTTAGAGTTATCTAATTAGGTGACTTTCACATTATACTTTAATTCTTTACTCACATGGTAGTACACTTGGACTCACTAACACACATGCATGAAATGCGGTATGCAATCACTTATTTCACTCAACAGTTTAGGTGGTACCTGGTCTAGTAGAGGGCCCTGGCGCCTCAGACCGGTCCACCACATGCAGGGTGGCCTTGCTAGGTCCCGACCCCTTCCCCTTCTGGGAATCAGTGCTCCTCTGATCTGTGGGTAGCTGGTTAGCCGTCTTCGGGCCATCGATGGTCGTTGTGGCCTTACCCTTCCACTGCCCCTTGGGCTTGTTGACTCTGCTGTTGGGGTTCCGGTAACACTCATAGTCACGGTGACCCCACTTCTCGCAGTAGCGACACTGCACATCATTTCCTTTGCAGTCTTTGCCGGGGTGGTCTCCGTTACAACACTACACCACTTAGTAGTGGCGCTCCGGTCCAGATCCCGTGCTAGCTGCTATCACAGTACACGATCAATACTTACTTCATAACTTAACAACATACACTTCAACTTGTCACACATGATTAAATAATTACCCTTAGGCGGGTAAGAGCGTAGGGGTTTCGCCGCGTATGCATATGTGAGCTTTAGTGGCTCCTCAGCTGTGGTGGTTTGGGCTTGGCCCTTGTCACCCTGGTGCTGACTCTTCTGGGGCTGGGGATAAGGCTTCTTCTTCTTCTTTCCTCCCCCGTACCCCTGCGGACTCTGGCCCTCGCTCGTGGCCTTGCGCTTGTGCGCATTCTCCTCGTCCCACAGACGGACGGTAATCTCAACCTTAGCAGCGGCATGATAGCACTCCTGGATTTAGGACGTCAGTCATGCCCCACAAAACATACTCACAAACTCACATTAATACTCACTTATGGATTACACTTATTCACATCACACTGTCTTCTAATTACCTGCAAGGTAGTATACTCAGCTGGCCCCATCCCATAGCGAAGACGGTGGCTGAGACCGTTGTAGAAACGGTTTACCATCACCCGGTTCGAGTATCCCAGGTCCGGTAACAGGTGGATAAGACCGGTGAATGCAGTGTAGTACTCATCGACCGACATCTTATCCCCCTGCCTCAGACTATCCAGCTCTAGGCGCTTAGCCTCTTGCACATGCACAGGATAATATTTGGCTCGCAGCAGAGCCGTATACTCCCTCCAACCAAACTGAGGATCCGCCATCCGGTCCTCTCTCACCAGCTTCCACCAACTTTGTGCCGAACCCTTCAGGTAGTAAGCGGCAAGACGGACCTTGGCCCCAGCAGGCACATCCAAGGTCTCGTAGGCGGTCTCCAACTCGGAGATATACGCCTCCAGCTTACGTGGGTCGGTCTCCCCATGAAACGACGGGGGTCTCAGATCTGCCAGCGCCTTGACCCAGTTGGTCTCTCGTGGCGGTGGAGGTGGTGGTTGAACTTTGGGCTGTTGCCCCTGCTGAATTGCAGCTACAAGTTGTGGGACCATCTGGGCTACGGCGGCCGCTACAGCATCGGCCATGACTTGTGTCGTAGGGTTCTCTCCCTGGTTCCCAGTATCACCAATGCCGCGCCCGCGGCCTCGACCTCGTGATCTACCTAACATCTGAATTTACACGAACATTTATTAGCATAGTGCTTGCACATTTATCGGTTCCAACGGTCGTAACGTCTCCCCGACAACAAGGTATCTCCACACTTAGTTAGTTGTTAACCTTCTCATAACTGTTCACTGAGGTAACTATGGTTAGGTTTCCTAACTCGGTATATTCCTAAGCTCGGTATTCTAGTCATCAGAGCGATACTTCGCTCTGATACCACTTTTTGTAACACCCCTACTACGCACTTATCATTAAATGAAATCGCAGCGGAAAAATAACTAAACATAACTAAACGATTCGGTGCTACAACCGCCGTCAACCACCCACGTGGTTAACAAGGCAGAATAAATACAAGTGTACCGGTATGATGATCAGACTCCCGAGCATTAGGTACTAACATCCACACATATATATACATAACCAACATACCGAGTATTTAATACAAACTGTCACTGTATACTGTACACATGATCTCCACCGTCAATTGTAACACGAACAGTACCAAAATATAATGCCACGGGAGCACAGGCGCATCCCGGGCCCAACATCCAAAATAATCAAAAGTATGACATAACTTGACTCAACACAACCACTCTGCTTCCTCGATCCTCATCCTGCAGTAAAAATATGGAGCCCCCAAGGGGGTCAGCAACCCTTGGCTGGTATGGTTAACGCGCAACCCATCGGCTACCGGGATACGCGCAACTAATTGTCATGATGACATGGCATTCATTTAACACATAACATATACATATGGCATAGCAATAATATTGCATAGCACAACATCACATACATGGTGAATACACTTTCCATAATAACAAACCAAGAAGGTTAAACAACACAAGAAGCCTAGAGAATGGTTCACTCTCATGTTAAGCTTGTTACACACACTCATTACTGTTATGTTAGTCGAACGAGTAACTTAAGTCATAGATGGTTCGGATATTGTGACCCGAACACACCACACAAACACATGTTCCCACTAAACCGATCATAAGTCAGAATAGGTAAGCTTTGGAGGAAGCTAGCGGGAGATCGAACGCCAAATAAAGGAGAACAATCTTAACAACATAAGAGTCGAATCTGATACAGATATCTACTCTTAAACTTACATGCATGACCGGACAACCGGATTCCTCACTTCCCAGTTAGCGCTTGTTAGAAGTTCAACAGTGGAACTTAACTAACAGTACACAAACAAGTGGTAAGTCATGTTAGACACACACAAGGGAAATGAGTCACGTCATAACATCACAATATTATGAACAACTATAACTCATTACATGATTTAGTCTTATAACGTCATAAACACACAGAAAAACAAACAATACATAAGCCGGTGTAAACCGGTAGGCAACAGACTGCAAGAAAACCATACCTTGGTCCTTGCTTCGACTGGTTTCCACCTTTGAAGAATCCTATACACATTTAGTATTATCAGTTAATTAATGTACTAATCCATTGTTAACTTTTACTTCACTTAACTAGTTATTTTGTATTCACACTTTGTTATAACTTCTCACCTTTTAAATTGTCATTATTACACTCCTAACATGCCTTATATAACTTTATAACATCACTACTAACTAATCCCCATCATTAGACATCATTATCTAACCTTAAACTAACTTTTTAAAGTGGTCCGGGACTTGGTCCCCAACTAAGGTCCCGGACCTACACTTAACAAGACCCTCGGCCTGTTTTAATGGGGTGGTCCGGGACGTCTTACGGGCCCTAGGTCCCGGACCAATATAGGCAAATTCTCTCGGGGGTAAATCAGGGGGTGGTCCTGCACTTCTTACATATCCTAAGTACCGGACCAAGGCTGTGTAAGAATCCTCGGCCCTTTTAAATGCATGGTCTGTGTAACACCCCTACATCGTACTTCACAACTAATTGAAATCGCAGCGGAAATAAACAACTAAACATTAACTAAACGCTTCGGTGCTACAACGCCGTCACCACCCACGTGGTTAACAAGGTAGAATAAATACAAGTGTACCGGTCTGATGATCAGACTCCCAGCATAGAACTAAACCATAAATACATCATATACAATACCGAGTATTTAATTACATTCCTTCACTGTAAACTGCCAATATACCACCACAGTAGTATCAACGGAATCAAAATATAATGCCACGGGAGCACGGACGCATCCCGGGCTCAACATCCAAAATAACCAAGAGTACATCTGCAGCCTAGAAACTACAGCCACTCTGCTTCCTCGTTCTCATCCTACAGTAAAAATGGAGCCCCCGAGGGGGTCAGCAACCCTTGGCTGGTATGGTTAACGCGCAGCCCATCGGCTACCGGGATACGCGTAACTAATTGTCATGATGACATGGCATTCATTTAAACATAACATAACATAACATATGGCATAGCAACATCATTGCATAGCACAACATCACATACACAGTGGATACTCTTTCCACAATAACAAACCAAGAAGGTTAAACAACATAAGAGCCTAGAGAATGGTTCACTCTCATGTTAAGCTCGTTACACCACTCATTACCGTTCTGTTATTCGAACGAGTAATTAGGTCACAGATGGTTCGGATATAGTGACCCGAACACACCACACAAACACATGTTCCCACTAAACCGATCATAAGTCAGAATATGTAAGCTTTGGAGGAAGCTAGCGGGAGATCGAACGCCAAATTAAGGAGAACAATCTTAACCATAAGAGTCGAATCTGATTCAGTATCTACTCTTAAACTTACATGCATGACCGGACAACCGGATTCCTCACTTCCCAGTTAGCACTTGTTAGAAGTTCAACGGTGGAACTTAACAAACAATTCACAACAAGTGGTAAGTCATGTTAGACACACACAAGGGAAATGAGTCACGTCATAACATCACAATAATATGAACAACTGTAAACTCATTGCATGATTAGTCTTATAACGTCATAACACACAGAAAAATAAACAACACACATGCCGGTGTAAACCGGTAGGCAACAGACTGCAAGAAAACCATACCTTGGTCCTTGCTTTGATTGATTTCCACCGTAGGTCACTCCTATACATGATTAATAACGTCGGTTAATTAATTTACTTAACTTCAAATTTACTAAATGTTTAACATGATTATATGACATGTTTTAATGCCAAACTTATCCTTCATTACCTACATTATACCCCCTAGGGTTAACTACATATGCCACATTCTTTACTGTTTTTTTTATAAGTTTTGGTCTGTCCAACCCACCGTCTGACCCACCAACTGGGTCGGACCCTTCCAGTGATTTTCGGGTTTGAAAAACTCTACTTGTCCGACCCATGTCCGACTCAACCGTATGGGTCGGACCATTCCAGAACATTTACCGTCCTTTGAACATACACGTTCGACCCATGTCCGACCCAAGTCCTCTGGGTCGGACAGTTCCAAAACCACTTATTGACGTCTAACAGAGGCCGTCCGACCCAAACTTGGGTCAGACCCCTGGGTCGGACGCCATCAGAACATGTCCAAAAATTGTTAAATCTTCACCAAACTTCTCCTAAAGCCTCCTATTGTGTTCTAACATCATTTGGTACACTTACACCCTCATACAAATCCATGAAACTCATTTCCTATCTCCTTATACACTTACTCATTTCTTACCAAAATTCCTAACACTTATAATGTTTTCCTTAGGTTCTAAGTGGTGTTTCATACCTATGATAACCACTATGCCAATAATGTTTCCTCACCACTACAACATCATCTCCCAAGCATTTTTTTCTTCATAAACAACTCCTTGAACATCTTTACAAAGTTTATAGCTTCCCCAGCAACAAATCACTTCATCCTTTTTCATCACCAACAATGCACAAGTCCTAAATTCAATCTCACCATGATCTTGAAATGTCCCCAAAACATTCTTTGCATTCTAAATCCTCTAGAACATTGCCTAAGCCCTTTTTACATCTTTAAACACCTTAATGCATGTTTCTTCCACTAGTTGAACACTTAACCATTCTAAACATTTCCTAACTTACCAAACTCATTTTAAACCCTTAGAACTTCTTGTTTATTACCTAAATTTCGACATAGGTTCTCCTAGAACATTACTAAACCAAAGCACATTGTTTTCACCATTAAACAATCAAGAACACTAAAATCCATCAAACACATTCTTATACACAAAACTTCACTCATTTAGCACCACATCACAATATAGTGCATAATTAAATTGCTTGGCACTTAGGCCCTTAAATAACATGGCTCTTAGGCCCTTAAGATGCATAAATCATAAACACTGAATTTCCCACATTATATTTACCTTTGACCTGCAAATACACCCAACAATACATATGCCTTTTACTAAGCCCTTGAGAACATTTTACTAAGTCATTCACCATTAGCTCCTTAGATCATTTTAACAAGCAATATAAGCTCATTTCTCCTAAGACTTTAAACCACATTAGGTTAGCACATTTACCTCTTTTCCTCACAACTTCTTTCTTGTTTCCTTGATTATATCGGCAAGGATTTTAGTTGCTTGTCAACTTCTAAACATTATACAAACAATATAATGAGTACTCAAGCTTTTAAGCTTCATTTCATTGTAAACCCTAGATTATACATTGTTTTAAAAACATTAAGATAGTTGTTTTACTTTAGAACTTGAAGAGAGTTTGAATATATATCAAGAGACGACTCCACCTAGTCCATGAAAGGTTGAAATGAAGCTAGAACAAGGCAAGGTAAGGGCACCATTAGTGGTGATTTTCGGACAACATAATAACATGAAGGAAATGTTATTTTTCTTTGAGTTTCCTTACCTAGAAGCAAAGGAGAACAACAATATGTGAAAAGATGAGCTCAAGCTCCTCCCATGGAGATTCTTCTTGGCACCGAAATGGAGCTCCTGAGATTTTGAAAGGATAGAATTGAAGAGCTTGATGAGAGGAAGAGAATGGTGGTCTTAGAATTTGATTTGGCAAAGTAAGCTAGGAGATACAAGTGGTCAAAGATGGAGTTTTGGTGTGTACTATTGCAAACCGTGAATGGAGAGCAAGAAGAGATAGAAGAGAGCTTGAAGACGTGTGAAATGAAGAGGGAAATGAGAGAATGAAGTTTAAGTCTACTTTTAAGAGATATTTATATGTTAAAGTAAATAGTACTTAAGTAGTCATCTTTTATTTGTTTAAAAAAATGACAAGAGTGGTGACTCACCACTAAGAAAACCGGCCCCCTTAATGTTACTAAGGGCATTTTAGTCTTTGTTGGCCAATTTAAATACTTATACAAACATATGTTACAAACTAGCTTATTTTAGTTACTATTCACTAAAACAAGGCACATAGATGTGAAATTTTTGATTTCCAATTGATATAGACTTCCAAATGTGATACTATATAGTACACATGTTAATTAAAGAGTAATGAAGGACATTTAGCCATTCAAAACTCATTTACAAGACAATTTTTCAAAAATGTGCTTTAAGACTCCTTAAAGCACATTTTGTGTTTTAACTTGTTTTCAAGCTTGGTTTTCTTTGATAATTGGTTTAATATGTTCATTAGTATATAAATAAGGTCTTGGTAAGCTCATTAGGTCTTACCCAAGCTTATCCCAAGCTTAGAGCACATTTTAGCCCTAATTGACTTTACGGCATTTATATGTGTTTTCGATGGTTTAAATTGTTTACTAATGTTTCTAAGACTTTTTAGTCTTAATATACCATATTTAAATGTTTAAACAACATACTAAGGTTTGGGGTATTTCAATCTACCCCCCTTAAAAGAACTTTGTCCTCAAAGTTCACACTTCCACATATCCTAAATGTTAGAACACGGGAATACATATAAACAATATTTCCATACAACATTAACAACACACTTACATAACATTGGACACAAAGTCCATACAACATAACATCGGACACAAGGTCCATACAATATCATCAACATCATTCAGACACAACGGTGTGTAACATAACAACATAACATAGACGATGTATTTAAATACACGTCATACACATATAACCGAAACGGCTCTACCCCCCTTAAAATAAGCACTAGTGGAAAAAACGTTTTATAACACGGCTAAAAAAGGGCTTTATAACACGGCTAAAGGCCGTGTTATATGTGGCCGTCATATATAATTTGTACTTTATAACACGGCTAAAAGTCGTGTTATAAAGCGCGCTATATACCACGGCTGTGATCATAGCCGTGTTATAAACTCTCTAAATCCCGCCAAAATAAGGGGTTTTATAACACGGCTGAGTTCGTAGCCGTGTTATAAAACCTGGTTTTATAACACGGCTTTGAGCATAGCCGTGTTATAAAGTTGCTTGAACCCACCAAAAACATGGGGTTTTATACCACGGCTACTCTCTCAGCCGTGTTATAAAAGCTTATTTTATAACACGGCTACAAAAACAGCCATGTTATAAAGCCCCTTGACAACACTTTATAACACACCTAATGCATAGCCGTGTTATAAAGCTGTAGTTTTTTTTTAATAAATTTTCTTGTTTTCGCTATTTTCCCTATTATATACGCATTTGACAGATCAACGCCTCTATATTATTCACTTATGACATCCAAATGTCATATCACAACAACTAAACGAGCCACAAAGTCAAATGTCTTATAATTTTCAAACAACAATACACATATACATGTATTTACAAAAGTTTATTCAAAAACCCTTTTCAACTATCTACACTCATACACATATCATAAGAAACTACAAGTCTCAAGAAACTGCATTAGAGAAATAAAATTCCTACAAGTGCTAGAGTAAAAGTAATGTCAAGTCTTCTCTTACAAAATCTAGTTGTTTCTTCATGTAAGTACATGGTTTGTTGTCAAAAACCCAAATAGCCAAGTGCTTTTACCATCTTCATTCCACGTTCAAGCTCGGACATTCAAGTAGTATTCTCAACTTCGGTTCTTCAGCAAGAAGTGCACCAACAATCCAGGCTACCTTTTTCTGCAGTGGTCAGATTTCTTTAAATCAATTTCTGGACTGTTGTTGTTAGTGTAACCCAATCTGATTCATGTTGTTGCAACAAGCCATTTTTGACAATTTCGGACAGCAGCGATACCAAATGATATGACATGCAATAAAACAGATAAGAAACTTGAGATAAAGCAAAGGAATGCTGAAACTGGACCACAACTGAGAGCTTAAAGCTTGTATTCCTCTATGTTTTCAGTTTTGTAAATATAACTAAAGTTCACATTAAAGAGCAGTATCTGAAAGTAATTACAATAGTAATTGCATTTTATTATACTGAAGCAAGAATGGAGCGTTAATCAATGAATTACTTGAGGCAAAATCTTGTTTTCATTGAGGAAATGTTCACAAATGCCCCGGTTCTCAATTTCAAGCTTCTTGTATGCTTCTGATTGAAATCAGAATCAAGAAAATCAACATAATCATGCTCCAAAGACAAGAAAAAGAAGTTCATAAACATATACTTAAGCATTTTTATTTATATCTACCATTGCTGGACTGTGCATGCATGTTACGAACAAAAAAAACATTCCAGGTACCTTTTTTCTGTAGTGGTCAGATTTCTTTAAATCAATTTCTGGACTGTTTTTGTTCGTGTAACCCAATCTGATTCGAGCTGTTGCAACAAGCCATTTGGACAATTTCGGACAGCAGTGATACCAAATGATGTGACATGCTACAAAACAAAATAAAAACTTGAGATAAAGCAAAGGAATGCTGAAACAAGACCACGGCTGAGAGCCTAGCTAACATCACTACAACCAAACATTTCAACAGAAATGATTGCAGTTTCTATGGTCTTGGAAATTGTTAATAGGTGCATAGATAGTAGTAAGTGTAGTAACATAATTTCTCCAGCTTTAAACATATTTTAAGCAATCAAGCAGTTTGAACTGAACCACCAATAAGACCAACATAGTGTAGTGCAAGGATTGAATATCAAAGTAGATGAAGAAGGAGATAAACCTAACCAACTATTAAAATTCTACAACCAAACAATATAGTATATATAAGTCAATCAAAGCAAAGCCACATATCTCATCATATTACAAAGCAAAGCCTTTCCACATAATGTCAACAAGGCCTCAACATTTCAAAAAGCAATTGAAGTTTACAAAGCAGCAGTAGTTCCAAATCTGTAACAGCAGTATACAACACATTTTTATAAACATTGTCGAGTTGAACTATACTATCTATGTTTAATGAAACGATAGCAGCAGCAATTCAAAAGAATAGTTGAAAAAAATACAAGTTTATGAGTTATTTCAAATTGCAAAAACATATATAATATTCCTCTCTTATTATAGTTCATAGGAAACACATTTAATGACCAATGTACTGTAAAATTCAAGCCAAAACTGTCCATAATTGAGAACTCAATTCAGGTTAATTATGCAGATTTTAAAATATTCATAACATACTCTATTTATCAACTGAAAGCAGAGCAAAATGAAGCTCTAAGTGCCTTTGTAACAGCTCAGTAACGCAGCAGTACAATGCTCAAAATGATGCACTTAGATAGCAGTAAAATAGATGCAATATGAGCATTGTTTGCAAGTTTAAAAGTGTTGAAAACTTAGCAATATTCAAGCAACAAAAATAGAAGCAATAGAGGCTATTTAACCACCATTATTCTTAGCTCAATAACAAACATAAATGAGGCTTAAAGAGCCAATCAAAATCAGTTTTGAACGAAGACAAATAGCTTAAGCTAAATGAAGCAATAAGGTGACCTGCTCTAGATATTTACATCACTATGATGCAGTTCGGTGCTTAAGTTAGAAATTGGAAGTGGAACAGATCCTACGCATGCACTGGTCTCCTCTTCCTCATCACAAATATTAGACTCTCTCAGTTGAAAACAAGTTCATATCAAAATTAAGAACAATCACATAACAACAGCAATCACAAGGAATTGATAAGATAAGAATTGTTTCAAATACAATCACATAACAATAGCAAAACTAGACAGTTTACAATAGTCAATTTCATCCAGTACTGGGCTGAAAATTACATCTATAATGCACCTTTGAAACTAAAACTACATTTAGCAGATATCTAGCAAGCAGACACCTTAATTTCGTCTGCCCCCATTGTTCCAAGTCTTTGATCATTACATAGAAGTTTACATATAAGGTGCTTTGCTTCACATGATAGTTTTACTTCCTGAAAAATGTTAGATGATGCAGTGTAGCCCAAGGACTACTAACTAACAGGATATACAAATACAAACATACCCCTAATAAACTCAAACTCAGTGATATAAGAATTAGAAAGTAAGAACAGGAGATAACTGAAGTAAAACAGAAAACAAAAACTGAAATGGAAAACTGAAAGTAAAAGCAAAAAGTAGTGTTGTAATAGATTTGTATATTCAAGTTGTATTGTCATTTTAAAATCTAGTGAATGTGGTCTATCCCGTGTAACATGTATATCAGTAGTATGGGGCGTCAAACCAGTTACTCCCTCCGTCCTAAATTGACCGTCCTGTTTACCATTTGGATATGTCGTTTGACTTCAATTTTTAACATATAAGATAAATTAATTTTGAAAATTTAAGTTTTGCATATGAATCCTTACATGATAAACTACATGTTACAAAATTTAGTTTTATAAAATTATTTTATCTTATATGCTTAATATTGAAGTGGAAAAACGTGTCATAAAGCAAACAGGACGGTCAATTCAGGACGGAGGGAGTAATAATCAAACATTAAGCCAAGTTGAACACATTATAATCAGAATACAAGTAGAAGAGTTGTTGTCTTCAAACTTTCTACGAAACTGTCAAGTAGCAGCTGAATAAAATAGTTGTTGCAGATTGTAATATGTGCGGGAACATTACTCAGAAACTAACATTTCTAACAGAACTTAGCATGCTTAGCTGGTAGACCTTCAAGTTGTGAGAAAAAGTTCGAAAAATGATAACCCAAATCATGACATTTTGCGGTCCAAAATGAAGCACAAGTAAAAGTGCACTTTGCAGTAAAAAAAAACTGAGCATAATTGAAAACTCAATTCAGGTTAATTATGCAGATTTTAAAACATTCAAAATATACTCTATTTATAAGCTGAGAGCAGTGCAAAATGAAGCTCTAAGTGCCTTTGTAACAGCTCAGTAATTATGCAGATTTTTAAAACATTCAAAATATACTCAGTAATGTAGCATTACAGTTCGGCGCTTAGGTTGGAAATTGGAAGTGGAACAGATCCTACACATGCACTGGTCTCCTCTTCCTCATCACAAATATTACTCTCTTAGCTGAAAAAAAGTTCATATCAAAGTTTAGAAAAATCACTTAACAATAGCAATCACAAGGAATTGAGAAGATAAGAATTCTTTCAAACAACCTCAACTTAGTATAGCAAAACAAGACAATTTACAATAAGTCACTCTCATTCAGTACTGGGCTGAAAATTACAACTATACGCCAATGGTGCATAGATTAATAACAATGCTAAAACAATAAATAAATTGTTAGGACTGTGAAGCAGTAAACCTATCAGATGTATTTATAAAGTAAGATATGCGGATGTATAGATAAAGAAGGAAAGAGCTGATTAAGCAATCATATAAGCCATTCAATAAAATCAGAGCTTGGCTTTACATCTCTCACCGTGGTAGTATATCATCTAATAGTAATACTTGAAGCAACATAAACACAGAGTAAAACTATGTTGGTTATCTATCATCCTTTACTGCCTGTTATTCATGTTCCTCACAAAGGGAACAAAGCTATTCCCGTTTTCTGTCGTGAAGATGTTATCCACTCATTCTGAAATATGTAAATGATTTTACAGAGCAAGCAATCAAATTGACACAACTTAACCTTCGAATAATCATCCAACACACAAGTGTTTCTTCTCTTCAATTGCTCTCGGACTGTTCTTAAAACACTTCCAACCCACCGGAGTACGATCAACTGCAGCAACAACAAGACAATTGTTTCCCTTTACGGGGAAGATTAGGGTCAGTAATTGAGCGATTCAAAGGTGATATTTTCACTTCATAATTGGATGGGTTCCCATCGTGAAGGTATTGTTCCGACAAAGAGAATGAAACGCAATTTAAGATTCTTCCACAAATTCTTCCTAGCACAACCAAAGAAATCAAGGGTTCAACGAACAGCTGAAGAAGTTGTGAAATGTCGAAGAGAATAAAATACCTATTGATTGATGCGCGAGGTTGTGCACTGCCAGAAAATCTTCCCTTCTCTCTGTTGTCCTCACCGGCGGAAGATAGTAGATTCGTGTTGCTCTCACCGGTGGAAGAAACTCCAGAAGAAATTGAGCACCGCGCCACGAACTATTCTCCCTTCTCTCGCCAGTTTGTGTGCGCGGCATGAATTAGAGCTATACGAACGAACAATTTTGATAAACCCTCTTTTTTCACCGGCCAGCAACAACATTTGGAGAAGCGAGCAGCAGCGGCAGCGAAGACGGCCGTCGGGGAGAAGCAAGCGACGATGAAGATAGGTTGGAAAGGGATGCAAATATCGCCGCAATGCTATCGGGAGGGAGAGGGAAATTAAAATTAAATCACTGAAGAAGAGATGCGCGAAGAAGAAGAAAGCAGCGGGGAAATTAATTACGATTTTATAACACGGCTGAAGATAGGCGTGTTATTAGACCCTAACTTTATAGTCGTTTAGCTTGATTATATAACACGGCTGTAGATAGCCGTGTTATAAGACCCTGTTGTTTTTAATTTTTTGGGCGGATATTTATAACACGGCTGAATGTTTAGCCGTGTTATAAGACTTAAAAAAATTTTTTTTTTTAAGCGTCAAAAATATTTAATTTTTGATCTTATAACACGGCTACCTATATAGCCGTGTTATAAGATATAAAAATTTGTATTTTTTAAGCGGGATTTTTCAACGCCATAAATTATGGACTTTATAACACGGCTGAATGCTTAGCCGTGTTATAAGACTCAAAAAAATTTGTTTTTTTCGTTAAGCGCGATTTTTCAGCGCTGAAAATATTTAATTTTTTGATCTTATAACACGGCTACCTATATAGCCGTGGTATAAAATCGGGTTTTATAACACGGCTGATGCCTAGCCGTGGTATACAATAGGGCTTTATAACACGGCTTACAGTAGCCGTGTTATAAGACAAAGCAAAACGATGACGTTTTATTTTTATTTTTCGCGTGATTGTGGACGGAGTATCTTATAACACGGCTATTTCTTAGCCGTGTTATATGAGCACGATAGCCGTGTTATATAATATTATATAACACGCTTACGTCGTAGCCGTGGTGGTATAAAGCCCTGTGTTATAAGACTTTTTTTCCACCAGTGAGGGGTACGCCTCGTACCCTATACACATAAACACTAAGAAGTAAACAATGACGGGTACTTCGCCTTCATCTTATTTGCAGCTCCCAAGTGGCCTCCTCAACGTCCTAGTTAGACCAGAGAACCTTCACCAGTCTCACAGACTTATGGTGAGTGTCTCGAGTCTTAGTATCCAGAATCCGTACCGGAGTCTCCACTGATCTCATGGTCGGCTCTAAGGTTAGCCTTTCAGGCTGAAGCACATGAGACGGATGAGACATATATTTCTTCAGCTGGGACACATGAAATACATCATGTACCTTGCCCAGCTCGGCGGGTAGATCAAGTTTGTAAGCTACCGGGCCGATCCGCTCCGTCACAACATAAGGCCCCACATATTTTGGGCTCAACTTGCCTTTCTGGCCAAAACGAAATACTCCCTACATGGGGGATACCCTAAGAAATACCTGATCGCCCACGGCGAACTCCAGGTCACGTCTGCGCACATCTGCGTACGACTTATGTTTATCCTGAGCTGCCTTCATGTTAGCCCGTATTTGGCGAACTTCTGCCTGAACTTGTTCTAGATACTCTGGTCCTATAATGACGTCTCACTCGACTCATCCCAGCATAATGGCGTGCGGCATGGTCTACCGTACAAAGCTTGGAAGGGAGACATCTTGATCGATGCATGGTAACTGTTGTTGTAACTAAACTCGATCAGATGTAACCTATCAATCCAGCTGGTCTGAAAATCAAGTGCACATGCACGTAACATATCCTCAAGTGTCTGGATGGTGCGCTCACTCTGACCATCTGTCTGTGGGTGGAACGCTGTACTTAGCTTCAGCTCGGTACCAAGCACTTCCCGTGTGGATTTCCAATACCTTGAGAGGAACCTGGTATCCCTGTCAGACACAATTGTTTTCGGTACCCCATGATGTCTTACAATCTCTCTGTCGAAGAGCTCTGCTAGTTTTGCCACTTTCCAGGTGTCCTTCATCGGTATGAATCGAGCCACCTTGGTCAGTCGGTCAACAACAACCCAAATCATATTCAGACCTCCCCTCGTAGGCGGAAGCCCTACTACGAAGTCCATAGAAATGTCATGGAACTTCCACTCAGGCACTGGCATTGGCAGTACCATACCACCAGGCCGTCGGTGCTCAAACTTGACCTTCTGGCAAGTGAGACACCTCAATACATAATCATTCACATCCTTTTCCATGCCAGTCCACCAAAAATAACGTTTCATACCCTTATACATCTTTGAAGCTTCGGGGTGAATCAAAGTGTAGAACAGTGGGATTCACTCAGTATGCGCTCCTTCAGCTCATTGCTACTCCTCGGAATACACAGTAGGCCATTCAGCCTAATCAGGTCATCATTATGGAGTCGGAAGTCGTACTTCTGACCCTCGAATGTGCCATCCATATGCTTCTGCCTGATCTCCAACATATACTGATCCGTCATCTGAGCACTTGCACCTCTTCAACCAAGCCAGTATGAGAGACTAGCGAATGGAGAGAGTGTGCTCGGCGACTCAATGCGTCAGCTACCACATTTGCCTTACCCTCTTTGTACTGTAGATTAATGTCGTAGTCGTTTAGAAACTCACCCACCTTCTTTGCCTCATGTTCAACTCCTTCTGAGTGAACAAGTATTTTAAACTTTTGTGGTCAGAATAAATTGTCACACTTACCCCATACAAATGATGTCGCCATATCTTCAATGCGAAGACAATGGCCCCCAGTTCTAAATCGTGGGTAGGGTAGTTCTCTTCATGCTTCTTAGCTGCCGGGAGGCGTATGCTACGACCTTCCCGTGTTGCATCAACACACAACCCATACTCTACCCGATGCGTCGCAATAGACCTCAAAACCATCTGGACCGTCTGGTATAGTCAGGACTGGTGCAGATGTCAGAGCATCCTTGAGACTCTGGAAAGAACTCTCACAGTCGACTGTCCACTCGAATGGTGCGTCCTTTTTCATTAAGGAAGTCATCGGCTTCGAGATACTGGAGAAGTCCTTCACAAACCTCCTATAATAACCTGCCAGACCGAGGAAGCTCCTGATATCGGTAACTGTCTTCGGCCTAGGCTAGGTGCGCACAGCATTAATCTTTGCCGGATCAACAGCGATCCCGGCCTCAGAAATCACATGACCAAGAAAGGATACTTGGTTCAACCAAAACTCACACTTTGAAAACTTAGCATATAACTGATTCTTCCTCAATGTTTGTAACACATTTCTCAGGTGGCTTTCATGCTCACCACACGATTTCGAGTACACAAGAATATCGTCGATGAAGACTACCACTGACTTGTCCAACTGATCTTGGAACAAGCGGTTCATTAAGTCCATGAACTTTGCTGGTGCATTGGATAAACCAAACGGCATAACCGTAAACTCAAAATGTCCATACCTTGTTCTGAATGTTGTCTTCTCAATATCACTGTCACGAATAGCAATCTGATGATATCCGGATCGTAGATCTATCTTGGAGAATACTGATGCTCCCCTCAACTGATCAAATAAGTCGTCGATGGTGGTAAAGGGTAACGGTTCTTCACCGTAACTGCATTCAGTTCTCGATAGTCAATACACAGGCGGAGACTACCGTCCTTCTTCTTCACGAAGAGGACCGGCGCTCCCCATGGTGAAACGCTAGGGCGGATAAACCCCTTGTCGAGTAGGTCTCTCAGCTGCTCCTTGAGCTCTGTCATCTCTGCTGGAGCCATACAATAGGCGCCTTCGCAATTGGTCCGGTGCCCGGAACCAAAATAATTTCAAACTCAACTTCCCGTGCGGGCGGCATGCCCGGCAGTTCCTTAGGAAATACATCAGGAAACTCCGACACTACCGGCATATAGATAAGAGGTGAAGATGGAATTGTGTGTGGTACTATTGCAAAACCGTGAATGAGAGAAAGAAGGAAGGTAGAGGAGAGCTTGAAGACGTGAGAAATGAAGAGAAATGAGAGAATGAAGATAAGCTTACTTTTAAGAGATATTTATATGTTAAAGTAAATAGTAACTTAAGTAGTCATCTTTTATTTGTTTAACAAGCTAACAAGAGTGGTGACTCACCACTAAGAAAACCGGCCCCCTTAATGTTCTTAGGGGCATTTTAGTCCTTGTTGACCAATTAAATTACTTATATTAACATATGTTATAATCTAGCTTATTTTAGTTACTATTCACTAAAACAAGGCACATAGATGTGAAATTTTTGATTTCCCATTGATATAGACTTCCAAATGTGATACTAAGTAGTACACATGTTAATTAAAGAGTAATGATTGGCATTTAGCCATTCAAAACTCATTTACAAGACAATTTTTCGAAAATGTGCTTTAAGACTCCTTAAAGCACATTTTGTGTTTTAACTTGTTTTCAAGCTTGGTTTTCTTTGGTAATTGGTTTAATATGTTCATTAGTATATAAATAAGGTCTTGGTAAGCTCATTAGGTCTTACCCAAGCTTATCCCAAGCTTAGAGCACATTTTAGCCCTAATTGACTTTAAGGCATTTATATGTGTTTTCTATGGTTTAAATTGTTTACTAATGTTTCTAAGACTCTTTTTAGTCTTAATATACCATATTTAAATGTTTAAACAACATACTAAGGTTCGGGGTATTTCAGTCCGGGACATTATCCAAGACCTAAGTCCTGGACCACTACTAGATTTACATTTTGAACATTTTCTAAGTCTTGTTGCAATGGTTCACCTTACTCATTAAATGTATAAACTTCCCAAATGATCTTAGGTATATTCTAATGCCAAAATATCATCTTAAACACACCTAGTTCCTTGTCTAACTTGTTACTCAATTTTCTCTTAAAATTCACCAACACTTGTAACATTTCTTACAAGGTTTCTAAATGGTGTTTCTCACCTATGATAATCACTATCCCAAAATGCTTTCTCCTCTCCATAACATCATCTCCCAAGCATCTTTTCTTCCTAACCAACCTCCTTGAACATCTTTACAAGTTTATAGCTCCTCCATGCAACAAATCACTTCTTCCTTATTCACCAACATTACACAAGTCCTAAACACCATCTCACCATGATCTTGAAGTATCCCAAAACACTCATTTGCACTCTAAATCCTCTAAAACATTGCCTAAGTCCTTTTTACATCTTAGAATACCTTAATGCATGCTTCTTTCACTAGTAAACACTTAACCTTTCTAAACACTTCTTTACTTCCTAAAACTCATTTTAAACACCTAAAACTTCTTATACATTATCTAAATTTCGACATGAACTCTCCTAGAACATTACCAAACCAAAACACATTGTTTTCACCATTAAACAATCAAGAACACTAAAATCCATCAAGAACATTCTTATACACAAAACTTAACTCATTTAACACTACATCACAATATAGTGCATAATTTAAATTGCTTGGCACTTAGGCCCTTAAATAACATGGCTCTTAGGCCCTTAAATAACATAAACCTTAAACACTGAATTTCCACAATATATTTGCCTTTGACCTGCAAATACACTCAACAATACATATGCCCTTTTACTAGTCTCCTTGAGAACATTTTACTAAGTCATTTACCATTGGCTCTTTAAGTAGTTTTAACAAGCAATATAAGCTCATTCCTCCTAAGACTTTAAACCTCATTAGGTTAGCACATTTACCTCTTTTCCTCACAACTTCTTTCTTGTTTCCTTGACTAAATCGGCAAGGCTTTTAGTTGCTTGTCAACTTCTAAACATTATACAAATGATAAAATGAGTATACAAGCTTTATGCTTCATCTCATTGTAAACCCTGGATTATACATTGTTTTAAAACATTAAGATAGTTGTTTTACCTTGGATACAAAAGAGAGTTTGGTTATGTAGCAAGAGAGGACTCCACCTAGTCCATGAAAGGTTGGAATGAAGCTAGAAAAAGCAACATAAAGAACCCCATCAATGGTGATTCTCGGTCAACATACAAACATGAAGGAAATGGAGTTTTTATTTGAGTTTCCTTACCTAGAAGTAAAGGAGAACAATAATATGTGAAAAGGTGAGCTCAAGCTCTCCCATGGAGATTCCTCTTGGCACCAAAATGGAGCTCTTGGAATTTTGAGAAGATAGGAATGAAGAGCTTGATGAGACAAAGAGAATGGTGGTCTTAGTTTTTGATTTGGCAAAGTGAGCTAGGAGATATAAGAGGTTGAAGATGGAATTGTGTGTGGTACTATTGCAAAACCGTGAATGAGAGAAAGAAGGAAGGTAGAGGAGAGCTTGAAGACGTGGGAAATGAAGAGAAATGAGAGAATGAAGATAAGCTTACTTTTAAGAGATATTTATATGTTAAAGCAAATAGTAACTTAAGTAGTCATCTTTTATTTGTTTAACAAGCTAACAAGAGTGGTGACTCACCACTAAGAAAACCGGCCCCCTTAATTTTCTTAGGGGCATTTTAGTCCTTGTTGACCAATTAAATTACTTATATTAACATATGTTATAATCTAGCTTATTTTAGTTACTATTCACTAAAACAAGGCACATAGATGTGAAATTTTTGATTTCCCATTGATATAGACTTCCAAATGTGATACTAAGTAGTACACATGTTAATTAAAGAGTAATGATGGGAATTTAGCCATTCAAAACTCATTTACAAGACAATTTTTCGAAAATGTGCTTTAAGACTCCTTAAAGCACATTTTGTGTTTTAACTTGTTTTCAAGCTTGGTTTTCTTTGGTAATTGGTTTAATATGTTCATTTGTATATAAATAAGGTCTTGGTAAGCTCACTAGGTCTTACCCAAGCTTATCCCAAGCTTAGAGCACATTTTAGCCCTAATTGACCTTAAGGTATTTATTTGTGTTTTCTATGGTTTAAATTGTTTACTAATGTTTCTAAGACTCTTTTTAGTCTTAATATGCCATATTTAAATGTTTAAACAACATACTAAGGTTTGGGGTATTTCAGTCCGGGACATTTGATAAGTGTGAAATATATCTATTTTATGGCTTTAATTCTTTTATATTTGCAACGATTCATGCTATATTTCTCACTTATATATGTTTTCCTATGGTTTAGTTTTCATGTGAACTGGTATATTTTATGTGTCAAATGCAGGAAAAAGTCTTAATATACATATATACATGTATGGTTTTGCACACCACTATTCACGTGCCAAAACCAAGTTCAAAAGACAGGAATACTATTTGTGATAAAATATTTGATGGAGCTCATCATTGCCTCATTATTTTATACACCCATAAAATCACGGGAGAGGCATGCACTCACGCACAATCATGGAATTTGGTTTCAAATGATTTGGTCATCATCATATTATCATTGATGGCGTGCACACACCAGCATTACTCACACTAATTGATTGCACATTCATGTGCCACTTCATCTGCTTCTATTCACGGAAAATACATATCAGTATTTTACTTTTTATCATTGATGAATAAATCATCATATATCTATTACGATATATCCTATCATAATCACGCTAACAAGCAAATATTCACAGCGGGAGATTCTGATAAAAAGAAAATATTGGCTGATATAAAAAGAGATGGAACTCGGGCTCTTGCACGCTGGAACCGACGCGAGGCAGAGGCCTTGTGCCTCCGAACTCTATTCAACATTCTCGAATCAACCAGTATACTTCACCACCGATTCACGTCCTAGCCCAGGAGGGGCTTACACCCACCAGCTCCATACCATATCACCACCGCGACCACATCATCGACCGAACCACCACTTCATCACCACCACCACACAGCATCATACCACCTCCACTCTATATATTATCGTTACATTTAATGTTGTTCTTTATATTTTTGTTACTTTTATAGTTATGTTTGGGTAGTTAGTTTAGCTTCCCGGATTGAGGTAGCAAAACGATAATATATGGAGTGGAGGTGGTATGATGCTGGTGGTGGTGGTGATGAAGTGGTGGTGCGGTCGATGATGTGGTCGCGGTGGTGATAGTGGTATGGAGCTGGTGTGTGTAAGCCCCTCCTGGGCTAGGACGTGAATCGGTGGTGAAGTATACTGGTTGATTCGAGAATGTTGAATAGAGTTCGGAGGCACAAGGCCTCTGCCTCGCGTGGTTCCAGCGTGCAAGAGCCCGAGAGTTCCATCTCTTTTTTATATCAGCCAATATTTTCTTTTATCAGAATCTCCCGCTGTGAATATTTGCTTGTTAGCGTGATTATGATAGGATATATCGTAATAGATATATGATGATTTATTCATCAATGATAAAAAGTAGCAATACTGATATGTATTTCCGTGAATAGAAGCAGATTAAGTGCACATGAATGTGCAATCAATTAGTGTGAGTAATGATGGTGTTGCAGCCATCAATGATAATATGATGATGACCAAATCATTTGAAACCAAAGTTCCATGATTGTGCGTGTGAGTGCATGCCTCTCCACGTGATTTTATGGGTATAAATAATGAGGCAATGATGAGCTCCATCAAATATTTATCAAAATAGTATTCCTGTCTTTGAACTTGGTTTGCACGTGAATAGTGGTGTGCAATAACCGTACATGTATATATGATAAGACTTTTCCTGCATTTGACACATAAAATATACCAGTTCACATGAAAACATAAACCATAGGAAAAACATATGATAAGTGAGAAATATAGCATGAATCGTTGCAAATATAGAAAGAATTAAAGCCATAAAAAGTAGATATATTTCACACTTATCAAACTTCCTCACACTTAGCTTTTGCTTGTCCTCAAGCAAATATAGAATATGACTACTCTTAAGGGCCGTAGTATTGAAACTCAGGAATCAACAAATGCCAAAGGAAAACAAGCAAAATGACAATCAAAAGAATAATTCTGCTATTTGTTGTAGGTTTTCACAAACAGTGAAAAAGAGTGAAGTTAAAAGCATGGAGAAGTTAGATTATAGAATCTGAAACAGAATAGTTTGGGAACTTCCACCGTTTCTTCCTCTAACATTTGGATGACAAGGGGTGTGAAGTAACACCTTATTCCGTGATACCTTTCAACACCACATACTCATGATCAGAATAAGCAAAATTGAATTACATATTTAACTTTTCAAAGTTTCTTTTCCTTAACATTATTCTGCCATTTGCATATTTAATTCATCCCCTCAGACTTTTCTCTTCACCCTTGTAGCGGCTTTGGGCCTTCTATCCCAGATCACAGAACCTTAGGTAGATGGGTGATGAGCCCCAAGGACTTAATAACCGAGTGAAGAGGCCTGTTTTGGTTCAGAAATAAATTTCAATTCAGATCAGCGGAGTACCTTGCCTTATCCTTTCATACCAAACTTTCTTATCATTCCTAAAATCCCAAACTAAACTTATTCAGTTTTCATAATCAGCTAATCCACCAAATTTCAGTGAAAATAGATTCAGTTTAGATAAAACTATACATACAAACAGCCAAAAGCAGAAAGATTCTTGAGGTGGCCATCAGGCTTGTTTTCAAAACCTCAACAAAAATTTTCACCTGAATATTCAATATTTATTGGCACTTAAAAGAAGCATTCTTTCAAAGCAATAGGACAAACAAAAACAAAGTATGGCATTTAAGCGCAACTGGCATATTTCAGGGAAATGTCCTACTTCCTCACACTTAAGAGGAGCAATGTCCTCATTGTTCAAAAATAAAAATCAAGAAAAGACCTTTCAAAATATGCCAGACTCATGAAGGATTTCATTCAGGACAATATGGACTGATAAATAGGCAATTATAGCATGATAGACAAACATTTAAAATAAAGAAACTGAAACTCCCCTGATATAGTAGATTGAGGAAGGTTCCCTTCCTCACACTTAAGCTCGAACCTTGGTCTTTGGCTAGACTCCTGCTTCGTTATCCCGGATCAAAAATAAAAGTAGATAATAGCTTTGCTAGGAAAACGAAATAGACAGTAATTAAAAGCAAACCACCTGGATCAAAACAAAACGTTACGTTGGCAAATAAAATAGGAAAGTGAATACTCCACAAAACCTGATGTTTGAGGAGATACTGCCGGTAACGCTGCTCAGTCAGAAGACCAGGTGTGAATGGCTCTTCTTCCTCAAATTGGAGGACATAAATGTCCTCCTCTTGTTGTTGAGGCTCCTGGAAGTAAGGTTGAAGTTGATGACAGATTGATGGTGGCTTTTCTTCCTCAGATTCGGGAATACAAATATCCTCTTCCGGTTGTTGAGGCTTTATGGAAAATTCATTCTGGCAGACAACTTCAAAGGGAGATTCAACTTCTTCAATGTATCTGGAGTCAACCACATCGGGTACCTCCATTGGTTCACAGATAGGTGCATGCAGAATATCTTCACATACTGGTTGCTCTATTTGAGTTGAGGTTGAAGG
The DNA here is from genome assembly GCA_023374045.1 of Limonium bicolor. NCBI lineage: Eukaryota > Viridiplantae > Streptophyta > Magnoliopsida > Caryophyllales > Plumbaginaceae > Limonium > Limonium bicolor. Next base: position 4,998,316 of record CM041782.1, on the reverse strand, counting down.
AGGAGGGGAATATAAATTCCTAAATATTCGCTCCAACTCTTCATTAGACTCCTTTTCAGCTTCAGAAATTATAGGCTTAGAATGGTCTTCACCCAACAAAGTCTCTGCTTGAATTTGGTCCACTAGGTCCGAATGACTCTGGCTATGGGAGAATTCCAATTGTTGTTGTGCTAACTGTTGCGAGATCTGATTAAGTTGCCTTTCCCAACTCTGGTTTATAGCTTCTTGCTCAGTAAATTTGGCATCTAAACTGGCAAACCTAGCGTTAGTGATTTTTCTTTGCTCCAGGAGCTCCTCCAGCATACTCTCTATCCTGCTCGTATCCTCCTTAGGAGGCTCCTGATAGGCATAGAATTGTTCGTCCTCCATCTGCATTCTAGTTTGCTCAACATTATCCAAGACCTAAGTCCCGGACCACTGCTAGATTTACATTTTGAACATTTTCTAAGTCTTGTTGCAATGGTTCACCTTACTCATTAAATGTATAAACTTCCCAAATGATCTTATGTATATTCTAATGCCAAAATATCATCTTAAACATACCTAGTTCCTTGTCTAACTTGTTACTCAATTTTCTCTTAAAATTCACCAACACTTGTAACATTTCTTACAAGGTTTCTAAATGGTGTTTCTCACCTATGATAATCACTATCCCAAAATGCTTTCTCCTCTCCATAACATCATCTCCCAAGCATATTTTCTTCCTAACCAACCTCCTTGAACATCTTTACAAGTTTATAGCTCCTCCATGCAACAAATCACTTTTTCCTTATTCACCAACATTACACAAGTCCTAAACACCATCTCACCATGATCTTGAAGTATCCAAAAACACTCATTTGCACTCTAAATCCTCTAAAACATTGCCTAAGTCCTTTTTACATCTTAGAATACCTTAATGCATGCTTCTTTCACTAGTAGAACACTAACCTTTCTAAAACACTTCCTTACTTCCTAAAACTCATTTTAAACACCTAAAACTTCTTATACATTATCTAAATTTCGACATGAACTCTCCTAGAACATTACCAAACCAAAACACATTGTTTTCACCATTAAACAATCAAGAACACTAAAATCCATCAAGAACATTCTTATACACAAAACTTAACTCATTTAACACTACATCACAATATAGTGCATAATTTTAAATTGCTTGGCACTTAGGCCCTTAAATAACATGGCTCTTAGGCCCTTAAAAACATAAACCTTAACACTGAATTTCCACAATATATTTGCCTTTGACCTGCAAATACACTCAACAATACATATGCCCTTTTACAAGTCTCCTTGAGAACATTTTACTAAGTCATTTACCATTGGCTCTTTAAGTAGTGTTTTAACACGCAATATAAGCTCATTCCTCCTAAGACTTTGAACCTCATTAGGTTAGCACATTTACCTCTTTTCCTCACAACTTCTTTCTTGTTTCCTTGACTAAATCGGCAAGGCTTTAGTTGCTTTTCAACTTCTAAACATTATACAAATGATAAAATGAGTATACAAGCTTTATGCTTCATCTCATTGTAAACCCGGATTATACATTGTTTTAAAACATTAAGATAGTTGTTTTACCTTGGATACAAAAGAGAGTTTGGTTATGTAGCAAGAGAGGACTCCACCTAGTCCATGAAAGGTTGGAATGAAGCTAGAACAAAGCAACATAAAGAACCCCATCATGGTGATTCTCGGTCAACATACAAACATGAAGGAAATGGAGTTTTATTTGAGTTTCCTTACCTAGAAGTAAAGGAGAACAATAATATGTGAAAAGGTGAGCTCAAGCTCCTCCCATGGAGATTCCTCTTGGCACCGAAATGGAGCTCTTGGAATTTTGAGAAGATAGGAATGAAGAGCTTGATGAGACAAAGAGAATGGTGGTCTTAGTTTTTGATTTGGCAAAGTGAGCTAGGAGATATAAGAGGTTGAAGATGGAATTGTGTGTGGTACTATTGCAAAACCGTGAATGAGAGAAAGAAGGAAGGTAGAGGAGAGCTTTAAGACGTGGGAAATGAAGAGAAATGAGAGAATGAAGATAAGCTTACTTTTAAGAGATATTTATATGTTAAAGCAAATAGTAACTTAAGTAGTCATCTTTTATTTGTTTAACAAGCTAACAAGAGTGGTGACTCACCACTAAGAAAACCGGCCCCCTTAATTTTCTTAGGGGCATTTTAGTCCTTGTTGACCAATTAAATTACTTATATTAACATATGTTATAATCTAGCTTATTTTAGTTACTATTCACTAAAACAAGGCACATAGATGTGAAATTTTTGATTTCCCATTGATATAGATTTCCAAATGTGATACTAAGTAGTACACATGTTAATTAAAGAGTAATGATGGCATTTAGCCATTCAAAACTCATTTACAAGACAAATTTTTCGAAATGTGCTTTAAGACTCCTTAAAGCACATTTTGTGTTTTAACTTGTTTTCAAGCTTGGTTTTCTTTGGTAATTGGTTTAATATGTTCATTTGTATATAAATAAGGTCTTGGTATGCTCACTAGGTCTTACTCAAGCTTATCCCAAGCTTAGAGCACATTTTAGCCCTAATTGACCTTAAGGTATTTATTTGTGTTTTCTATGGTTTTAAATTGTTACTAATGTTTCTAAGACTCTTTTTAGTCTTAATATGCCATATTTAAATGTTAAACAACATACTAAGGTTTGGGGTATTTCAATCAGGGCCGACATCATATCGCGTAGTTCAACCATCTTGGCCTCTGATGAAGATGCAGCTGGGATGGTTGGTTTGAGGGTACTCCTCCATAAGGAGTCTGCATGATTGCCTGTGACTTCCCTGGTAGCCGGCTTGACTTTGGAAGTTTTGAGGGGGTTGGTTCCCCTACTGCCAAGGCTGCCTAAACCCTTGGTTGCTCATATAATTGACTTCCTAGCGTTCTGAAAGTCTTGCAATTCAGGGCCTGAGCGTGTGGTCGTGCACTAACATATTCGCCTACTAAGGGATATTATTCATGGCCATTTGCTCTACAACCTTCTACAGAGCACTAACCTTCGTTGACATTTTTGAGCATTGCTCTCTAACAACTGCTCATGACTTTGCATTACATCTGTCAAATTTGGCGTCACCCTCGCCCACTTGATATAAGCCTGCAGTACCACCTTGGATCCACCTATGGCCTAATCTCGAATATTCGCAATAAGATTCAATTCCACTAAGGAATTGATTCCTGGCTTCTTCAGTATATTAGCACCAAGGGGGATAGGATCGTGGCTTTACATTGGTTGATCAATCATTTGTAGAACAACTGGGAAAGTTGTTCCTTGGTGAGGCCGTGATGAGGACATGTTCGGAGAGCAACCCCTTGAATCTGTCCCAAGTTTCAGGTGCTCTCCGAGCCTGGTTGTCTGAAGTTGTAAATCTTGGTGATCATCTCCAAGGTGCGACTTGGGGGCAGGAAATTGTCATAGAACTTGGTTGCCAAGTCCTCCCATGTGGAAATAGTACAGGGGGTCAGACTATGGCACCATTTGCTGGCTGCCCCTGTAAGACTATGGGGGAAGAGGGAAACTGGCATATTGGAGGACATTATTTGAGGAAGTTAGGCTATATGTGTGTTGCAAGAATTTGGTTATGTGGAGCAAGGCGACGTCCGGATTCGACCCATCAAACATGCCCAACTCTTTGACACAACGAATCTAATGATATGGCTTAAGTTTTTGCCATTCATCATACTTGTTTTGTGCGAGGAGAGGAAGGTTGATCACTGGTTTTTTGGCTTTGGTTGGAAGGCCTGTTAATGTTGCGGACGGTTGGGGATGCCATTGTGTGTAGGGGTTGTGTTTGGTTAGTTTCTTCACTGTCTAAGGGAACGAAGAATGGTCCTCTCTATCTCCGGATCGAGGCTGGTTAAATCTTGAGGAAGACTATTTGACCAGAGGGGCATTCACCGCGTATGTCTTTAGGAGGAGCAAAAACAAAACATTAATTTAACAAAGTAAAGGAGGAAAGAAAATAATATAGCAATAAGAATAGGTAATGAAGGAGTGTTACGAAATTATATGAAAAATAAATAAGTTTGAACATGCCGGGTGTGGAGGGTGATTTTTCGGTATGAGGGGGGTCTATCTAAATATGGTCTGACTAAAAGCCTAGATCCTAAACTGCCATTCTGTGGAGGGCGAAAACCCGTTATTCTGGCATCCCTCAAATACCTACTAAATCGTCCGTCTTTCCAGAAAGCATAAGGGGAATGCTAGTGAGCACTACACCCGCTCTAATGGGCTCCACGCGGACTTATGCCTCTATAAGGCGGAATTGACTAGAGTCGCCACCTAGTTTGACCTAAGGAACTAGGAAGGGAGGAGAAGGGTTCTAAGAACCGTTGATTGACTCTGAATTTGTTGCTTATGGATAGGACTAGCTGGTCGCGTCAGAGATTCTATTGTGGGTTCGTACTGGGTTACACCCCTTAGAAGTGGCAACGGCCCGACTTCGGGTTGGTGCCCGAGGAAACCTCGGTCTCCAATTGTCGGGATTGCCCTCTTTCAAAACCTTTTAGAGAGATTCATTTAAAAGCCAAAGGATAGGATTAGGACAGGAGGAGAGGAAAACGAGTGGATGAGGCGAGCTTTTCTGCCAAGCTAGCGCCATGAAGAAGAATTGATGAATTCGAATGAGTATAGAATGAAAGATTTGGAGTCGAATGTTTGAAGTTTATGGGAGCCGAAAAGGGTTGGAGTGTTTTGAGAGGTATGAAGAACACCTTAGAGGGGAGAAGGGTTTTTTGTTTGGAATGGGGTCGCACCCTAGATGGGCTGCCTACGTACTCAACTCCTGTTGAGATCAGACCTTACGTAGTTCACGGTTTCAGGTTTTTTCCAGAGATTTGGGGTTTTTGGAGGAATTGGGATTTGACCTTTTGGGTATTTGAAGGATCAAAAGGGTTTTGTGGTCATTTCGTGGGGCTTGATGGATTGTCGAGTTTGTTTTGGAGTTTGAGGTGCTCGACTCTGTGAGATTTGAAGTCTTAAAAGGGTGATGTCTGTGAGACGCTCAGGTCTGTGAGACGTTTGAGGCTTGAAAGGATTATCAAATTTCAAAGGGTTTGGCTTTTGAGGAGCTGAGGGTTTTTGAAGTGTTTGAATTTGATGAGTCTATTGAGATGTTGTTCGAATATATTGAACTGCGGAGACAGAGTCTTTGAGCATTGAGACGGTCGAGTCTGTTGAGCTGCTGAGACGGCCGAGTTTGTTAAGCTGCTGAGACGTTCAAGTCTGCTGAGCTGTTGAGATGGTCGAGTGTTGAGCTGCTGAGACGGTACGAGTCTGTTAAGCTGCTGAGACGTTCGAGTCTGCTGAGCTGTTGAGACACTTCGAGTCTGTTGAGCTGCTGAGACGTTCGAGTCTGTTGAGCTGCTGAGACACTTCGAGTGTTGAGTTGTTGAGACACTTGAGTCTGTGGAGCTGTTGAGACACTTGAGTCTGTGGAGCTGTTGAGACTTTCAAGTCTGTTGAGCTGCTGAGACGGCCGAGTTTGTTAAGCTGCTGAGACGTTCGAGTCTGCTGAGCTGTTGAGATGGTCGAGTCTGTTGAGCTGCTGAGACGGTCGAGTCTGTTAAGCTGCTGAGACGTTCGAGTCTGCTGAGCTGTTGAGACACTTCGAGTCTGTTGAGCTGCTGAGACGTTCGAGTCTGTTGAGCTACTGAGACACTTCGAGTCTGTTGAGTTGTTGAGACACTTGAGTCTGTGGAGCTGTTGAGACACTTGAGTCTATGGAGCTGTTGAGACTTTCAAGTCTGTTGAGCTGCTGAGACACTTCGAGTCTGTTGAGTTGTTGAGACCTTCAAGTCTGTTGAGCTGTTGAGACTTTTAGAGATTCGAGATGCTTGAGTTCAAAAAGTTTGAAGTTTCAAGGAGTTTGAGATTTATGATGTTTGGAATTATTTGGGATTTACAAGTTGAGTTTGAATTGGATTTTGAATGTGAACTGAATGGGATTAGACTGAATTAGATTGGACTGAATTGAAATGAGTTAGGTTTGAATTGGGTTGATTTGACTTCGGGTTGGGGTTGGAAACGAGTCGGGTCAAAATTTGGGTTGGTCAAAGTTTGGTTGGTCAAAGTTCGGGCTGAGGTCAAAGTTGGACTAGGTCAAAGTCGGGTCAAAGTCAAAGTTCAAATTGGTCAAAGTTGGACCAAGTCAAAGTCGGACCTTGGGCCTTGGTCAAGGTTTGGGCTGGATTGGGCCTTAGTTGGGCTTTGGAATGGGCCTTGAATTGGACTTTGGAATGGGCCTCGAATTGGGCTTTGAATTGAGCCTCAAATTGGGCTTTGAATTGAGCCTCAAATTGGACCTTTGAAACGTGGGCCGGTTAGGACCTTGGAATTGGGCCGGGTTAGGCCTTAGAAAGTGAGCTGAAAATTGTTTTCGTTTGTAACTGGGCTGAAAATTGTTTTTGGGACTGAATTGGCCTTTTGCGATTGATTTGGACCTTGGGCCTTTTTATTGGGCATTTGAATTGAATTGATGTTTGGATTTTGAAATTGAATTTTGAATTGGATCTTTATTGTGAATTTTATTCTGACAATAAGGGATGATTTGGAAAATTTCAAGGAAAATAGGTATTCCTCACATGAGCCGTGTCTAGGACCCGTATGCATTGAGGATACCCCAAACCTAGAGCTTTTCTAAAATGGACCTTAAAGGTCCACTAAGAGGGCAACCTGATTGGCTTTCTAGGGCCACCTGTTCTAGCCTGGTTTGACTAGTCATGAATTGGGCTTGAGTTGAAGTAGAATCAACAAGCCTTAACCAAACAAGTGATAAGAAATAAAGAAAATAGGCAAACGGAGCCACGGTAAACAGCAAATGATCATACATGATAATGAAAGCATAAAATCACATGCGATCTGACAAACACGTTGATTGAAAAGCCCAAACCTAACTTCCATTTCAAATTTTGTTGCTTTCTTTTCTTTTTTTTTTTTTTTAATATGAAGCCAAAATGTGATTGTGGTCAAAGTTACTACACTAAGTAAAGGCAACGGTGCCCTCATAAACAAACAGTCCACATGAATTAACTATGAACAGGTCAAAACTAAACTAAAAGAGATCTATATGTATTATCTACTTCCGAACAACGGCTGGACCTAGTCGAATATATACACGAAATGTTACAGCGATAAGCTCAAAACTCTACATCCATTTTATCATTTCCTTTATTAAATATATGTATGCAAAAAGAAATTATAGCAAAGCTACATCACATGCACTGCTGCGCTAAGCCATATTTTTCAAAACCAAGGTCACGACTCACGAGTCGCTAGTTAAACACACGATGAGGACTAGTTCTATATATTGGTTGTTTATTTCAGTTTTATAAAATGTTAATGCCAGGTTAGTTAAACCGCACTAAGTTGTTTAGAAATATATCAAAATAGTCTACCGTCAATAGGTAATGAAAAAGGAACCTCTGCACCGTCTTAATACATGTGATAAATACAGAAGCAGTTGGAGCGGTAAACAAACAACACAGAGCAACGAATCAGGAAAATCATTCACACATCACGCATGTTGAATCAAGTAAAGAGATAATAAGAATCAAAAAACGGTACCGCTAGCAAGGAAAAGGTGTACGTATATCGCTTACGGTCAAAACTCTTTGACAATCGACGGGCAACAACACGTGAATGAAAGAAATGCAGGCGGCGCATAGATGGCATGTTCCTTGTCACCAGTCAGTTGCAAAATTGCCGATGGATGAGAAAGAGCTAGGCGCAGCAACTATGTTCCTTGTTGCCAGTCGGTTGTAAAATTACCAGTGGATGAGAGTGAACAAGACGCAGCAGGAAGGTTCTTCTTTTTAGTCGGTTTGGGTTGCAAAGCACAGTGAGTGAGGAGCATAACAGAGGCCTAGAGCATGTACGTTCCCAGCTCGACGATGGGGTTGCAAAACGTCGTGAATGCAGAGAAGAGATGCAGAGCTTTGGGTTCCTTGTTCGCCGGTGGAGAGAATGGAAACGCAGAGATTGTACGCTCCTTGTCAACTGAGTAAAGAGAATGAAGAATGTGCAGAGCATGTGTGCTCCTTGTTCGTCGGCGTGAAGGGAGCAGATGAGGTGATGAGGTGCGGTGCAGGTACCTCTCTTGTTCGCCATATGTTCGTGAGACAGGGACGCTGCTCCTTGTTCGCCAGTTGGATGCGAATACACCGTGAGTATGAAAACGAAGAAGGCACTGAGGTTGTGTGTCTCGCACTCGCCAGTTTGGGTCACAAAATTACCAGCGTGAAGAGAATGAGAACTGGTGCGTGAGCGGAGGAATGAATAAGGCAAAGAACTGCATGCTACTTGTTGCCGGTTTGGGTTGTAAGTTACGTGAGTGAGAGATGGGTAATGATAGAGTGTATGTGCTCTTCCTCGCCAGTTGAAGAGAACGAAGGAGTATGCTCCTTGTTCGACAGCTATGCGAAAAGGAACATAGATGGAGCAGATGGGTTCTGTTGTTGGTTGTTGAAGACGGAGAAGGAGATCGGTAACCATCAATGGAGATCAGAGTGAGTGTGTCAAACAACACCTGGATTTTTTTCTTGGGTTTTCGAACAAAATATTTGGCGAAGAGAGGTGCATAATATTGTTGGTTTGTTGTCCGTCAGTTTGGGTTGTAGACTTCTCATGAGTGAAAGGAAAGAAAGTCACAGAACATGCATATCCTTCTTCCCCAGTTTTGCAAATTTACCAATCGTACAGAGAATGGTTGAGAGGCAGAGAGCATGTATGTTCGGATGTTCCTTTTCGCCAATGGGAGTAGTAAAATTACCGTGAGTGACGAGGAGAATAGAGGGCTGGGTTTGAGTTCCTTGTTCACCAGTTGAACAGAATGACAAAGATGAAGAAACCCATAGTTTATATGCTCCTCGTCGGCCAGATGCTCCATGTTGGCCTGCGTAGTGATGAAACTGAAGGATGGTGGAGTTTACACGCTTCTTGCTCACCGGTCTGGGTTTTAAATTTCCAACGTGAAGAGAACAGAGATGCTTCAGGCGAGAGTTTGTTTTTTTTTCGTGGGTTTGAGTAAAGTGTTGAAGGTTTTTGAGAGTGACCGGATTTGTGTCGGATGAGAGAAAAAAAAAATAGAGGTAGGCGCATGTGAAGAGAATAGGCAGGAGCATGTACTTGAGTTCACCGGTAAAACTGAAGAAGAGGATGAACTGCAGGACATGTATGTTCTTGTTTGGCGGTTTGGGTTACAGAGGCAGTAGGAATGGAAAAAAATGAAGACAGTGGAGCTTGTATGTTTGTTATCTGCTGGTGAAGTGGATGAAGATGCAGAGCTTGTATGTTGCTCGCTCGTCCGTGGGGTTGCAAATTACCATTGTGTGAAGAATGACAGAGGCGAGAGCATATTATTCCTTGTTCTCCAGGTCGGATACAAAGTTACCGTTGTGTGAAGAATGACAGAGGCGAGAGCATATTATTCCTTGTTATTCGCTCGCGATTTGCAGAGAAGGGGGAAGGGAGGAAGACAACATGCTTCTCGCACGCCAGTATGGGTTGCACCTCGGGAGTTCGCAACCTTCAGACGTTTTCGGTTGGCGTACCGAGATATCATCGAGAGGAGGTTTGGGGGGACAATCGCGCTTCCAAAAAACAAACCCATACTGCACGGTTCTAATCGGCTCTTTCAAGAAAATACCCATACTGTGGGTTGGGCAGGGAAAAAATAAAACACAGTCATACTAAAAAAACGCCTTAACTAGGAATCAAACCCAGAACCATTGGGTTATATGAATTGCTAACCGGCTATGCTGAGTCGGAATCAATATCTGCACGGGAGAAAATACTACTAGAGTTTAGCCTGGACTGGGATAACTATTCTAAAAATGCTACCAACTCAAAAGGAAAGTATACTATAAATGAGAGCAATAATATAGTGACAAGAAATTATGAAATACAGATAGGATTCAAACGTAATGAGACATAAATAAAGGAATAGCACATGTGCATGAAAATGATGAAAAAAATGCCCGTGAAGGGGAGATAAAAACGAATAAAATAAATAGATAAAATAACAGTAGTAAAAGTTACATAAATGATAGAAACTAATAATGATGAAAACCGAATAAAGGCAATACTAAAAATAAAATAACGTAAAATAACAATGAAATAAGCTAAGCTAAGTAAGTAACAAAATGACATAAGGTAAGGACAATGTAAAACAACTAGACGAATAATAAGTGAATACGAAATAGATAAAATAACATAGTAAAATATGTAAGTAAACAAAGATGGGACGGGTCTGAAATCGGATTGTCGTTGGAATTCATTTTCGCAAAATCATGTTTTTATGAAATGCTTTGAAAAGGATTATAAACGATGTTTCGTTTTAGCACGCACGCTAATATGTTTTTTGAAAAAAAGAAAGGCGACGACCCCTCTCATTTTACTTATTATTTTAGAACTTGCTTTATGGGGGTGAGAATTTTTGGGTCTACACAGGGCACGGCGAGTTCGGCATTAAACTTTCTCTATTAGATGCCGAGTTGACTTACACGGCATAATGCACGGCATATTCAAACCGAAAGAAAAAATAAATGACACTTTGAAAGACAACTAAGAGAAGAGAGAACTAAAATGAATGATATATAAAAAATAAGAGATCATTTATACATGACTCTACTACTTAACGAAAAATAAACAAAATGGAAAAGTAGAATTGAACGGGCTGGATGGAGTGCCGGCTATCTCTGCCTGGCATCGGGCTTCTACCGGAATGCGCCGGATATAGAAATCTGGCACCACACCCGGCCTATTCAAATTATGAAAAAAATGAATAAAGAACCAAGAAATAAAGAATAAAGTATAAGGCGATTACCAATTTTAGGAGTTGGACTAATTCCAAGTCTCTGGCAACGGCGCCATTTTGCTAACAAGATAATTGTAGGGGGAAAGGATGTACAAAAATGAATAAAAAGAATAAAAGAATGCAAATAATCTTACAACTCTATACGGGTAGCAAACAATTCCCAGTCGGAATATAGTGTGAGTAGACTACGACCAAGAGTATCGAACTAAGGGACTTAATAGAAAATCAGTCCTAATCCTAGTAATAGCCTATTCTAAAACAAGGGGGGAAATGTAATTAACAATTAACTAACTAAAATCCTAACTAAATGCACGGTTCGGGATTAGATCAACCTAAGTACCAATATGATCACGCAGTGAAACTTCAAGACTCGAACTTCACCAAAGAATATGAATGCACCAGATGTCCTGCCGGACACCAGAAGCACGGCACATTCAAAGACTTTGAATGTGCCAGACACAGGAGACCCGACAGTGCACCCAACATGTTCAAATTATCAATTTCAATTTCTAGTTTTGGGTCTGATAACAAGAAACTCATTACCCATTATCAAATCGAGAATATATCATGCCACAAAATGAACAAGATAGTGGGGGAAGATGGGTTAATTGTCAATCTTTTATGCTAACTCTAAATCATAGATGGAAACATTGAAAACCACTAAGAATTGTCTAACCTATTCTACTCTTGGGCATTTCTTCCTTAAGTAGAATTTGCAAAGAAGAGAATAAAGTGGCCTACTATATTTACTTGCAAGAAGAACCAAATCTTAATGAACACTTGAAATTATATTAAATGATCATAGTGTGTACAAAGAAGGAATTCATCCCTAACCACAAACTAACAAGGAATTCTACATCACCATCCACACAATTGCAAGAAGAGAATACAAGAGGAGAAGGAAATGGTCATAGCCTTAACTCGACAAGATCTTCTTCTTCTTCGTGTGGATGGATCTGTAGAACTTCCTTGGACACCAACTATGGAATGGAAGCTGAAATGGAGATATGAGTGGAGTGTATATGATGTTGAAGTGTGTTTGATTGAGTATGTCCATGGCCTATTTATAGGCTTCAAAAACTTGTTGTGTCGGGAGTCATGCCGGGTCCATTTGATCCAGCACCACATGTTAATTGTGGGTAACCGTTAACGGTCAAAACTGCCAAGCGAAGAGATGCATGTGCCAGACAGGGATGTCCGACACCATACCTGGCAATAGTCGAATCGTCAACGGTAAATAATTGCCATCATTTGGTCAACCGTGGCGTCTTTCCACTTATGCCGGATGGGAAGTACCCGACACTGGATCCGGCAATAACATGTTTTTGTTTCATACGCATGCCGTGTAGATTCCACCCGACATCATATCCTGCACCACTCAAACTCTTGGCTAGAGATGTGTTTCTTGCATGAAAAACATATAAAAACTTAAGTCTGAACAAATACTATACTTTATACATAATATGACACAAATATTAACTATTCTAACCCTAATTTGACTAATAATCTTCTAATTATATCTACTAAAACATGATAAGTCTGAGGCTTATCACTCACAAATGATGATTTTCCTCTTCCAAAGTTTTGTCACACTAGGGAAAGATGTGGGAAGTGAGTTCATGTGTAGATATAAGATTAGAACATGATCTAAACACTTAAAACCCTAATTTTGAAGGATTTACCTTAGGTGAGACCCTTGTTGTTCTCGAATTTCTTGGGTGTTGAAGAAGAACACAATTCGTGTATGAAAAGAGTGGAGAAAATAGGTTAGAAGAAGTCTTGGCTTCCGGCCATAATTAATTCAAAGTAGGGCTTAGTGCTTAAAGCACATTTTTTTACCTTTCTCTTGGTTGATCTTAGCTAGGCTCCATTTCCTTTGCCTGGTTGCCAATTTTTTGCCTCCCAAGATGGTTGGAATTTTAGTTTTTGGTCACAAGGAAAGTGGATCTATGCTCTTCTTGGCTTGTAGATAAAGAAGGAGGAAGATTTAAGTGAAAAGGGTGAAAGGAGCTCACTTCACCATTGTTTCCATGGATGAGTTCTTGGAGGAAAATAAAAGGAAGAAGATGAAGATCAAGGAAGAATAAGAGTGACTGGCGGCAATGAAGAAAGAGGAAGGATCATAGATGAGTTGATTTTTGCTCAAAAGGAAAGGATGAAAGGTGGAAAATGAAAGTGATGACTAATGCCCTTTATTAAGGAAAATATCTACTAAGTCATCAAATAAAGAATGGTCTCTTGTTTGACCAATATTAAAACCGGCCACATTTTACAAGGAGGGGTAAAATGGTCTTTTTGTGTGTTTTTAATATTATGACTTCAATGTTGTACACTTTGGGCTTATTTCATGTGTTAGGTTTGTAACAAATGTTGTTACCTTGTCCTTAGGTGTATCTAAGTTGCTATTGTACTTATAAATTATTACATAGTCTTTTCTCTTTATTTGTGTCCTTAAATCATGTATTGATGTGTTGCATGTTACACTTTAGGAGTTGATTTCTCCTTACAAATGTCCCCTATTTAGTATATTATTTCATGTGGGGTTTAATGCCCATTTTGGACCATGCATATTTATTTATGTATGTAAGTATTTTTAGAGCTAATATACAAAATTCCTTAATAAATTAAGGTTCATTAGACTTTATTATTCAATGAATAACCTTTCATCAAACTCTTCCATTTAATTAATTCCTTATTAATCAAGGTAATTAATGTTTGGGGTATTTCATATGCACATGCTGTCGTTAGATGGATTCTCTGAGAAGCAGTAAAGGGTTTTAGAGCTTGAAACATACCCTCTCCATCTTTTTGAAGTGCTTCTAAAGACTGACGAAACTAAGTTTAAATAAACTTGCAAAATCTATAACCATGGATAGAAAAAAATGAATTCAAATGGATAGTAAAAATCTAGATAAATTGTATATAGTCATCTAATATGAAGAGGTAGTATTGAAATCCATTTTAAGCAAGCATACGAGCAGGTGCATAAACATCCATTGGCAGTATATCAAAACGTTTTGTAGATGTAGATCCATAGGAGATAAGAAATGGAAATAGAGAAAAAAAGAGTTTTGGTCATAGTAAAACCAAATTTATTTACTACAAACAACCAAATCATTTGAGTGGGATGACCCATTCTCAATTGCCATATAACTGGCCCATTTTTTTAGCTACAAAAGCATTAATAGGGTAATTTCTATCTGTTGTAATGCATTGATCCCTTGGAAAGTTGTACACTCAATTCTTCCTCTACACACTGAATTCCCCATGACTATGTCCTTGACATTGAAATAAGAGTCAAAATAAATTTAGAAAACACACTATGTTCAGCACAAATGTTTCGAACCGAGACTAGATTCTTGGTTTTTTATGAGTAAAACCAAAAAAATAAGTATAATGTGCTTGAGGGTGTAGGAAGTAAACTAGATCATGATACTTGAATGGGAGTACCATGGATGGTTTTTCCGAGGAAAACCTAATGTGATAAATTAGAATTTGGCTTGTTTTTTCATTGATATATACTTAAGTAATATTTTTATGTAAAAAACACCCTTTTTACTACAACTTTTTAAACTGACCACATTGTGAATTCTAAACAACTATTTTACATTTAGAAATGATTTTACAAAAAAGATGAATGTAAAACCGAACACACTAAAAACAAATATTCTTTGGTGTCACGTTTCTAAAATTACTATGTATAATTAGTTTTTTAATTTTAATCAAGGGTTAATTAGTGTGTAAAGATGTAAGTGGCATTTGGTTCGATAGAATAAGGAAAAAGAAAGGAAATATTAATTCTCTAACCATATTACTGCATTTAAGAAATATAATAAAGTTACTTTAAATTTTTCTAAATTGATTCTACATAATTCATAAGGGAATTTTTAAAACTCCATAACCATTGATTGTGATCGCTAATTATCAACTTACGGTATTTTTTTTATCCTAATTATCTGCGAGCAAAAAAATTAAATACTATACTTTTCTTTTTCCCTGTATTCTCAGTCTTGTTTTTATCATATTTTTTGTTGCACAAAAAACACCTATGATCTAAATACATTTTGTTCTATCAAAACTTTAAATCTATAGAAAGTTCAAAAGTCACCATTTAACAATAAGGAAACTTCTGTTTATACATATCCCCTTTTTTCTTCCTTTGGCGGGAGCCTTGTCATTAGCCTTCAGTCTTGGCTCTTGTCCTTAGCCCCTCTAACCCTGCAGCCCAGGCCTTAGCTCTTTTGCTCTTCTTGGTTATGCAAGCATCATGTGCTCTTTCTCTGATGGTCAAATTTATGTTTTAATTTCTACTCTTTTAGTGTTAGTTTGGTTTTTGTGTCCTGATTAGATTTTTCCCTATCCACTAGGTTTTCTTTGTGTTAATTAGATCAATTCTTTGAATGTGGAAATTAATTTGCATAAGCTTTTATTCTCTCATCCCCATTCCTCTTTATTTGTAGGAGCACGTGATGCAAAGTGACCATATGCATGTGTCGTCAACCTCTACGACTGTAATTTGGGCATTAGTTCACTCTTCCTGATGATGGTAAAAGAAACAGGGATGGCTTCTCTGAAATTGAAATACCCCAAACCTAGATATGGTAATTAAATGTTAAAATAAGATATAATAAGGTTAAAACATGCCTTTGAAACATTAGTAAACAATTTAAACCATAGAAAACACAAGAGAACACCATAAAGACAATTTAAGCAAAAACATGCTCTAGACTAGGTGTAAACTTGAGTAGAACCCAAAGATCATTCTTATACCTTATTAACATGCTAATGGATATGTTAAATCGATTACCAAAGAAAACCAAGCTCAAAAAACAAGTTAAAACACAAATTATGCTTTAAAGAGTCTTAAAGCACATTTTTGAAAAATTGTCTTAGAAAGGGGTTTTGAGTGGCTAAATTACCAAGATTATACCTTAATCACCATATGTACTACTTAGTATCACATTAGGAAGCCTAAATAAATGAGAAACCAAAAATTTCACAAATTTGTGCACTAATTATGAATAATGACCAAATAGTGCTCAATTTAGACTTTAGTCAACTTTGATTAATGAAATGGTCAAACTAGCCCATAAATATCTCATTAAGAGGGAGGGGGCCGGTTTTGAAGGTGATGAGTCACCATGAGACTTCAGCAAAATTAGAAAAGAGAGGGAAGTAAAGTAAAAGAACTATTTACCTTTTTAAGGAAATATCTCACATAAGCTACATCTCTCCTCTCTTCTCTTCATTCCTCTCCTTCACCACCAGTTTCTTATTATTCATCCTCTCGAAGAAAATTGTTAGAGCAGAATTCTATTCTTCTCCATCTTCAACCTCTTGCCAAATTGAACTCCAAGCTCCAAATCAAAAACTAAGAGCATATTGAGTTCGTTTGGGGACAGCTGCTGGGGGCTGCTGCTGGGTCCTGCTGCTGGAAATTGAGAAGCTGTCTGCTGATGGTTTTACAGAAGCTGACAGCTGCTGGTTTAGTGTTTGGTGGATTGTGTTTTAAAAAGTAGAGGGGAAATTGAGAAGTTGTCAGCTGATGATTTGTAAAAGCTGTCAGCTGCTGGTTTTGGGTGTTTGGTGGAAACCTGCTGATTTTAAAAATTGAGAAGTTGTCAGCTGCTGGAAGCTTGAGAAGCTGTGTCCCCAAACGACACCATTATTGCTAGTTAGACCAAGGCCTATAATTCTATCCTTTCAAAACTTCAAAAACTCAAGTTTGATTCCATGGAGAAACTCCATTGAAGAGAGAAAATTTCAGTTATAAGAGCTCCTTTACACCTCCTTGCATTCAAGGTAAGAAAAGCTTGAAAAATCTAAGGTTTTCTCCATTTCTATACATTACCGAAAATGACTTCTCATGGGGTCTTGTTTTACTCCTTGAATTAGCTTTTTTTCAATATCCAAGAGACTAGAAGAGGTCTTGCCTTGCTTTATTATCAAAGTCCATTCCAAATTCCAAAGGTAATCATCCATTTAGGGCATTAAGCAATTCTTGTAAACCTAGGAATGATTTCCATGAGTCTAGGTATATTCCTTAGCACTCATTACCTTATTTGAATGTTGATTAGAAGCTTAGCAAGGGAACTAAAAGTCCTTGCTGAAAATCAGTCAAGAAAACCAAAGGAAGAGAGAAAGAAAAAGGCTTGAAAAACAAAGGTAAATGACTTACCTTGGGGTGGTTTAATGTTTTAGGGTATGGTTTAGTTAAGTACTAAATGTAGCTTAGAGTTTACTTAATATTAAAGATCATAACTTAGGAAAAATAACATGATCATGCTTGTGAACTTTTGACTAAGAAGCCAATGGGAATTGAGTTAGTAAAGCAACCATAAGGTGATCTACAAGAACACTTATATTGCTATGGGATTATTGATGTGTGTAATTGCAGGTTGAAAGCTATTAAATGTGGGAAATTCAGTGTTTAGATTTATGTCATTCAAGGGCCTAAGAGCCATGTCATTTAAGGGCCTAAGTGCCAAGAAATTTAAGTTTATGCACTATATTATGATTTAGTGTAGTTCGAGTGTAGTTTGTGTAGAGAACATTTATTGAGGATTTGAGTGTTCTTGGTTGTTTAAGGATAAAAAACAAAGTCTTTGGGTGTAAGAATGTACTAGGGAAGCTATGTCAAAATTTGGTCGAGAAACTAAGAGTTTTAATGAAATATTATGACCTAGGTTGTACTAGGAATCATTAATGGTTAAGTTGGAGGAAAGGAATAAATTGAGGTGTTCTTGAGAGTTAGAATGACCTAGGGTTGTCTTGGAGGATTTAGAGAGTAAATGGGTGTGTAACACCCCAACCGCTAATCCTTCCATTATCCTCTAATCATCCTCATACTTACCTTACTCGCAGCGTAATACTACTTACTCTACTTACTGTCCCGGCGGGTGATACAACGCCGTTAGCCATCCAAGACTAACAAGGCTACTACTACTTACAGTAACGGTCTGACGATTAGAATAACCGAATACATACTACTTACTTACAATACCAAATACTTACTTACAATCGATTACCGAGTATCCAAATATACGAATTACATTCCAAGGCTACTTCCCAAACATTAAGAGTTTGTACATTTACTCATTTCTATCCAATCACAATTCATTATCCAAAAAGGTGTACCACATGGTACACCGGCTACTCAAAAAGGCCTTATCCGTGTACAACTCGGTACACCATTTCAATCCTACTAACTACCCAAAAAGAATTCAGCAAGGTCCTTACTCGACCATCACGCCTCGCGGGTACCTGTAGAATAAAAACATTCCCCCTAGGGGGTCAGCTTACGCTGAATATGATAACCGCATACCCCGTGTACTAGCGAGGGTACGCCAATTATTTGGTCGAATACATGCGGTTCGTTTCATTCATACATACATACATGCTTTGTACAATACAAATTCAATACATTCGGTTCACACGCATACATACATTCAATACATACAAGGGAGATATTACGAGTCACCCATTCATACTTACCGTTTACTCACCGCATTACGGAGATACCATTCTCCAATTCATACAGAAGTCATGTTAGCTTCATTACACACCCGGGTTAATC
This sequence comes from Limonium bicolor, assembly GCA_023374045.1. NCBI lineage: Eukaryota > Viridiplantae > Streptophyta > Magnoliopsida > Caryophyllales > Plumbaginaceae > Limonium > Limonium bicolor. Next base: position 4,979,905 of record CM041782.1, on the reverse strand, counting down.
GGGTGCTCAATACTTCTTACTCAAGGCCAATGACTTACAATAGTCAAGACCGATACACATACAATACTTACTTCTTACATACTTTACTCCAGTTAAGTCGGTATGACCTCCGGGCAGGGATTACTACATCCCACCACCGGGCTTTAGGGTGGCCCACTAATCCAAGATGCTATCCATTCAAGGGATTTGGTCCATGGAAAAGATTACAGCCAGGATTCGGATCCAACCTCTTGTGTTTCCTTATCCTCACGTGTGGCCGAAACTATAACGGACTTCTACTCATTCCATTTTACTCATTACTCAAGTTAGGAGTTAGAATGTTAGGAATTAGTAGAAGTCATTACTACCTTTCCATACATCAATACAATACATAAGTACTCACCACGTACACATACACTTCATTCTCATTCATTCATTTCATGAATTATACAAACTAAATGTTCAAGGGAACACAACAAGAACAATATAGTTCAAACACAACTAAGTGCAATAAAAGTCCGATTCGTGCATTTATCTTATTGGTGATCACATAAGCACACAAATCGGGGTAACCAAGTTAGGATACAGGGCATGAAGAAATCATACCGTTCACCGTCGTATTCGTACTACCGGTTCCTTTGGAGCTCAACTATTTGATTCCTATACATACATGAAGTTGTATGATCAATGATCTATTATTGATCCAACTCATTCCTTCATCCATACTCTTAATGTTTACATACTACTCCCCTACTTTCTTACTTGATCATAAAGCCATTCTTTTCCTTATTACTTCTTAAACTTGCTTCCTTACTCATGTACTTACTTTCTTACCTTTACTACTTCATTTATAATGTGCTACTACATATATATATGCATATATGTATATAGGCATATATATATACATATGATTACTATAATCATATAATAAAAATATATATATATTTTTTTTGACCCGACCGACCTTACCCAGGGTCGGACCCAAGGTCGGTCGAAGTCAGTAAGTTTCGATCAGGCAGAATTCCAGGCTCGACCGACCTTACAAGTCCGGTCCCAAGGTCGGTCCATTCCAGTGGGTTACTTACGTGAAAATTTTAGCCCGACCGACCTTGCACGTCCGGTCGCAAGGTCGGTCCATTCCAGTAGCTTGCATTACGGGAATTTTTCTGGCCGACCGACCTTGCAAGTCCGGTCCCAAGGTCGGTCCATTCCAGAAGGTTTCAGACGGGAAAATTCTCTGGTCCGACCGACCTTGCAAGTCCGGTCCCAAGGTCGGTCCACTCCAGAAGGTTTCAGACGGGAAAATTCTCTGGTCCGACTGACCTTGCAAGTCCGGTCCCAAGGTCGGTCCATTCCAGAAGGTTTCCGTCTTTGTAATTCTGGGCTCGACCGACCTTGCAAGTTCGGTCCCAAGGTCGGTCCGGCCCAGTACTTCAGTTTTAAAATCTGTTTCTTAGTGTTTTACTTTCCCATTGATTCCCCAATCTTTACCAATACTTCCCCACATGATTTAGCACTAATTAAGCCCTCTAAATCACCTCAATTCATCCACCAAACTTATTACTCAATCCTAGATACACTTGTACAATTTCTCTCATTCCATTCCAACCCTTACACTAGTTTTCCTCACACCAAATGCTACAGATTTTGGTTTTCTTCATTATGCTACAGATTTTTCCCTCAAATCTTAACCTCCATTACTCCCTCAACTAATGCCACTCCTATCATCCAAAATACATTACTTTACATCCTAACTCCATCCCACTTACAAGCTCCTTTCCAAATTTGTTTCAAACTACAAAACACTCCCATTGCACTCCTCAAATACACCTAGTTATTTCCTAGGTTACTTCCTCTTCTTAAACACTTAAGTCCTCTCATTCCTAAGTAAAATTTGACATAGTCTCCCCTACATTTTTAACATTCTCCACACACATTATTTCAGTTCACATATTCTCATTCTCACAACCTATTTATTTAAGCCATTATGCTCACATTTCAACACTACTACAACAACATAAAATTCCTGCACATACACATTCAATACCCCAAGTTTTCCCAAGCTTTAACATCATTTAAAACTTCAAAAACTGTTTCAATATCATTTCTCATTACACTACAACATACTTACTACTCATTACTCAATTCATTACTCATTTTTACTACTCAAAACTGTCACATTACTCAATACCAAACTAGTTCAAGGTAAGCACAATTACCTTGTCTTGCTAGTTTTCCTTTCTTTCCCTTCCTTCTCTTCTTTTCCTCTTCCTTTCTCCTTGTTCTCGGTTTTTGCTCAAGGAATGGGCAATGCTACAGCACCCCATACCAATAAACACAACTACTTAGTATTCATTTTATACTAGCCCTAGAATTTAGGTTTTAGGGTTTAGAAAAGAGTGTTACTTTCCAATGGATGAATGAAGTTCTTGACTAGCAAGAGAACAAGATTCCTAGCCCAAAGAAGAAGCCAAAATCGGCTGGAGCATGAAGAACAAGGCATTCAAAAACTGAAAATTCTTATAATGCAAACAAGGGCTAGAAATGATGGATTTTCGAATTTCTTTTTACCTCAAAGTAACAAGGAGGTGAAGGTGCTTCTAATGGTGGACTCAAATCTTCAAATGGCCTCCACCCATAAAAACGAAAGTGAAGCTTTTGGATTTTTGAAAGGAGGAAAGTGTTCTCCTTTGCAAGGGGATTCCAATGGTTCTAATTTTGTAATTTTTGGAGAAGGATTAATGAGTCAACAAGAGGAGAGAAGGTGGGAGTTGAGTGAGTTTTCTCATTTCTCCATGGATGTCGTAGGGAAGAAGAAAGAATAGAGAAGGAGGGAGATGCCAACGTGAGAGGGTGAGGGGAAGTGAGGAGAGAGAGTTTTATTTTTGCTTTTTGCTTTACTTAATAGGTTTGTCTTTTAGCAAATAAGAAAGAAATAAAGAGAGTGAGGGAGGGGGCTGTCGATTCCACTCACACACACACACTCACATTTTTATTTTTATTTGCAAAGTGGACACACTAACTTTGTTTATTTGTACTCTTACCCCACAACTTCCCGGTTGTTACAGTTTTTACTAACCGGACCCGTTTTCCGGAATTTTCTCGTTTAATTAATTTTATGGGTTCTAAAGCTTCACTAATATTTATTAGTGACTATTTAGTTGACCAAGATTGTTATGAGTCTATTTGACCCGCTTAAAGTCGCGTTTTCCTGGTTTCCTCGAAAAACGCGCTTTAAGGTTCGTTTATGCTTTTAACCCATTTTAAAGGTCTGTTTTCTTCAGGATTTGTTCCCTCATGTTTATTTAAGTGTAATTAAGCCTTTAAAGATTATAATTAGCCTAATTAATCACTATTTTTAATTACGGGGTATTTCAATCTACCCCCCTTAAGGAACTTTGCCCTCAAAGTTGCTCAAGGCTTACGGTTTACTATTCTACCCATTTGGCAAACCAATTGCCACAATGCATTCTACTACCACCTTACAGGGTGTTCACAGTTCTTACACTACAAATACACAATTCAAATACCATACACCATACTCAGTTCAATTGCCATACACAATACTCAATTTATACACAGTACTCCATTCAAATACCATGCACCATACACCATCCAATTCACACATTCCACAATACATTCACCATACACTTCACAATGTCATTCGTGTCATATACCGTACAACACAAATGCATTACTTGTTACACACATACCATACACATACCATACTCATCGTACTACATACTGAATACTACTAGCACTACTTTGTGCCAATAAATACAATTAGCACTACATGTGCCAACAAAATACAATTACAATACATACATACTACGCAATGCTAACCCGAAGCAATGCAAAAGAAAAAAGGCTCTACCCCCCTTAAAAGGGGTACGCCCCGTACCCTCCGTGCTATACGGATACTAGACATCTAGTCTACAAACAGATTCGGGTACTTCGCCTTCATGGCGTCCTCTAATTCCCAAGTCGCTTCCTCGACGTCGTGGTTAGACCACAAGACCTTCACCATTTGTACAGATTTATGGCGAGTGTCTCTTGTCTTTGTATCAAGGATTCGTAGTGGGGTCTCAACATATCTCATCGTCGGCTCTAGGGATAGATGTTCGGGTTCTAATACATGAGAGGGATCGGCTATGTATTTCTTGAGTTGTGATACATGAAAGACATCATGAACACGCCCCAATTCTTCAGGCAATGCTAGCCTATAAGCCACGGCTCCAATCCTCTCGGTAATGGTATACGGCCCTACAAATTTTGGGCTCAGCTTGCCCTTTTGGCCAAATCGAAAGACGCCCTTCATAGGTGAGACACGCAAGAACACTTGGTCGCCCACGGCGAACTCAAGGTCACGTCGTCGCACATCCGCATAGGATTTCTGTCTATCTTGGGCTGCTTTCATGTTCGCTCGGATTTGTTGTACCTCAGCTTATACTTGTTCCAGATACTCCGGTCCTATGATGACCGCTTCACTTGACTCATCCCAACACAACGGGGTACGACAAGGTCTACCATACAAGGCTTGGAAAGGCGACATCTTAATCGAAGCATGATAGCTATTGTTATACGAAAACTCGATAAGATGAAGCTTGTCAATCCAGCTCCCTTGGAAGTCTAAGGCACATGCCCTAAGCATATCCTCTAGTGTTTGGATGGTCCTTTCTGTCTGACCGTCGGTCTGTGGATGGAAGGTGGTGCTAAGTTTCAATTCAGTACCCAGCGCTTCCCGTGTTGCTCTCCAGTATCTCGAAAGAAATCTGGTGTCGCGGTCAGATACAATGGTTTTCAGGACTCTGTGGTGTCGGATGATCTCCTTGTCGAATAGCTCCGCGAGCTTCGCCACCTTCCAGGTGTCCTTCATCGGTATGAATCGGGCAACCTTGGTGAGACGATCGACTACTACCCAGATCATGTTGAGTCCTCCCCTAGCAGGTGGGAGTCCAACAACAAAATCCATAGAGATATCATGGAATTTCCACTCCGGAATGGGCATGGATTGCACCATTCCTCCCGGTCTTTGGTGCTCGAACTTCACCTTCTGGCATGTGAGACACCTCAGAACATACTCAGTCACGTCAGATTTCATTCCTAACCACCAGAAGTACCTCTTCATGTCTTTGTACATTTTAGAGGCTCCCGGATGGACATGCAATGTCGAACAATGTGACTCTCGCAGAATGCGATCCCTTAGCTCAGCATTGCTTTGGGGGACGCATAATCTGCCATTCAATCGGATCAGACCATCTTCATGCAATTTGAAGTCGTACTTTCGGTTCTCGAAGGTACCCTCTATGATTTTCTGTCTGATCTCTGTGAAGTAAGGGTCGCTCAACTGAGCGTCTCGCACCTCGTCAACCAAGCTAGAAGAAGCGAGTAGCAAATTGAGCGAGTGTGCTCGACGACTCAGGGCGTCGGCTACAACGTTTTCCTTTCCTTCTTTATACTGGAGGTTGATGTCGTAATCTGAGAGGAACTCCATCCACCTCCTCTGTCTTAAGTTCAATTCCTTCTGTGTGAATACATACTGGAAACTTTTGTGGTCGGAGTAGATGGTGATGCTTACCCCATAAAGATAGTGCCGCCATATCTTCAAGGCGAAGACAATGGCTCCTAACTCTAGATCGTGTGTCGGGTAATTCTCCTCATGCTTTTTCAGCTGGCGGGAGGCTTATGCTACTACCTTGCCATGCTGCATGTGTACGCATCCCATGCCCTTGACCGATGCATCACAATACACCTCAAATCCCTCTGTGCCCTCTAGAAGTGTGAGAACTGGCGCTGAGGTCAATGAGTCTTTTAGGCTCTGGAAGGATACCTCGCACTCATTTGTCCATACAAATGGTGCATCTTTCTTCATCAATGACGTCATGGGCTTAGCGACTTTTGAGAAGTCCTTTACAAACCTCCGGTAATAACCGGCTAAACCAAGAAAGCTCCGGATGTCGGTAACAGTCTTAGGTCTAGGCCATGATCGCACTGCTTCGATTTTGGATGGATCTACTGAAATACCCGCGCTCGAGATGACATGACCGAGGAATGATACCTGATCTAGCCAAAACTCGCATTTGGAGAACTTCGCATACAGCTGGTTCTCGCGCAGTGTCTCAAGTACTTTTCTCAAGTGGTTTTCATGCTCTTCTGGAGACTTCGAATACACAAGGATGTCATCGATGAATACTACTACTGAAGTGTCCAGCTGATCACTGAATAACCGATTCATTAGGTCCATGAATTTGGCTGGTGCGTTAGACAAACCGAATGGCATCACCGTGAATTCGTAGTGGCCATATCTTGTTCGGAATGCTGTTTTCTCGATATCTTGCTCTTTGATAGCAATTTGGTGATATCCAGATCGGAGATCAATCTTAGAAAAGACCGAAGCTCCCTTCAACTGATCGAACAGGTCGTCGATGCGTGGCAATGGATACTTATTCTTTACAGTGACCGCATTCAATTCGCGGTAGTCGATGCAGAGGCGGAGACTACCGTCCTTCTTCTTCACGAAGAGGACCGGTGCTCCCCAGGGTGATACGCTCGGGCGTATAAACCCTTTGTCGAGTAGATCACGTAGTTGCTCTTTCAGCTCTGTTATTTCTGCTGGTGCCATGCGGTATGGTGCCCTAGCAATGGGACCAGTACAGGTACAAGGTCGATTTCGAACTCTACTGCTCTCTGTGGTGGCATACCAGGTAGCTCCTTCGGAAATACATCAAGAAATTCTAAGACAACTGCTACATCATCACTGAACTCTCGATCTCTCTCCAGATCTTGCACATGGCATAAATACACTTCATGTCCTTTTCTAAGCTCCCGGTACATTGCCATAGCGGAGATGACTGTAGTTGAAGGCTCTCTCGGTCTCTGGCGGTATGAAACAGTGACCCCAGAAGGACTCTTGAGCAGCAATCGGTGCTCGGCGCATAGGATCCGTCCCTTGTGCCGCTCCAACCAGTTCATTCCAATTATTAAGTCGAATCCCAATCCGTTGAATTCAATGAAGGAAATGGGAAACACTTCACCTTTGATTTGAATGGTGGCGGTGTGGTAATACTTAGTACACTTTACCCGCTCCTTCGACGGGAGAGTAACCAAGAAATTTGGTAGCTCATCTGCGTCTATCCCCAACCTTGTAGCGAATGATGGCGATACAAAGGTGTGAGAGGCGCCGGAGTCGAATAATACTGAGGCTTCAATGTCGTTTACTGGGAATGTTCCCGTTAGAATGGTGCCGCTTTGCCGCCTTGTTCTTCAGTGAGGATGCTCAGGTTACCTTCGGTACCGAGTCCACAACCTATTGATTCATGAGATTATAAGTAAAGATGGTGGAACGCAAGTGGAATTTAATAACCAACACTGCTTTTATTGAATAACCAACCATCATACATACTATGTCTCTAATACACGTTACTACTGGATTACATGCTACTACAAGATCAATACTTTCTAAAGGTAAGGTTCAGGCGTCCTGGTTTCATGTGTGTGGCATTGATTATTGCCGGTGGTGCCGTATTCAACTTGATCTTCTGGATCCCGTGATACAGCAACCTCGAGTTTCCACCCATGATTAGGACATCTCCTGATCTCAATACCAATTTCTCTGCGAGGTCCACACGCTTCTGCTCGCTATACAAAAATACGGCATCATCACCAACGGACCAAGACACTACGGGCACTCCTAATTCAAGAGATTCCGCTGTCTCGTCCTTATCTTGGTGTAAGCCAAGTCGTCCTTCTTTCTCGTAGAAGTTGACGATACATAGATCTGCTTCAAGTGCAGGGGTTGGTTCATCTTCACATTGTTGTGCAATTTCTACAGCTTGAGTGACAAGCATTTGGAATTCCGGGGGTATTGCTGGAGGTGTGGCTCCGTCTCCTGTTCGCGTCGTTTAGTATGTCTTGGTATAAGGGTTCCAATCCTTTCCCAAGCACATCATTCTCAGCTTCATTGTAGCTCCACCGGGGAATTCGGGTGTATAAAATCCTCCTGGACCCATTCCTAACTCGTTGCATCGTCGGATGATGGAAACTTGTGCTTCGGGTGTCAGGTATCCTTTTAATAAGATCATACCTTGGTGGATGACCTGACACTGACTGTTGTCGAAGTGGTGAGTGGCGGTGTCGGTCTCTTCATGAGGTGAGTTCGAAGGTATTGGGTAACAGATAAGGAATTTCCCTAAGGTGGTAAATTATATCTAGTGTGAGTTCTAGGCTTACTAATTCATTTCATGCTCAATACGTATTTCCATGTTACTTACTCATACTCATTTTCATACTTCAAGTACTTACGCATTCATGCTTCCATTCATACAATTACTTTGATACATAGACATGCTCTTCAAGGATTAAAGGTTACGGTAGTTACCTGGGCCGGACTTAGTCCCGGTCCCGTCACGGTCAATGATGTGTAAGGCCGGCTGCCACTGCGGTTTGCCCTTCTGCGGACCTCGGGATCCCTGTCCCTGTGAGGTATGCTGGGCATGAGCATCGCCAGATGCAACCTCCTTGCCCTCACGCTGCTTGTAGCCTTGATAGTTGCCCTTGGGCTTAGAGTTCTCTGGGCACGCATTAGCACGGTGCCCCGGTTTCTGGCAAGTGTAGCAACGGATCTCCCTTCCTTGGCAATCTGTGCCGGGATGATCCTTGTTGCAGTTTCGGCATATGTAGCTGCGGCCATCAGATTGGTTCTTGCCCTGGCCAAATCCAGAACCTATAGCTGCCAAGTTAACAAGGTTCGGTATACTTACAATACTCCATACACATACTAATTCACAAGTGTACTAATTCGGTTTCGGGTTCTTACCCTTGTAGGACTGAGACCTCAGTGGCTTCGCTGCCACCGGTGCGGTGTAGGCAATCTGTAGCGGTTCAGCTGCCTTGCCCTTCTCAGTATGGGCTCCGCCGTCTCCTGAGGTGTTCTTATGGTGGGAATGCTTCCCCTTCTTCTTCTTCCAAGGTCTGGCCTGGTTTTGGTCGTCGGAGGTGTTACCCTTGCTGCTCACCTTGCGCTTCAGCGCCTGCTCCTCATCTCTCAGCTGGCAGGTGATCTCAACTCAAGATGCAGCGTGGTAACACTCCTGAATTATTTAGGCATTAGGTTACGCTTTCATACGGGAATACTAATTCACATTAGTCATGGTTTTTAAGGGTTCAACGATGTTTACCTGAAGGGAGGTAAACCGTGTGAAGCCCATGCCATACCGGAGTCGATGGCTCAATCCGCCGTAGAAGCGGTCGACCAAGACTTGGCCGGTATACCCAAGGTCGGGTAGAAGTCTGAGAAGAGAGGTGAAGGTGCGGTAATATTCATCAACCGTCATCTTCTCGGTCATTTTCAGGGCATCGAGCTCAAGCCGTTTCTTGGTCATGACATGCTCGGGATAGTACTTAGATCGGAGGAGAGAGGTGAATGCTTCCCATCCGAATGCAGGGTCGGCTACGTGCTCGGTCTTAATGAGCTTCCACCAGTCCATAGCCGCGTCTTTGAGGTAGTACGCAGCTATCCTCACTCGAACTCCAGCGGGAGTCTCAAGTGTCTCGAATGCCGTCTCCATCTCGGAGAGGTAGGCCTCGAGCTTGGCGGGGTCGCTCTCGCCTCTAAAGCATGGAGGTCGAAGGTCGGCGACGGCCTTTACCCAATTCGTTTCTCGGGGATGAGGTGGGTCGGGCTGCTGCTGGTTTTGCTGTGTTTGTTGTACAGCGGTGATTACTTGCGGTAGCATCTGTGCTACCGTGGCGGCGACGATCTCAGCTATCGTCTGCGCGCCTGGTCCTTCGTTGCCCCCTCCTCTGGGTCGGCCTGGACCTCGTCCTGACATCTGAACAAGCGTGGATTACATTAGATACAGTGAATCTATGACCACATGGTCTTGATTCAAGCATTGGTATCGTCTTTGCAGACGTAAAGGGTATCCGTTATTGCTAACGGTAATTCCTAGTTAGGTTTCTAACTCTCCGTTGTAGAACGGTTTATAACCTAACTCGGTAATCACTACACTCGGTATTCTAATCATCAGAGCGAGACTTCGCTCTGATACCACTTTTTGTAACACCCCAACCGCTAATCCTTCCATTATCCTCTAATCATCCTCATACTTACCTTACTCGCAGCGGAATACTTACCTACTTACTTACTCCCGGTGGGTGATACAACGTCGTTAGCCATCCAAGACTAACAAGGCTACTACTACTTACAGTAACGGTCTGACGATTAGAATAACCGAATACATACTACTTACTTACAATACCAAATACTTACTTACAATCGATTACCGAGTATCCAAATATACGAATTACATTCCAAGGCTACTTCCCAAACATTAAGAGTTTGTACATTTACTCATTTCTATCCAATCACAATTCATTATCCAAAAAGGTGTACCACATGGTACACCGGCTACTCAAAAAGGCCTTAGTCGTGTACAACACGGTACACCATTTCAATCCTACTAACTACCCAAAAAGAATTCAGCAAGGTCCTTACTCGACCATCACGCTTGCGGGTACCTGTAGAATAAAAACATTCCCCCTAGGGGGTCAGCTTACGCTGAATATGATAACCGCATACCCCGCGTACTAGCGAGGGTACGCCAATTATTTGGTCGAACACATGCGGTTCGTTTCATTCATACATACATATATACATGCTTCGTACAATACAAATTCAATACATTCGGTTCACACGCATACATACATTCAATACATACAAGGGAGATATTACGAGTCACCCATTCATACTTACCGTGAAATACCCCAAACCTTGATATGTGGTTTAAATATTAAACTATGGTATATAAAGGCTAAAAAGTGTCTTAGAGACATCAGTGAACAATTTAAACCTAAGTAAATGCAATAAAGCACTAAGATACAGCTTGAGCAAAAACATGCTCTAAGCTATGAGTGAACTTAGTTAGGACCCAAGGAGCCTACCAAGACTTAATAATATTCAATTATGATTTAATAAGGCTAATTAAGTCCTTAGGAAACTTTGGTAGACAATGAAACCAAACAAAACACAAATAAATATCTTAAAGTCAATAAGAGCAAAAATGTGCTCTAAGCTTGGGATAAATTTGTATAAGACCTAACGGTCATACCTATACCTTATAAATATGTTAATGAACATATTATATCAATTACCAAAGAAAACCAAGCTTGAAAACAAGTTAAAACACAAAATGTGCTTTAAGGAGTCTTAAAGCACATTTTTGAAAATTGTCTTGTAAATGAGTTTTGAATGGCTAAATGTCCATCATTACTCTTTAATTAACATGTGTACTATATAGTATCACATTTGGAAGTCTATATCAATGGGAAATCAAAAATTTCACATTTATGTGCCTTGTTTTAGTGAATAGTAACTTTAATAAACTAGTTTGTAACATATGTTGTTATAAGTAATTAAATTGGTCAAAAAAGACTATTATACCCCTTATGTAATAAAGGGGGCCGGTTTTCTTATATGGGATGACTCATCCCCTTGTTAATTGATAAGGTAAGAAAAGATAGCAAAAAGTAAATAGTTACTTTACTTAAATATCTAAAGCTAGCTACTTACCTTCCCATTCTCTTCTTCCTCTTCATTTCACACGGTTCTTCATCTCTCCCAAGCTCCATTCTCGGTTTGCTACAGCCCCTCTCATTCTTCATCTTCTTTCACTTGTAACTTATGATTCCATGCTCCAAAATCAATTTCAAGACTACCCTTGTCTTAGTTAGAGCAAGCTCCTCATTTCCCTCTTTTCAAATCTTCAAGAACTCAATTTTGGTGCCATGGAGATTCACCATTGAAGGAGCTTGAGCTCACCTTTTCACATATTGTTGTTCTCCTTTGTTTCAAGGTAAGGAAACTCAAAGAAAAATGATGTTTCCTCCATGTTTTGTGTTGTCCGAAAATTCACCTCACAATGGTGTTTTTACCTTGCTTGTTTTAGCTCCATTTGAATCTTCCAAGGGCTAGGAGGAGTCCTCTCTTGATACTCATTCAAGCTCTCTTTCCATTCCAAGGTAAAACAACCATTTTAATGCCTTAAAGATAATATATGTAACTAGGGTTTACAATGGGATGAAGCTTAAAGCTTGTATACTCATTATATTATTTGTATAATGTTTAGAAGTTGACAAGCAACTAAAAGCCTTACCAATTTAGTCAAGGAAACAAGAAAGAAGTTTGTGAGGAAAAGAGGTAAATATGCTATCTCAATGTAGTTTAAATGCCTTAGGAAAATGAGCTTGATTTTCTTAATTAAATACCTAAGGAGCCAATGGTAAATGAGCTAGTGAAATGCTCTCAAGGAGTTTATTAAAGGGCATATGTGTTTTGTATGTAATTGTAGGTTAAAGGCAATATATATGTGGGAGATTCAGTGTTTAAGTTTAATGTATTTAAGGGCCTAAGAGCCATGTTATTTAAGGGCCTAAGTGCCAAGCAATTTAAGTTTATGCACTATATTGTGATGTAGTGTAAAATTTGGTGAAGTTTTGTGTGTGAGGAAATTATTGATGGATCTTAGGTGTTCTTGAGTGAAATAAGGTAAAAACCTAAGTGTTTGGATGTGGGAATATACAAGAGAAGCTATGGCAAAATTTGGAAAATGTATAAGAAGTTCTAAGTGATTTAAACAAGTTTTGGTGAACTAGGAAGCGTTAAAGGTGAACAAATGTTTTACTAGGGAAGAAAACATGTATTAAGGTGATTTAGAGTGATACAAGGATTTAGGTATTACCTTGGAAGTTCTAGGAATTCAATGTGTGTTTTTGAGAATGTATTAAAGTCTTGGAGAAGTTTATTTAAGTTTAGGAAGGTTGATGTGCAAGGAAGAAATGATGTTTAGGTAAGATGAAAAAGGAGATTTAGTTAGTAGGAAAAGAAGTTTGAGAGATGATGTTAAGGTGTAGAGGAAACACCATGGTATAGTGGTCATTATAAGTGAAATACCACTTAGAAATCTTAAGGAGAAAACATTCCAAGTGCTAGGAATTTTGTAAGAAATTTGTGAATGATAAAATGGTTTTGGTGAGTGATTTAAAGAGTTTAGTACATGGCTAAAGGTGTGTTTGATGTGCCAAATGATGTTAGAACACATTAGGAGGCTTGAGGAAAAGTTTGGAGAAAGTTTGACAAGTTTTGGACAACTTCTGATGTTGTCTGACCCAGTGGTCCGACCCAGGGTGGGTCGGACAGCCTTGTTAATTCAATCGTAGGAGTTTCTGGAATGGTCCGACCCAGATGGTTGGGTCGGACATGGGTCGGACAGGTGTATTTAAAAGACGGGAAAAGTTTCTGGAACGGTCCGACCCAGTTGTGGGTCGGACGGTGGGTCGGACGGCCCAAAATTATGTAAAAAAAAAACAAAACAAAACAATGTTAAGGTTGTAAGATGATGGGGATTATTAAGTAATGATGTTATAAGATTGTTAAGGACATGTTAAGTGAGTTATAATGACAACTTAGTGGAGGAAAAATTGTATTAAAATGTAAAAGTAAAACAATTTAAAATGTGAAGTTATATAACTAAATTAACGGGGATAAGTTATAAGCATTCTTTAAACAATCATGTTACCCCGATGTTAATAAAAGTACATGTAATGTTATCAGTTGTTCGAGAATTGCTCGAGGAACATAAGTGGACATGATAAAGTGGACTCCGGTGACAGGTATGGTTTTCTTGCAACCTGTGTCCTACCGGATTACACCGGCTTGTATGCCAATGTGTTTTTCTGTATGTTTGCCACGTTGTAAGATAAAACATGTAATGAGTTTACAGTAATTCATATATGTGGCGTGTTCAACTCCGATACCATTTAACCTCGAAGTGTTAACCTTAGTTAACTGAGTCTAGGATCACATGAGAGTTTGGTATTCGGATTAAACGGCCCGAACCATGGGACGTTCTAACCACGGCTATGCGTGAGTTGATTATGTGATGTTTGTGTATGTGAATGTAGGGATCTCCCTTGTGTGTTTAACCCAGTTGTAATACTGTATGGTGTGTAGATGTGATAGACTCCATAGTGGGGTTCTAACTAATATCTAAAAATAAGTATATACTAACAGTGGTGAGGAATCCGGTTTGGCCGGTCGCGCGTTGTTTGGGAGTGGGTATCCTTCTTAGCCTTACCCTTCTCTCTGTTATGGTTGTTTCCCTCACGGGTTATGATCTCCCATTAGCTTATTCCAAAGCTTAGCTATTCTGACTTATGATCGGTTTAGGGGGAACATGTGTTTGTGTGGTGTGTTCGGGCCACCAAACCCGAACCATCTTAACTTAAGTTACTCGTCTGACTATTAGGACGGTAATGAGTGTTGCTGTTGTTGTATAACGAGCTTACCATGAGGGTGACACCATTCTCTAGGCTCACCAGTGAATTAACTATGTTTGGGTCGGTTCCTAAGAGGACCGTTCTCGTTATGTTATGTGATGTTGTTGTAATGCAATTCCTATTGTGATGTTATCATGTGCACGTCGAAACATGAAAAGTGTTGTTATGTTTTGTTATGTGAGGAATGTTATATGTTGTAAGATATGGAGTGTGTGGATCATGGAAATGAATCCCAGTTTGTGATAAGAGGCGTTTAGGGATAACCCGATTTTTGGGTAAGTGTCGTCTCTTAAGGAAGTAGCTCCATTAGAGGAGGAACACTCTAGGGACAATGAATACCATGAGTGACTTATCAAGTAAGGATGTATTATCCGTTTGTTGAGCCCATTGAGGCGAAATGTTATGTGTTGTGTGTTTACAGTTGCATGCATGATTTAAATATAATCAACCGCATGCTAAGACGACAATTAGTTGTGCGTGGCCCGGTAGCATGTGGGTTGCGGGATTACCATACCAGCAAAGGTGCTGAGCCCCTTGGGGGCCACCCTTTCTCTTCTTTTCCTATTTCAGGTACAAGAGCTGGAAGTCGTTCGAGAGTAGGACGGGGTAGTCGTTGTACATGGGAAATCATTTAAGTAGTGAATATACAATAGGTGTAGTAAGACCGAAACTGTGATCGGCATCAATTTGTAAATACTCGGTACAGTTGGAAGGCTTATGTATGTTGGTTGTTGTTAATGAAAAGGTATAGTAATGTACAGTTGCTCGGGAATCTAGTCCATCAGACTGGTACAATGTAAATGTAATAGCCTTGTTAGCCACGTGGGTGGTTAACGGCGTGTAACACCAACGAGTTAAGTTATGTGAAGTAGTATACTTTCCGCTGCAGAATGTTGTTATGTGTATGTTGTTGGATGGGGTGTTACATACCGTTTACTCACCGCATTACGGAGATACCATTCTCCAATTCATACAGAAGTCATGTTAGCTTCATTACACACCCGGGTTAATCGGGTGCTCAATACTTCTTACTCAAGGCCAATGACTTACAATAGTCAAGACCGATACACATACAATACTTACTTCTTACATACTTTACTCCAGTTAAGTCGGTATGACCTCCGAGCAGGGATTACTACATCCCACCACTGGGCTTTAGAGTGGCCCACTAATCCAGGATGCTACCCATTCAAGGGATTTGGTCCATGGAAAAGATTACAGCCAGGATTCGGATCCAACCTCTTATGTTTCCTTATCCTCACGCGTGGCCAAAACTATATCGGACTTCTACTCATTCCATTTTACTCATTACTCAAGTTAGGAGTTAGAATGTTAGGAATTAGTAGAAGTCATTACTACCTTTCCATACATCAATACAATACATAAGTACTCACCACGTACACATACACTTCATTCTCATTCATTCATTTCATGAATTATACAAACTAAATGTTCAAGGGAACACAACAAGAACAATATAGTTCAAACACAACTAAGTGCAATAAAAGTCCGATTCGTGCATTTATCTTATTGGTGATCACATAAGCACACAAATCGGGGTAACCAAGTTAGGATACAGGGCATGAAGAAATCATACCGTTCATCGTCGTATTCGTACTACCGGTTCCTTTGGAGCTCAACTATTTGATTCCTATACATATATGAAGTTGTATGATCAATGATCTATTACTGATCCAACTCATTCCTTCATCCATACTCTTAATGTTTACATACTACTCCCTTACTTTCTTACTTGATCATAAAGCCATTCTTTTCCTTATTACTTCTTAAACTTGCTTCCTTACTCATGTACTTACTTTCTTACCTTTACTACTTCATTTATAATGTGCTACTACATATATATATGCATATATGTATATAGGCATATATATATATATACATATGATTACTATAATCTATATAAAAATATTTTTTTTTTGTTTTGACCCGACCGACCTTACCCAGGGTCGGACCCAAGGTCGGTCGAAGTCAGTAAGTTTCGATCAGGCAGAATTCCAGGCTCGACCGACCTTACAAGTCCGGTCCCAAGGTCGGTCCATTCCAGTGGGTTACTTACGTGAAAATTTTAGCCCGACCGACCTTGCACGTCCGGTCGCAAGGTCGGTCCATTCCAGTAGCTTGCATTACGGGAATTTTTCTGGCCGACCGACCTTGCAAGTCCGGTCCCAAGGTCGGTCCATTCCAGAAGGTTTCAGACGGGAAAATTCTCTGGTCCGACCGACCTTGCAAGTCCGGTCCCAAGGTCGGTCCATTCCAGAAGGTTTCCGTCTTTGTAATTCTGGGCTCGACCGACCTTGCAAGTTCGGTCCCAAGGTCGGTCCGGCCCAGTACTTCAGTTTTAAAATCTGTTTCTTAGTGTTTACTTTCCCATTGCTTCCCCAATCTTTACCAATACTTCCCACATGATTTAGCACTAATTAAGCCTTCTAAATCACCTTAATTCATCCACTAAACTTATTACTCAATCCTAGATACACTTGTACAATTTCTCTCATTCCATTCAACCCTTACACTAGTTTTCCTCACACCAAATGCTACAGATTTTGGTTTTCTTCATTATGCTACAGATTTTTCCCTCAACTCTTAACCTCCATTACTCCCTCAACTAATGCTACTCCTATCATCCAAAATACATTACTTTACATCCTAACTCCATCCCACTTACAAGCTCCTTTCCAAATTTGTTTCAAACTACAAAACACTCCCATTGCACTCCTCAAATACACCTAGTTATTTCCTAGGTTACTTCCTCTTCTTAAACACTTAAGTCCTCTCATTCCTAAGTAAAATTTGACATAGTCTCCCCTACATTTTTAACATTCTCCACACACATTATTTCAGCTCACATATTCTCATTCTCACAACCTGTTTATTTAAGCCATTATGCTCACATTTCAACACTACTACAACAACATAAAATTCCTGCACATACACATTCAATACCCCAAGTTTTCCCAAGCTTTAACATCTTTTAAAACTTCAAAAACTGTTTCAATATCATTTCTCATTACACTACAACATACTTACTACTCATTACTCAATTCATTACTCATTTTTACTACTCAAAACTGTCACATTACTCAATACCAAACTAGTTCAAGGTAAGCACAATTACCTTGTCTTGCTAGTTTTCCTTTCTTTCCCTTCCTTCTCTTCTTTTCCTCTTCCTTTCTCCTTGTTCTCGGTTTTTGCTCAAGGAATGGGCAATGCTACAGCACCCCATACCAATAAACACAACTACTTAGTATTCATTTTATACTTGCCTAGAATTTAGGTTTTAGGGTTTAGAAAAGAGTGTTACCTTCCAATGGATGAATGAAGTTCTTGACTAGCAAGAGAACAAGATTCCTAGCCCAAAGAAGAAGCCAAAATCGGCTGGAGCATGAAGAACAAGGCATTCAAAAACTGAAAATTCTTATAATGCAAACAAGGGCTAGAAATGATGGATTTTCGAATTTCTTTTTACCTCAAAGTAACAAGGAGGTGAAGGTGCTTCTAATGGTGGACTCAAATCTTCAAATGGCCTCCACCCATAAAAACGAAAGTGAAGCTTTTGGATTTTTGAAAGGAGGAAAGTGTTCTCCTTTGCAAGGGGATTCCAATGGTACTAATTTTGTAATTTTTGGAGAAGGATTAATGAGTCAACAAGAGGAGAGAAGGTGGGAGTTGAGTGAGTTTTCTCATTTCTCCATGGATTTCGCAGGGAAGAAGAAAGAATAGAGAAGGAGGGAGATGCCAACGTGAGAGGGTGAGGGGAAGTGAGGAGAGAGAGTTTTATTTTTGCTTTTTGCTTTACTTAATAGGTTTGTCTTTTAGCAAATAAGAAAGAAATAAAGAGAGTGAGGGAGGGGGCTGTCGATTCCACTCACACACACACACTCACATTTTTATTTTTATTTGCAAAGTGGACACACTAACTTTGTTTATTTGTACTCTTACCCCACAACTTCCCGGTTGTTACAGTTTTTACTAACCGGACCCGTTTTCTGGAATTTTCTCGTTTAATTAATTTTATGGGTTCAAAAGCTTCACTAATATTTATTAGTGACTATTTAGTTGACCAAGATTGTTACGAGTCTATTTGACCCGCTTAAAGTCGTGTTTTCCCGGTTTCCTCGAAAAACGCGCTTTAAGGTTCATTTATGCTTTTAACCCATTTTAAAGGTCCGTTTTCTTCAGGATTTGTTCCCTCATGTTTATTTAAGTGTAATTAAGCCTTTAAAAATTATAATTAGCCTAATTAATCACTATTTTTAATTACGGGGTATTTCAGGGTGAGTCAGACACACCAAAATCATGGTATGAGAAGTGTTAAAACTTGTGCAAAAATTTGTAGGAAATGAGGTATTATGTCTTGTAATGACTTAGGAGTGAACTAGAGAATAAAACCTTGGGAAGTTTGAGTAAAGGGGATGAAGATGAATAATGCATTAGGTGTGGTTAAAATGATTGTGAGGAAACAATTGGGTTAGAAAAGGTTGCAAGCAAAATTTACACCTTAGGAACATAAGGAACTAAGTTTTAAGTGTTAGGAGTTTAGTAAGAACTTGAGTAAATGATCAAGGAATTTAGAGGTGAGTTGATCAATGAGTTAGGAGGATTTTAAGTGCTAAAATGGTGTTAGAACTTTTAGGTATACATGGGAAAAGATTAGAAGAAAATTGGACAAAAGAACATGGTTGAAAAGATGCTCAAAACTGTAAAATTTAACAGTTTAAAGTGTGGTCCAGGACTTGGTCCTTGGATAAAGTCCCAGACCAGCACTAAAAACAGGTCGACAATACACCCCAGTACTGGTCCGGGACCTAGGGTAAGTACCAAGTCCCAGACCATAGTTAAAAATTGGCCGAGAGTAACAACAAACATTGGTCCGGGACCTTAGATCCGGACCATGTCCCGGACCAGCACAAAATGTGCATGAAATGTTGTTTTAAGATGGAAAATGGATGGGGATGGTTGGTAGGGTTATTATAAGATGGTTAAGACATGTTTGGTGACATTTTATGGTCATTAGAAGGGTGAACAAGAATAAGATATAATGAGAATGGACTCACTTATGTGATTAAGATTAAACAACAATGACTTAGTGGTTATTAACCAGGAATCATTAGTGACTAAGTAAGCTAGGTTAATTAAAAGTAATTAACAACCCGATTGGATGAATGTTATAGGAATTGAGAATTTGGACTCAGAAGGAGATTAGACAACTGAACGACCGACGATGAACGGTATGGTATTCTTGTAGCTTGCTTGCTAACGAGGTGTTCCTCGGCTTGTGTGCTATTTGTTTAAATGTTTTTTACTAAACAAGATAAGGCATGCAACCGATTTACTGTATTTGTTGTGTGTTTGCATTATACTAACACACTTGACCTTGAGTTCATTTACTAACTACGCTTAGTAAACAATTATACGAGAACAAAATACACTTCCCTTTACTGGTTGGTTAATACCCGAAAAAGGTTTAACTAACAAACATGTCATCGAGACTTCTACTAACTGAACTTGTGGGGGTGAGGAATCTGTGACGGTCCGGTCACATGTGTTTGAAGGAGGGGGCCAGTATCTGTATCAGATCCGGTTTCCATTAAGACTTGTCTTCGGACTTGTCACCTAGAGTCGACATATAGACTTGGCCACCTCGACTTTCTGTTCATGGTGGAAGGCATATTAAGAGGGTGCATTAGGATCACCTAAATCCTAATTTAAGAAATATTGTCTTATTTAAACCAATGGAGTTAATAGCTCATTGGCTAGGGTTACTTTTGACCCGACAAAAATAAGCAATGAATTAAGTTTAACCAATTCTAAATAAAGAACGGTTGACTTGTTTGAGATGAAGTTTGAGATGGGAACTAAATGTTTCTCGATTTAATAGAGTTAAAAGAGCTAACTCACTCACTTGATGAATGTCCATTATGATGTTCGAACTGTTTGAGCTATAAGCACTTCTTGTGATTGTGTTGTATTTAATATACTTCTTATTGTTGTATTATTAATCAACCGCATGTTTACGATAAAGTCGTCGTGTGTATCCACATTAGCTTGGGGCTACAAGTTAATCGTACCAGTGAAGGTGCTGAGCCCCTTGGGGCATCCATATTTATTTTACAGGTAAGCGCCCACAGAAGACCCACCTTGAGAGTAGGAGCGGGTTGACTTAGTATGGGCTTTACTTTTGTTACGGGTTGTGCATGTACACCCGTTGTTGTTTGTTGGAGTGGTTAGAGCTTATGTTAGAGCTTGAGATATTTGAGACTCATCTGATGCATAAGGTTTTAAATACTTATGTTCGGTATATTCTGGTTGACAAACCATAGCAAGGTACTGGGCGTTGTAGGCTAATTCAACTGTGATGTTTATATATATATATTAGACGGCTTATGCGATAATCACGACTTAGAGACGGGGTGTTACAGAAATACCCCTAATACTAAAACATGATTTAAAACATCTAATTATATATATATATATATTAAGGCTTAAACACGCCTTAACAATTATGTGAAAACAACAACAGTCATTAACAAGCAAAATAGTGCTTTGTGACCATTTAGGGTAAACATGTGCCCTAATGAACTTGAAAGGTTGAGTAACCACAATTAGGATCCAAAGTGGATTCCTAAGCCTTATAAATAAGGTATAAACATAATAAAACCATTACCAAAGCAAACCAAACTCTAAAATGAGTTAAAACACAAAAAGGAGCTCTAAAACTCCTTAAGACATATTTTTATGAAAGTGCCCAAAAGTTGACTTTGAGTGGCTAATTAGCCTTGTATACACCCTAATAAACATGTGTACTACTTAGTATCACATTAGTAACCCTAAATCAAATGATATATAAAACAAATCCAAAGTTTGGCACCAAAATGTGAATAGTACCCAAATAGTGCCGAATTAAGCTTTAATCTCCTAATAAGGTCAATGGTCAAAACCATGTCCTTTAATACCCATCAAGTATGGTTATAATAAGGGTTGGGTGACACCTTTCAAGGCTTCATACAAAATATCTACTAAACTAACCAAGTCATAAAAACTATTCATTTTTCTAACTTTTCTTCCTTAAAAGACAAGTTTTGACTTTCTCTCTCATTATCTCCTATTCTAAACTTGATCCATCACTCTCAAAACCTCCATTACAGCCATTGTTGAGTTCTTAAGATACTGGAGAAGAAATCAAACTCCAAGAGCATAAGGTAAGCTCTTAAGTGACATGATATACCATTCTCTTCATCTTTCCATTGTCTCTCCAATGAACTAACTTCCAACCCAGTCCCAACTCTCAATAAGCACGAGTTCCTCTTGCAAGAACACCCTCATTTTCTGCTGAAACTCAATGTTTGGAGCAAAGGATGACAAGATCACTTCTTAAGGTAAAAATGTGTTCTAATACTCCATCTTCCTTTCCACACTTGTAATGGCTGATTTTCTTGAGTTATTCCACTTATGTTCTTCCAATGTTCATGCTAGAACCGTGGCTACTCTTAGTTAACTTGGAGGTGGCTGATTTCATCCTAGAATCATCCTTTAAGGAGTTCTTCAAGGGTAAGGATAAATCTAACCCTAAATCTTGATTAATCACCTCCTAAGCATTTTATTAATGTAGAAATCTTAATTAGCATTATATTTATGCTTTATATCCGAGATTAAGTGGAGGAAATGAAGTCTTAATCTTCAAAATACAAGGTAAACCCTTAATGCTCATTTTTATGCTTTAAGGTATTTTAGTCTTGTGTTTAATGTTGAAGTCATGAGTGCACTGATAAAAATGGTCAAGATTGACCCTAAAATGGCTAGTAAATAATATAGCCAACTTTGGTTAGTCACTTAAATGATTTAATGACATAATTGTCAAAGTTAAGACATTTTGAGCTAAATGTGCAAATACCATAAAAATCTGGGTAAACAGATGTGAGGCGAGATTTAAATACATTTTTGAGACCATCTAAGTGTAAATTTAAGTTATATTATGGTTTGTAATTAGGCCATGTCATTAGGCCAAATTTATGAAAGTTTAAGTGCTTTTAAGTACTTTAAGTTAAGCCTTTGGGTAACATCTGGTGGGTGAGTACACCTACTATAAAAGAGACTATTTTAAGTGTTAGAAACACCTAAGGAATTTTGGATAAGAATACCTAAGGGTTAGGTAATGTTAAGTTAGGGATTAATGTCAGTCAAAAATGACATTTAAAGTGTTAAGGAATGATCTAATGAACAAGGGAGTGTTATGTGAGTGTATGGGTGTAAATAAATATTATTTAGGGTATTAAAATTCATAAGGGCTGAAAGGCCGTGGAGTGAATTAGGGATGCAAATTACAAGTATTAGAAACATTAAAGACTTAATTGAAAGTCTTGGAAAAGGATTAGGGCAAAACCATAATTTTAGGAAAGTTATGGTAAAAACAGAAACTTGGAGGTCAACCTTGATTAAGGAATAAGTTTTGACCAAGATTTGGTGAAGAAATAGCTTAATTAGCAATTTTAATGGAGTTTAGGAGTTAAATGTAACTTTTATAAACTTATGGGGTCAAAGTGTAAATTGTAAAAGTATTGAGGTGGATTTGTGATCACAACATCCTAGGGGTTTGTTCGGGTTTATTGGAAAAGATTGGCCCTATTTTGGAGTTATATAACTAAGTATACAATATCATAAAGTTAAAGGAATGAATGTGTAACAATGTGATAACATATGGCGTGAATTTGTAATTTGCAAAAGGTTGGGGTAAGTGGAATAAATCAGGAACAGAATGGGTCTGTTCTGAAATAATTTTATAGTGGTCAACTTTGGGTTATAACATTTAAGCGAGGAAATGTTATAATATAAGGTATTTGGAGTAAGGTTGTAATGTCATAAAGGAAAATGTGGCAATAGTGTAAAGTATATGGGCTGTTGCGAGAATTAGAAGAGTTAGAAATGAAATTTATACTACGGTTTATAATGTTATAAAAGTTATAACAATTGTAAGGTGTTAATATTCATTTAGGAAGAGATGAATATGTTTTAAACAATACCATCTAATAAAGGAGTTTATAATTCATATAAATATATGAATATATGAAGTGAGGTGAAATTATATAATATGGTTGGATAACCATATAATACTAAGGATGGAATGTTAAGGCGAAGAATGCTATAAGTGTTACATTAGTCATAAAGTATTAATGTAATTAAAGTCGAACTAGTACACGAATAAGAGTTTACATGAAATAATAAGGTTTAACCATATATAATGTATTTTTTAATTCCTAAGAGGAATATCAATGTGATAAGAGTTATATAATATGATTGGGAAATCATAAAGAGTATGGTGGAATATAAAATAGAGTGGAAGGGTGTATTATACAACATTACATTTAATATAACTAATGTTATGTATAAAAGAATGTATAAGTAATTGCATTATATTATTCAAGTACTATTAAATGAATTATCCAAACTTGTTGACTTGGACCTATTGACCAAGTCAACCCAATTGACCAAGGAAGGTCAAATTGACTAACTCACAATTTAAATGAGAATTTGAGAGTAACAATGTCATAAGATTAATAATAACATATAGTAATAAACTATATTGTTATACATATATGTACACATATATACATATACAAGTATATACATAATCAAGCATGATAACCTAAGAATGTTTATTACATGGGTCATAAGGATTTAATTCTAAGTAGTAAATTAATACTACGAGTTACGAGTAACGTAATAAACTGGCGAACATGACTAATCCCGAATTCACCCGAGAACCTGAGTAAAGACGACTAGATAGCCACGGGGTAATTAGCGGGGTAGGTTAGTAACTAGTCGGGGTACCGAATTAGACTACATTATCGAGAGCTAATTTGTAGTATCATATTAATTCACGCACGCAATTAGACAGTTAATTTTATCACAGATTTTCACACAAGGCTGAACTGAAGAAATCCTCATAGACAATCAATCCGCATAACAAACCCCATAATATATGCTAGCGTGAAGTTTCACGCACATCCGCCAGTCCTTGAAGCTCGTTCTCTAACGCACAATTATGCTATTGCCTTACTATTGCTATTTACGTGATAACAGTATTATTCGTATATACTTATATATATATAAAATGAACTAACGGCAATAACGCTATCTTATTATTATAAGAGATGGAATGATAAAACATCATAGAGTAGGATAATAAGATATATATTATCCGAGATATCTAACAGTTTACTTAGATACAGAGCAAAGACCTAATTTAAAGCCGCTCTTGTATTATTACTTTCGAACGGTATGAATCACCCAGAGACACTAGGTATAAGACCTTGATGGCACACGTTCGAATTGTAATTACCGAGACCTAAACGATATTTAGGATTTAGATTAAGTGACCTCGATCTATCAGTATCATATGTATGGGAGGAGTAATCACTAAGGATGATGTGAGGATGTCCGCGTACGACTCCTTATGCTCAACAAAATTCCTACCAGCTAAGATGGTTCGTCAGTCAGAGACTTTGTTGTTGGAGTGGCTACTGTCGTGGTTTCGATTATTTCTCTACGGCGTCATATCCCGAATTTGATCTCCCCCCAAAGCTGAAGCTGCCCACACTCGCTTTGTACAAGGGTTCCTCGGATCCACAAATTCATTTGGCTATGTTCAACCGGGAAATGTCCATTCTGGGGCTCAACGACATGCAAAAAGCCAAAGTTTTCGCACGCTATCTAGATGAGACTCCTCGACGTTGGTATCTCACTTAGAAGATGAATACCAAGACCTACGAGGAGGTTCGCAAAGCTTTCCTAAATCATTTCGAGTATGCAAAGAACCTCGAGGTCACTAGAATCGATCTTGCAGGCACTCGATAGAAAGACGGTGAGTCCATGTCTGACTTCATCAAGCGTTGGAGGAGAAAGGCTGCTGCCATGCCTACCAAAATGGATGAGCAACACAACCATGAGCTAAAATTTATGTACTTTCCGAGTTTGGACATGTTGATAGGACAAGTCGACATTCTAGAGGAAAGGATTCATAAGGAAGAGTTGGAGCTCGAGTGCTCAAGAAACTCCGGTAGTGGCTCCAAATTGTCTAAGCTAGGACCAGAAAAGGCTTATTTTCATACGGTAGCTTGCGCTCAAAACAGTTTCCCAAAAGTGAATGTGGTTCAACGACCTACGGCCCGCATCAAAACTTTAGGACGGTACCCTCACCACGCCAAGACTCATCACAAAGGGAATTCACCAACATTGGCCGAACACCAAGTCAGGCATTTGAAGAGCTTCAGAGGAGAAACTTGCTACAGCCCTTGGCCCCTCAGCCAGGAACCACTCATTTGGGGAGGCATCTTAATCAATTCTGCCACTACCATCAGTTGCCTAGCCATTATGATGACAATTGTCGAGCATTGAGGCACAAGATTCAAGACCTCCTCGAGCAAGGAGTCCAACTTTTCTAAGTATGCAGATCGTTTTATTTATGTTTTCTTGCATGTTCAAATTTTCCTAGTAGCTCATTTTCTTAGTTAGTTTTCAGTCTCCTCAGATTATAATTTTTATGTTTCTTTCATGATTCATAAAAAAATCATATTTCCATTTTCACAATTTCTGTACAAACCATTTTCCATTCATTCATTAAAAAAAAGACAAAAATGTTTTTCAAGGAAAGCGATCGTGAAATATTCATTTCTCGACTATGGAACATAACGATTCGTCTTGCACTTCTAAAAGGATGAACATGTCTAACCAAGCACCACAGTTCACCCCTATGCATCCAAACAAACCATATAATGGTTCAAAGTCTACATTTCTCAAATTGTTGTTATAAACCCTGGATTAATACTGGGGGCAATATGAGTTAAAGTTCGTCATCTTTCATCTTTTGTTTAAACGTGTGAACGAGTTTCTAAGTGAGAAATTCACGAGAGTATCTTGAGCGGAAAAACCATGAGTGAACGAGCGTGTCATTTTTACCCGACTCCGGAGAGACCATATTCAAAGGTGACGTAAACGGCATAACTCCGACCGAAGGAGATAATTTGTAAATTTACTCTTAGACCTACGAAAAGTAATAAAGAACGGATACACAACTATCAGGAATGACGAAGCACCTAGGTACAACACCACATAGCCAAAAGCTTGTGAGCCCTGACATTAAACACTAGGCACCACCGCTGATCCTTTCATATATCCCTTTTCGATATTATGAACTACACAAAATAACCCAGCCAATGATGAATGTCCGACCCGGTGACCAAAGAAAGCGAGGAGTCAGACTCTTAGATAACGTTCTCATCAGTCCAAAGAAGCAACGCCGCTATCAGCATGACGAAGTGATCCGCAAATGGTCGCAGAATGACATAGGATCTAAAGAGCTCACATCAAAACAGTTCTCAAAGCCCAAAACCGGGAAACACAAGAACCCCGAAGGCAAAGTCAAGAAAGGATAAAACAAAGAGGTAAACCTGAAATGCCTCAAGGAAATCCGAATGACAAAAAGAGGAGAAATGGTGTAAAGGACAACTTCAAAAGTCCAAGTCCAGAAGCTCGAAAACAACGTCAACATGAAGCAGCTAGACGACTTCAAGACAAGGAAGTTGAAATACCCCAAATCTAAATAATATTATTAAATCATTATTTATTGGAATATAATCCAAATATGAATCATTTCACGTACGCATGTAAACCCATGCATGAAAACGTTACGTAAAAACAATCATTTCTCCATAAACGCTAAAACGCCTTAGAAGCATATGGTCAAACATGACCTTGTACGACCCTCTAATATTCAAACCAAATGGTCATACAATTATTATATGAATATATAAATATATTCCCTAAGGCATATTCAGTCAAATACGTAAAATGCTCGGGAGTGCTCACACCCGCTCCTTAAAGCACGAAAAGTCCGGAGGAGTGCCGAGGTGGCACGACCTCCTATAAAATTAATTCCTAGAGTTCCTAACATCATTATTTATCATTATAAAGAGAGCCCACGAAGTGGTTTCTCAAAATTCAGCAAAAACCACAGGAGGATTTCTTAGCGCTCCTTTTTGGCCCGGAAGTGTCCCGATGGCCCGTAAATTATGTCACGGGTTGATATAACCCCATATAACTCAATGTAACACCTTATTATATGTTTATTTACTATAATAAGTGTTTAAAAACACTTGGAACTCATAAAAACAATTGGTTTCCCAAAATTTCCTTAGAGCACAAAAACACACCTTCGGGTGCCACGAAAATGCGTTTTACGCAATTACCTTGTAGTTTTTGACATTCCACGAATTGATAATATTAAATAGGGTTAAAATGACCTTCTAAATAAGTTGGTGTGACTAGTCAACAAGGCTCTCTATAGGGGCCGATTTTGAGAGCAAGAACTAGTATAAAATTTGCCTTTAAAGTTTAAAAAAGGCTTAAAACATAATGACTCATCATCCCATGTGCTATAATACTTAATGGCAAAGAAATGTGTGACTCATTTTACCAGAGAGCTGTCGAAATTATGCTAGAGAACATGGCCAAGTTGGCTAGACAAAAACAAAATGCAAAAAGGTAAAAAGTAGATCTAAGATTCCTTTCTTTTGCTTTCTTACAAACTAAGTAATCTTCCATGTTCTTCCTTGGCTATTCATGGCCGGTTTTTGAGCTCCATTCAGGCCTCCAATTCGTGACTCTACATGAAGAAGAAGACAAGCCAATTAGCATTGAAAAATCAAAGGAATATCCTTACCTTTTCTTACCTTGTCATCTAGCCAACATTATTTGCTTTCCAACTCTTGCTTAGTCACACCACATGGCCGGTTTTCATGCTGGAAAGGAGGACATTTATTGAGCCAATCAACCAAGAAATAAACTAAGGAAAAGTAAAGTCATTTGACATTAAAAATTGACAAAACAAAATCAAATTCCAATTGCCCTCTTTCATTTACGTGAGCTAGGTCTCATTTCCATCCTTGCACATTTCCTCCACGGTTTGGTAAGGCTCCCTCCTCTCTCTTCTAGCTTCATCTTCTTCCTTTTGAAGCTCTTAAGTCCATCAATGGAGTTTTAACTTCTATCTTCATCTTTAAGGTAATTTCCTAGCATTTCTTGGCAAGTCTTGAAGCAAAACTCTTCCTAGCATAACAAGGTGTGTTCGGCTTCATTTAGTTCTCCAAGGAGATTGTCCAAACCAACATTAATCCAAGGAGCATCTCAAGGTTATCTTAAGGTAGGTTTTAAAGCTTGAAAATCCTTAAAGCACATTTTTATGTGTAACCAAGTTCTACTTCTTATAAGTCTCTTTTCTTCTTCATTTTGATGAAGGAAAACTTGTTCTTCACCTACCTTAGGAGTGCCGAATTTATAAGGAGAAAAGCCTAAGGTAAAGTCTTGTAAAACTACTTCTAAATCTACTTAAGATCTTTATTCAAGATCTAACTCCTAAACACCATCACCTCTTGCATGAAACCGAAGAGGAGCATCAAGTTTACCTAGGAGAAAGCTTGGAGATTCAAGAAGAAGTTCAAACACTTAACCACCTTTGTTAAGAAGTAAGTTTACTAAGTAAATCTTTATGTTATAAGCTTTGTTAAGCTTCTAAAAATTGTACAAAAATTATGTACATCTCCTAGGCTAAATAATACCGAAACTATATGGTTTTATATGCCAAAAATATAATCTATAACATATATAGAAAATATTTACCTTAAGACACATTTTTGTGTCATAAAATTTATTTAGGTTACAAATAAAATTAGGCCGAAATGTCTAGGGCAAAAATGCTTTATTTTGAGCTAAGAATTTATATAAGACATTACAATAATTTATACATGAGTTATATGACTCCTATGAATTTATTTATAATTATTTAGACATATAAATCCACTTTTATATAACATATGGTCTCATTTAAAATATGGCCGAATGCTCTAGGTGTTAAATGGAATTTAATGAGCTACTTATGTATATAAACTTATACCATAAAGTTTGGTGAGTTAAAAATATTTTATTAGAGCTTAAATGACTAGTTAAATAAGTTATGTGGCTTAAATGTAATTTTTACAAAGTTTGGTGCACTTATTGTGAAAACCGAGAGCTAAAGGGGTATTTGGTGTAATTATGATATAATATAAGGTTAGGAATTAAGTTTATGAATTTTAGATAATTTTAAACAAGCCTTAAAATAACTTTTATAAAGTTTTGGGCTATTATGTAATTTATAAAAGTTGATATGTAAGTTTGTAAATTATTAGTGGGCGAATTGATAATTAAGAGAATCATTGAGTTCACTTTCGAAATTTTGAAGGATTAAATATTTAGGCTTTAGATTATAAGTTATTAAGATACTAATATAAAGTTTTGGGATGAAAATGTAATTAAGGAAAAATAAATGACATAGCCGAATTACTTTGGGGTCAGTTTGGTAATTTAAGAATTTATATATATATATATTCGGCATTTATGGAGAATTAAAATTAAAACTATAGTTTATAAGACATTATGTAAAGATTATAAGATTTTGTGGCTAAATTGCAATTATAGAAAGTATATAAATATATGCCGAGATTTTGAGGGGCTAAGATGTAATTCTTGAAAGTTATAATATTTATAAGTTATGTCCAAAAGATTAGTGGTAGTTTTGTAATTTAATTAGATGAGGAATTAAAACTATGTTATAAAGAGATTAGAATTTAAGTGTAAAGTTTATGAATTAATGTGGTTGTTTTGTAAATAACCGAAATACAAGTTTAAGAATTTAGATTTAAATAAATATAGGTCCTATATGGATATTTAGAGGATTTAGAAGAAAGAATTTGATTAAAGGAATTATGGAATTAAAACTATGGCTTACATAGTTATAAGGAATTAAAAGATAAACAATAAATATTATTTATGGTTAAAAGGAGAATAATAAAACTATAAGAATTTTATGTCTATGTATGACATATAAATATAGTTAAGAAATTATAAGTTGTTATGTCACCTAGACAAATAAAATAAACAACAAATGCAATAAACACATATATGAGCATTAAAGGATTTATAAATAAATCAAAAGGAATAACAAATAAGTTATACATTAAATCACGAGGTAATTAAAAGAAATAAACCTCACATGAAATAACAAATACGAGATTTGTTAAATGATCCAATAGAATTATTATATAAGGGTAACATAAATTAACCCTCTCAGTTAATCCTATTCTAGGACCTTGTTTGACCAGACGCTGACCAGGGTATAATCAACTGCAACCTACGGTGAACGGTATGGGATTCTTGCAACCTGTTTTCTACCGGATTACACCGGCTTGTGTGCTATCTGTTGTTTGAAATAACGACCAAGATAATTAATGTAAACTGTTGTTTTACTCTTGCACATTGTGGTATTATTTTATGTGCGTGAATGTTGCTGACTACAACGTGTATGTCCCACGCATACAAACACACTATACCAGTGGATTAAATACCTGCGTTTCAGTATACCGAGGACTTGTACTCAAGTCTCTCACTAACTTCACTTTATAACAAACGTCATTATCCTAAACGTGATAATTGACAATACACATTGTGTTCTTGTATAACGTCTTTATATGACACTTAACAACTCTATACTACGAGAACGAGGAGCCCAGTTGGATCTGGCCATGCATGCTACAGGAGCTGTACCTGTCTCAGGTCGTCTCCTATCTACGTCGCGACGGAACTTTCAGTTGGGAGGAAGACTCTATTCCTCCCGGGTTTCTAATGCCCTTCAGTTTGAGGAAGACTTCATTCCTCTAGTGGGATTCTATTTCCCACGCCTCTCAGTTCAGGGTTAACTACGTTATCTCCTGGGGTTTTTATACCCAACCTTTCAATCTTAACGAGGTCACTATACCTCCACTATTTAGATATTCAGTTATACCTGTCAGTCCATTGTGTGGACCGACTATCATTAAAGAATCTCAGTTCAGCTAACACGACCTTCTGTGTCTGGTTCTATGTGACATTATTGTCCTTGTATGGATACTTGTTATTATCAGACTATGCTTGTTTACAGCTTTATAAAAATGAACTGCATGTATTCGACAAAGTAGTTGGTGTGGCCCGGTAGACGATGGGCTGCACGTTTTCCATACCAGCATTGTTTGCTGAGCCCCTTTGGGGGCACCCCCATTTTTCAGGTACCTGAAGTTGAGAAGATTACCACACCGAGTGTAGGTGGGGTAGATTCAAGCTATGTGAGTCTTCTTATAAACATTTGTTTTTACTTAAGTAGTTTACATTTGAGTTTGATTCCTAGTATCTCGGATTGTATTCGTATTCAGACCGTGACTTTTGGAGATTGTATTTGGACTCAGCCTTGTTGGTCACAAGGGTGGCCAACGGCATTGTAATACCGCCCGGTTGTTGTATTTATTTCCGCTGCAGTTGTATTTTATTTGGGAGTGATCGCCGTTCAGTTTATTGGATTTCGGGTTGGGGTGTTACAAAAATGGTATCAGAGCGTAGTTACGCTCTGGATACAAGGATACACCGAGATTAGGATATCTAAGACTTAGGTTAAGGGTTGAGAGATAGTATTGAAAGGAGTTTAAGTTAGTTTACTTAGACTACTATCCAAGACCAAGATTTTGACCACAGTGCCTAATATACCTCAACATCCTGCAGATGTCAGGAAGAGGAGGACGACGTGGACAGGCTGATGAGGAGCCAAACATCAGGCTGGCAGACATTGCTACCTTAATTGCTCAGGCATTTGCACAGGCGGGGGTTGCACAGCAGCAGCAGTTACCTCCACCACCACCACCCAGGGAGAGGGACTAGGTGAAGAGTTTGGCTGATCTGAGGCCGACTGCATTCAAGGGGCAGACTGACCCTGCTCACTTAGAAACCTACATTATGGAGATGGAGACAGCGTTCGAGACGCTTGCAGTCCCAGCTAGGGAAAAAGTAAGACTTGCTGCCTTTTATCTGAAGGATGCAGCTAGAGATTGGTGGAACATGGTGAAAGCCGACCACCTGGATGACCCAGCTTTACTTGGGGACACTACACTGCACTACTTAGGGGCAAATACAACCCGGCCCACACCAGGATGGTGAAGACGAGGGAGTTTGACGCCCTGGAGCAGACGGGGAAAATGACCGTGGATGAGTATTATGCCAAGTTTACTTCACTACTCCGGCTACTACCCGGTATAGGATACTCAGACCAAGTGTTGGTCGACCGGTTCTACGGGGGACTGAGCCCTCGACTCCAGTTTGGGATGGGACCAATCATCCCTACCAGTTTACAGGTGAAACAGGAGAGGCATAAACCAGTTAAAAATTTTATTACCTACTATACCCCGTCATGGGAGATTTGGAGATTTATACCTTGAGATTTCAGGAATGCTACCATGCTGCCTCCGTGGTGGAGATCACTTGTAAGAGA
This sequence comes from Limonium bicolor, assembly GCA_023374045.1. Taxonomy (NCBI): domain Eukaryota; kingdom Viridiplantae; phylum Streptophyta; class Magnoliopsida; order Caryophyllales; family Plumbaginaceae; genus Limonium; species Limonium bicolor. Next base: position 4,947,192 of record CM041782.1, on the reverse strand, counting down.
AGGGATGTTGAGCTCCCAAAAGAGGAAGGACGGACCTGGTGGCGAAGATGCCAAGCAGGGGAACTCCAACAAAAGGAACAAACCTTATCAGAAAGGACAGGGGTCCTATCAAGGGAAGGGGAACCAAACTACCGGGAACCCCCAGTCAGGAACCCATGGAGCAGCAACTTCACAGAAAACCTACCCATCTAAGGGTAGGCACTATAATCAGACAGTTAGATTTGAAATATTTGTGATTACCTCAGTACCGTTGGAATGTATAATTAACCTTGATTGTATTAGGTTCAGGACATGGCTCAAACACGGGCCAGAAGTATGTCCGCCGTTTCAACTGTAAGCAGTGCGGAAGGGATCACCCCGGTGTGGACTGCCAAGGGGAGAAAGTCCAGTGCCGCTACTGTCAGATACTCAGACATCGTGCCTTCGAGTGTATCCGAAACCCGGAGAGCAGGAACTACCGCCCGGGAGCAAAGCCAAACACCGGCCCTAAGAATGGAGCTAGCGATACTCGCCCTCCACCAACAAACCAGGCTCAGGGATATAAGGGCAAAGGCCCAGTATCGGGACCCGCCCTGCATGTCATGGACCGCTCAGACGAGGCTGGTCCTTCTATAAACCCAGGTATTTCTAAACCATGTGAACCTGTTATTGAGCAATGGATGATGTGAATGAGTGCTTGCATGCCTTGATTGCCTAATTGAGTAGGGAAGAATTAGTAAGACTCACTAGTAAAATTTAAACCACGTAGGAAGCTATAAGATATGCTTTCCTATCCCCTCACCGCCCTCCCTGGAGGAAAACATTATCAAAGTACAAGAACCAGGGAACGAACAATGTAAGGTTATCCAACCAGGTTTGATACTACTCAAAGGATACCTAACACTGGAGACACAAATTGCAATCATTAGAAAATGTTACGAATTGGGAGCAGGACCAGGAGGGTTCTACACTCCAGAATTTCCAGGAGGATCAAAGATGAAGCTGAAAATGATGTGCTTAGGAAAGGATTGGAATCCTTACTCAAAGACCTACCAGGATACAAGAAATGGAGATGGAGCACAAGTGCAAAAATCCCAGAAGAATTTTTACAAATTGTGGAACAAGCAGTTAATACAGCTCCAACTAGAAGAAGATCCAGTTCCCAACTTAAGGGCTGATCTATGTATCATCAACTTCTATGAAGAAGGAGGCCGTTTAGGACTACACCAGGACAATGATGAAACAAAAGGGTCCCTTGAACAGGGGATACCAGTTGTCTTTGTCAATTGGAGATGACGCAGAGTTCCTTTATGGCGCAGAAGCGTGTGGACCTTGCAAAGAAAATCATATTGAGTTCAGGAGATGTTTTAGTAATGGGTGGAAAGTCAAGGTTGCTATACCATGGAATTAAAAGGATTAAATTAAACACAGCACCTTCGACAGTGATAAACACCACTCACATGAAACCAGGAAGATTAAGTTTGACTTTTAGAAAGTACTAGTATTGTAATTGTTTGGACATCTGAAAGGAGATCATCTCATCAATGAAGCATTATTGTTATGAAAGTGAATGTCTTTAGCCCTCATATATCAAAGTACTTACTCAGATTCTGTTATTAGGTTGTACTAAGGAGACGGAAGGTGCCTTAAGTATTCTTACTGAGGAGGAGGCCAGCAAGGGCGGCGCGATCCTCACTGGTACCTTTCCGGTTAATGGAGTGGATGCATTAGTACTGTTCGACTCCGGAGCCTCACATACTTTCGTTTCGCCTTCGCTTGCGGGGAAGTTGGGGCTAGACGCTGTAGAGTTACCTGATTTTAAGGTGGCACTCCCGTCTAAGGAGAAGATCAGTTGCACTCTCTTTATAGAGGAGCCACTATCCGCATTAAAGGAGGAGGAATTTCCTATTGACCTTATTGAGTTCAGAGGTCTAGGATTCGATGTTATAGCCGGGATGGACTGGCTGGGGCGGCACAGAGGCCGCATTCTTTGTGCAGAGCGCAGACTGTTGCTTAAGAGCCCATCAGGAGTGACAGTATCTTACCGTCAGAGCCCTAGGCACCATCGATAAAAGTTATATCTGCTATGTCCATGTACAAGCACGTCAGGAAGCAGAAGGAAGTATATCTATGTTATGTTCAGATGTAGAGCATGACCCTGATTTTGATCCAGCTATGCCAGTGGTGTCGGAATTTCCAGATATTTTTCCAAAGGAACTTCCAGGCTTACCGCCATCCAGAGAGGTAGAGTTCTCCATCGAATTACTACCAGGTACCGGTCCCATAGCTAAGGCACCGTACCGTATGGCACCAGCAGAGATGGCTGAGCTGAAGGAGCAGCTGAAAGATTGGACAAGGGATACATACGACCTAGCGTATCTCCTTGGGGAGCACCAGTCCTTTTGTGAAAAGAAGGATGGAAGCCTTCGTTTATGTATTGATTACAGAGAGCTTAATGCAGTATCGGTGAAGAACAAATATCCACTACCACGGATGTTGATTTGTTTGATCAGCTGAGAGGAGCAAAAGTGTTTTCGAAGATCGATTTGAGATCAGGCTACCATCAGATACCCATCAGGGAGCAAGACATAGAAAAGACAGCATTCAGAACACGGTATGGCCACTATGAGTTTAGTTATGCCTTTTGGCTTGTCAAATGCACCTGCAGTCTTCATGGATTTGATGAACAGATTATTCAGAGAGCAGTTGGATAAGACCGTGGTTGTATTCATCGATGACATCCTCATCTATTCAAAGTCTAAGGAAGAGCACGAGAGTCACCTCCGACATGTACTTGAGATCCTAAGGGAGAACCAGCTTTATGCTAAGTTCTCCAAATGTGAGTTTTGGTTAGACAGAGTTTCCTTTCTAGGACATGTCATCTCAGATGCTGGGATCGCAGTGGATCCAGCAAAGATAGAAGCAGTTCGCACTTGGCCTAGGCCAAAGACCGTTACGGACATCAGGAGTTTCCTTGGTTTAGCAGGATACTACAGAAGGTTTGTCAGAGACTTCTCCAAAATAGCCAAACCTATGACCAGCTTAATGAAGAAGGACACACCCTTGGACATACTGAATGTGAGACCTCATTCGAGCTTTTGAAGAATGCTTTGACATCAGCACCAGTTTTGACTATACCTGAAGGCACAGAGGGTTATGAAGTTTACTGATGCATCAGGCAGGGGATTAGGGTGTGTACTCATGCAGAATGGGAAGGTAGTCGCCTACGCTTCCCGACAGTTGAAGAAACATGAGGAAAACTATCCCACACATGACTTGGAGCTTGGAGCTATTGTTTTTGCATTGAAGATCTGGCGCCACTACCTGTATGGTGTCCAGATGACCGTATATTCGGATCACAAGAGTTTGAAGTATGTATTCACCCAGAAGGAGTTAAACATGAGACAAAGAAGATGGGTTGAATTTCTTAAGGACTATGACATTGATTTGCAGTACAAAGAAGGGAAAGCTAATGTTGTAGCAGACGCACTAGTCGACGAGCACATTCTCTAAATGCCATTGTGGCTAGCTCGAGTCTTATGGACGCATAGCACACAGAGTGATCAGCGAATGATGGAGATCAGTCAGAAGTTGTCTGACGGTACATTTGAGGGTGGTAAATATGAGTTTCAGCTACATGATGATGGACTAATCAGATTGAAGGGAAGATTGTGTATTCCCAGAGACAGCACGATATAAAGGAGCATATTCTTCGAGAGTCCCACACTTCTTCCACATCTGTCCATCCAGGAGCTTCTAAGATGTACAAGATCTGAAGAGGTATTTCTGGTGGAGTGGTATGAAGGGCGACGTGACAGAGTATGTGATTCGATGTCTCACTTGTCAGAAAGTGAAATTCGAACATAGACGACCAGGAGGTATGGTACAGTCTATGCCAGTTCCAGAGTGGAAGTTTTATGATATCTCCATGGACTTCGTGGTGGGACTACCACCTACGAGAGGAGGCCTTAATATGATTTGGGTTGTTGTTGATCGACTGACTAAGGTTGCTAGGTTTATTCCGATGAAAGACACTTGGAAAGTGCCAAAGTTAGCAGAACTATTTGAGCAGGAGATTATCAGCATCATGGAGTACCTAAGACTATTGTTTCAGATCGAGACACTAGATTTCTCTCACGATACTGGCGAGCTACTCGCGAGGCACTTGGCACTGAATTGAAGCTTAGCACAGCATTTCATCCTCAGACAGATGGTCAGTCAGAGAGGACTATTCAGACCTTAGAGGACATGCTACGAGCATGTGCCTTGGATTTCCAGGGCAGCTGGATAGATAGATTACATCTCATCGAGTTGTTTATAATAACAGCTATCACGCCTCTATACAGATGTCACCTTTCAGCCTTATATGGCAGACCATGTCGCACACCATTGTGCTGGGACGAGTCTAGTGAGACCGTCATCATTGGGCCTGAGTACTTAGAGCAAGTCCAGGCAGAAGTACAACAAATCAGAAGTAACATGAAAGCAGCACAAGACAGCAGAAATCATATGCTGATGAGAGGCGACGAGACCTTGAGTTCGCAGTTGGCGACCAGGTATTTCTACGAGTATCACCCATGAAGGGTGTATTCAGATTGGGCAAAAGGGCAAGCTAAGCCCGAAATTTGTAGGACCCTACGCTATCATAGAGCGGGTGGGCCTTGTGGCATATCGACTTGATTTGCCAGCTGAGTTGGGCAAAGTACACAATGTTTTTCATGTGTCTCAGCTTAAGAAATACATGCCTCATCCTTCTCATGTTCTACAACCTGAGACACTCTCATTAGAACCAACAATGCGGTATGTGGAAACACCGCAACGAATCTTAGACAGAAAGACACGAGATACTCGAAACAAATCTGTGAGTCTCGTAAAAGTTCTTTGGTCAAACCACGATGTGGAAGAGGCCACATGGGAACTAGAAGCTGATATGCGAGCGAAGTTTCCCTCATTATTCACCGACTAGACACTTTAGTCTAGGGTACGGGGCGTACCCCTCTTTTTTTGGGGGGTAGAGCCTTTTTCATTTGTGAATTTAGTATGCATTTGTTGCACTTTTGTGCATTTCAGTGTTGCACTTTGTGCATTTCAGTGACACTTTGTCTTGTATGTGTTCTTGTAACACTGTTCAGTATATTCAGTGACACTTTGTCTTGTATGTGTTCTTGTGTAACACTGTATTTGAATGTACTTTGTGCATATTATATATGAAAAGTGACGGTGTTATTACATCACACTATATTGTTCCAAAGTATTCCTGTTGTGTTGATGTACACGGTGAACTTAGGAATATAGAGACTTGGGACTTGATCCCTAAAAACTAGATTGAGTTGTGGATACTTAGTGGAACTTGATTCCCCACAACCTTATAATTTAGATATGAGACTTCGGGGCGAAGTCCTTTTTAAGGGGGGTAGATTGAAATACCCCAAATCTAAATAATATTATTAAATCATTATTTATTGGAATATAATCCAAATATGAATCATTTCACGTACGCATGTAAACCCATGCATGAAAACGTTACGTAAAAACAGTCGTTTCTCCATAAACGCTAAAACGCCTTAGAAGCATATGGTCAAACATGACCTTGTATGACCCTCTAATATTCAAACCAAATGGTCATACAATTATTATATGAATAATATATTCCCTAAGCTATATTCAGTCAAATACGCAAAATGCTCGGGAGTGCTCACACCCGCTCTTAAAGCATGAAAAGTCCGGAGGAGTGCCGAGGTGGCACGAAACTCCTATAAAATTAATTCCTAGAGTTCCTAACATCATTATTATCATTATAAAGAGAGCCCACGAAGTGGTTTCTCAAAATCAGCAAAAACCACAGGAGGATTTCTTAGCGCTCCTTTTTGGCCCGGAGTGTCCCGATGGCCCGTAAATTATGTCACGGGTTGATATAACCCCATATAACTCAATGTAACACTTATATATGTTTATTTACTATAATAAGTGTTTACAAACACTTGGAACTCATAAAAAACAATTGGTTTCCCAAAATTTCCTTAGAGCACAAAAAACACCTTCGGGTGCCACGAAAATGCGTTTTACGCAATTACCTTGTAGTTTTGACATGCACGAATTGGTAATCTTAAATAGGGTTAAAATGACCTTTAAATAAGTTGGTGTGACTAGTCAACAAGGCTCTCTATAGGGGCCGATTTTGAGAGCAAAAACTAGTATAAAATTTGCCTTTAAAGTAAAAAAGGCTTAAAACATAATGACTCATCATCCCATGTGCTATAATACTTAATGGCAAAGAAATGTGTGACTCATTTGACCAGAGAGCTGTCGAAATTATGCTAGAGAACATGGCCAAGTTGGCTAGACAAAAACAAAATGCAAAAAGGTAAAAAGTAGATCTAAGATTCCTTTCTTTTGCTTTCTTACAAACTAAGTAATCCATCATGTTCTTCCTTGGCTATTCATGGCCGGTTTTTGAGCTCCATTCAGGCCTCCAATTCGTGACTCTACATGAAGAAGAAGACAGCCAATTAGCATTGAAAAATCAAAGGAATATCCTTACCTTTTCTTACCTTGTCATCTAGCCAACATTATTTGCTTTCCAACTCTTGCTAGTCACACCACATGGCCGGTTTTCATGCTGGAAAGGAGGACATTTATTGAGCCAATCAACCAAGAAATAAACTAAGGAAAATAAAGTCATTTGACATTAAAAATGACAAAACAAAATCAAATTCCAATTGCCCTCTTTCATTTACGTGAGCTAGGTCTCATTTCCATCCTTGCACATTTCCTCCACGGTTTGGTAAGGCTACCTCCTCTCTCTCTAGCTTCATCTTCTTCCTTTTGAAGCTCTTAAGTCCATCAATGGAGTTTAACTTCTATCTTCATCTTAAGGTAATTCCTAGCATTTCTTGCAAGTCTTGAAGCAAAACTCTTCCTAGCATAACAAGGTGTGTTCGGCTTCATTAGTTCTCCAAGGAGATTGTCCAAACCAACATTAATCCAAGGAGCATCTCAAGGTTATCTTAAGGTAGGTTTTAAAGCTTTAAAATCCTTAAAGCACATTTTTATGTGTAACCAAGTTCTACTTCTATAAGTCTCTTTTCTTCTTCATTTTGATGAAGGAAAACTTGTTCTTCACCTACCTTAGGAGTGCCGAATTATAAGGAGAAAAGCCTAAGGTAAAGTCTTGTAAAACTACTTCTAAATCTACTTAAGATCTTTATTCAAGATCTAACTCCTAAACACCATCACCTCTTGCATGAAACCGAAGAGGAGCATCAAGTTACCTAGGAGAAAGCTGGAGATTCAAGAAAAGTTCAAACACTTAACCACCTTTGTAAGAAGTAAGTTTACTAAGTAAATCTTTATGTTATAAGCTTTGTTAAGCTTCTAAAAACAAAAAATTAGTACATCTCCTAGGCTAAATAATACCGAAACTATATGGTTTATATGCCAAAAATATAATCTATAACATATAGAAAATACCTTAAGACACATTTTTGTGTCATAAAATTTATAGGTTACAATAAAATTAGGCCGAAAGTCTAGGGCAAAAATGCTTTATTTGAGCTAAGAATTTATATAAGAATTACAATAATTTATACATGAGTTATATGACTCCTATGAATTTATTTATAATTAACATGTAGAAATCCACTTTTATATAACATATGGTCTCATTTAAAATATGGCCGAATGCTCTAGGTGTTAAATGGAATTTAATGAGCTACTTATGTATATAAACTTATACCATAAAGTTTGGTGAGTTAAAAATATTTATTAGAGCTTAAATGACTAGTTAAATAAGTTATGTGGCTTAAATGTAATTTTTACAAAGTTTGGTGCACTTATTGTGAAAACCGAGAGCTAAAGGGGTATTTGGTGTAATTATGATATATATATAGGTTAGGAATTAAGTTTATGAATTTTAGATAATTTTAAACAAGCCTTAAATAACTTTATAAAGTTTGGGCTATTATGTAATTATAAAAGTTGATATGTAAGTTTGTAAATTTAGTGGGCGAATTGATAATTAAGAGAATCATTGAGTTCACTTTCAAATTTTGAAGGATTAAATATTTAGGCTTTAGATTATAAGTTATTAAGATACTAATATAAAGTTTTGGGATGAAATGTAATAAGGAAAAATAAATGACATAGCCGAATTACTTTGGGGTCAGTTTGGTAATTTAAGAATTTATATATTATATAGATATATTTCGGCATTTATGGAGAATTAAAATTAAAACTATAGTTTATAAAGACATTATGTAAAGATTATAAGATTTTGTGGCTAAATTGCAATTATAGAAAGTATATAATATATGCCGAGATTTTGAGGGGCTAAGATGTAATTCTTGAAAGTTATAATATTTATAAGTTATGTCCAAAAGATTAGTGGTAGTTTTGTAATTTAATTAGATGAGGAATTAAAACTATGTTATATAAAGAGATTAGAATTTAAGTGGTAAAGTTTATGAATTAATGTGGTTGTTTGTATAAACGAATACAAGTTAAGAATTTAGATTTAAATAAATATAGGTCCATATGGATATTTAGAGGATTTAGAAGAAGAATTTGATTAAAGGAATTATGGAATTAAAACTATGGCTTACATAGTTATAAGGAAAGAAAAGATCACAAAATATTATTTGGTTAAAAGGAGAATAATAAAACTATAAGAATTTTATGTCTATGTATGACATATAAATATAGTTAAGAAATTATAAGTTGTTATGTCACCTAGACAAATAAATAAACAACAATGCAATAAACAATATGTGCATTAAAGGATTTATAAATATCAAAGGAATAACAAATAAGTTATACATTAAATCATGAGGTAATTAAAAAAATAAACCTCACATGAAATAAAATACGAGATTTGTTAAATGATCCAATAGAATTATTATATGGGTAACATAAATTAACCCGCTCAGTTAATCCTATTCTAGGACCTTGTTTGACCAGACGTTGACCAGGGTATAATCAACTGCAACCTACGGTGAACGGTATGGGATTCTTGCAACCTGTTTTCTACCGGATTACACCGGCTTGTGTGCTATCTGTTGTTTGAAATAACGACCAAGATAATTAATGTAAACTGTTGTTTTACTCTTGCACACTGTGGTATTATTTATGTGCGTGAATGTTGCTGACTACAACGTGTATGTCCCACGCATACAAACACTACTATACCAGTGGTAAATACCTGCGTTTCAGACCGAGGACTTGTACTCAAGTCTCTCACTAACTTCACTTTATAACAAACGTCATTATCCTAAACGTGATAATTGACAATACACATGGTTCTTGTATAACTCTTTATATGACACTTAACAAACATATACTACGAGAACGAGGAGCCCAGTTGGATCTGCCATGCATGCTACAGGAGCTGTACCTGTCTCAGGTCGTCTCCTATCTAACGCGCGACGGAACTTTCAGTGGGAGGAAGACTCTATTCCTCCCGGTTTCTAATGCCCTTCAGTTTGAGGAAGACTTCATTCCTCTAGTGGGATTCTATTTCCCACGCCTCTCGGTTCAGGGTTTAACTACGTTTATCTCCTGGGGTTTTTATACCCAACCTTTCAATCTTACGAGGTCACATACCTCCACTATTTAAGATCAGTTATACCTGTCATCCCATTGTGTGGACCGACTATCATTAAGAATCTCAGTTCAGCTAACACGACCTCTGTGTCTGGTTATTGACATTATTGTCCTTGTATGGATACTGTTATTATCAGACTATGCTTGTTTACGCTTTATAAAAAGAACTGCATGTATTCGACAAAGTGTTGGTGTGGCCCGGAGACGAATGGGCTGCACGTTTCCATACCAGCATTGTTTGCTGAGCCCCTTTGGGGCCCCCCATTTTTCAGGTACCTGAAGTTGAGAAGATTACCACACCGAGTGTAGGTGGGGTAGATTCAAGCTATGGAGTCTTCTTATAAACATTTGTTTTTACTTAAGTAGTTTACATTGAGTTTGATTCCTAGTATCTCGGATTGTATTCGTATTCAGACCGTGACTTTTGGAGATTGTATTTGGACCACCTTGTTGGTCACAAGGTGGCCAAACGGCATTGTAATACCGCCCGGTTGTTGTAATTTATTTCCGCTGCAGTTTGTATTTTATTGGGAGTGATCGCCGTTCAGTTTATTGGATTTCGGGTTGGGGTGTTACAGAAGATGAATTTGAGAGAGACACAGTTGCAGCTTCGGTCACCCATTTAAGCTCCACATACCTCAAATATCCCTCCATGATCCCGTCATCTTTCATCACACCCTATGGCCACGTTATAAGCTTTAAAGACATCCGACTTGATAGTTGTGTATCAAATCAAGTGAAAGTAACAGATCAATGCGTAAATCCACCAAATGTCAAATTCAATGGTCTAGAAGTTGTGACCGTGAGCAGGAAACAAGTACAAACACCAAACACATTGAGTGTAGGTTAGGAAGCACCACATCAAAACATAAGCCTTGACCATGTGAGGACGAGACTCGTTCGGCGGTTTAATCAAAGAAAATACTGGGGGCATCGATCATTCCGATCGATTGCCATGAACTCTAGCTCAGATTGTAAATACTGGGGGCAATTGTTGGTTCCAACAATTGTCATGTCAACACCAATTGAAACCCAAAGCTTGATCACCACCATCCCACCACAGGCACACATAAGCCTTACCACAACATACACACACTCAAGCCCGTCATCAGGCCCGTCATAACCCTAACCACTATCTAAAATCCCGACCCAATCCCAGGTCTATCATAAATCCTGAACACCGGCAAAATCCTTTAGCACCACAACAAACACCATACATTCCACCAACGGCATGTTCATTTTCTAAGAGACAAATTGCAGATAAGAATTTCACTTTCCTATTTCAGTTAGAGTTTTTCTCAAGCATTGCCATGTTTGGCACATTTTTCACTGTTCCTTGTTTTTGGCAAGCTCCAAAAACTTTAGTTGCATTTTACAACTTTTGCAAACCTCAACATTGCCAAGTTTGACACCTTTTCCAACAGTTTCCTGTTTTGAACGAGTATTTGTAATTTTGATTGCATACTCTTATCATCATTGCCATGTTTGGCACTCCAGTAATCAGTTTTCATCATTGCATGAAACCTTATTCCTAACTCATTTTTAGTTCGAGACCCAATATCAGTGCAAGACCCTGCATTTTCGTCATTCAGTAGAGACCTAGCATCTTATTCAGTGCGACATAGAATCAGTGCAAGATCCATATTTTCTCTCATCCATTTTAGTACGAGACTTCAGTGCGGAGACAATAATCTTCTCAGTGCGAGACCCATCATTTTCTACAGTGCGAGACCGAGCGTCATCCTCAGTGCGAGACCAGTACGAGACCTAGTATCATCTTCAGTGCGAGACAAGTACGAGACAGAGCGTGATCTAAGTTGGCGGGGCAGAGGCAATAAGTCCCCATCTCATGTCAACTTCTTGGGAGAAACAACTAGTGAGCAGTGGCAATAAGTTCCCTTGGTAATCTAGAAGTTATCCCAGCACCCCAGTTGGTGGGCAGAGGCAATAAGTCCCTATAGTATACCAACCAGGAGCATTGGAACGGGTTTTTGGTCCCCAGAAGCATCCGAGCATCATCCGTATATATCATCTTCTTTTGCATGACATCTACATGCATTACAGGTTCCCGACACTTAGAATGTTTGGCATACTTTATTTCACTTTAGGTAGTCAACGCTTAGAATAGCTTGACATCATCTCATTCATTATAGGTAGTCAACGCCTTAGAATAGCTTGATATCATTTCATTCATTATAGGTAGTGAACGCCTTAGAATAGCTTGACATCATTTCATTCTATAGGTAGTCAACGCCTTAGAATAGCTTGACTCATATCATCCTTATAGGTAGTCGGTGCCTTAGAATAGTCTGACATTACTTCATTTTTACCTTTAGGTGGTCGACGCTTTAGAATCGCTTGACATCCTTCCACTTTACTCATAGGCAGTCAGCGCCTTAGAACAGCTCGACACAACTTTTCGGATTTCAATTGCGTGTAGGTCTATTAAGATCAAAATTTTGGGGTATCACTCAAGCATCAACTAGCCTTTTCATTTCCATTACAAAGTCTAGTTGACGGGGCGGGGGGGGGGGGCAATCTGTTATACCCAAAATTTCAACCCCCCGGAAGAAAGTCTCTACTAATAGGCTAGTTGGTCAAGTAGCGAGGGTTCCCAGTTCAATCAGCACATTTCAGAGTACTAGGGACAGCTTAGTCATCCCCAGGGGCATTTTCGTAATTTTTCAAGGCTCCTAAGCCCCCTATAGGTTTTCTCTCTCCTCCAAAGAAGGGTCAAATCAATTCAAAGAGCTTTAAAATTTTAACCCATGATATAGGATGACATTTTGGGCATATTGGCGTTGGAATTTTGATTTTTTGAATTTCCAATAATTTTCCAGCAATTTCTGATTGAATCTGACAGAATTGAATTTAAAAATATTCCAATATTGTGAGCGTCGATTTTAAACCCTATCCTATGTTGATTAAAGTTGATTAGGATCTAGTCGGGTTTTAGGTCCACTTATAACTTAAGACTAATAACTATGTCATAAAACATTAATTATTAAAACCTAAGCTAGCTCACTGGAACCTATTATGAGTTGTCACCTAATTTTAACCTAGATCAAATTAGGACGAGATTCGGGTTTGGGGCTTGATATTCGACTTATTATGGAGCGGTTTTAATTTTTCATTACCCCTAGAAGTCATTTTTCCTCTACTTAGTTTATTTACGGCTTATTACGAAGTCGTTTTAACCTAAGTGCGCGTGCTTCTGTTTTTATGTTTTTTTAGCATTTTTTGACAGAAAATAAAAGTGAAAAATGAAATTGCCTAAACTAGGGTTTCGGAGGCAGAATTAGGTCAAATTTTGTTTCCGTCCGTGACTACGGACCTAATGTCTCGTACCCACGGACCCTAGTTAATCTATGTGGAAGTAAAAGCCGAATTAAACAGAAAACAAAAATTTGAAAAGTCGGGGCCACAGACTGGATGTCCGTGGGCCCGGACATTGTTTAGAAAAATCCTAAAATTTGAAAATTTAAAATCCCGCCGCCGTCCGTGGGTGTCCGCGGCCACGGACCTCCGTGGTCCCGTACCACCCACAGAGAGGGGTTTTATGGTGGTTCCCGAAGGTGTTTTTGGCTCAAAATTTATGCACGTGTAGCCTGAAAGGTATACAAGACGTTAGTAATTGAAAGATTTCAGTTTGAAGCCGAGTTATGCACGAAACTTAACGAACAAGTAACAAGGCAGAAACAAAAACAAATAGCAATACAGAAGCCAAAAAGGGTTGGTTTGAACCCAAAATATTACAGAATACTAATAAAGGCGTAAGGTTTTAGAAAAGTGTGATTACAACCTGTTTTGGCTTCTGGAACAATGAGACTCTTCACGTTGGGATTCTTTCGGTGCTCCGTTAATCTCGGTTCTGAATTGAGTTCGAACCCAGCTTCTGACTATTGAGAATTAATGGTGTTCTTCACGTTTTGGTGGTGGTTTTATGGTGATTTGATGATTGTGGATGAGATGGAAGTTGCAAAATGTGTTTTGGTGTTGATTTTGGTGAGATTTCGGTGTTTGATTGTGGCTCTGGAGTTCAAAACGTGAAGAGAATGAGTCGGCTGCCTTTTTTGAGATTCTAGGGTTCTTGGGGTTCTCCTTTGATCATGGGATAATGTTCCTTATATAGGCTTTCTTAAAGATAGAAAAATCCGGTAAAAACCGAGATTTACCGACGTTTTAGCTCAAGGGCTTCCAAAAGGAATTTGATTATGAAATTTTACACATGGGTAAAGGATGATATTTCTGATTTTTATAAAGTGAAATCGAATTTTTTGGATATTGGAATATTTTTAAACTCAATTGCTCGTGAGATTCAATCAGAAATTGCTAGAAAATTATTGGAAATTCGAAAAATCAAAATTCCAACGCCATTATGCTTAAAATATCATCCTCTATCATGGGTTAAAATTTCAAAGCATTTTGAATTGATTTGACACATATTTGGAGGAGAGAGAAAGCCTATAGGGGGCTTAGGAGCCTTGAAAAATTACGAAAATGCCCTGGAGATTATTAAGCTGTCCCTAGTACTTTGAAATGTGCCGATCGAACTGGGAACCCTCACTGCTATCCTATTAGTAGAGACTCTCTTCCGGGGGGTTGAAATTTGGGTATAACAGATTGCCCCCCGTCAACTAGACTTTGTAATGAAAAGGCTAGTTGATGCTTGAGTGGTACCCAAAATGCAATTGGAATCCAACGAGTTGTGTCGAGCTGTTCTAAGGCCCTGACTACCCAAAGTGGAAGGATGTCAAGCGATTCTAAGGCGTCAACCACCTAAAGGTAGTAATGTTGGACTATTCTAAGGCGCCAACTACTTGTAATGATGATGTCAAGCTATTCTAAGACGTTGACTACCTATGATAGATGAAATGATGTCAAGCTATTCTAAGGCGTTGACTATCTATGATGGATGAAATGATGTCAAGCTATTACAAGGCGTTGGCTATCTATGATGGATGAAATGATTCAAGCTATTATAAGGCGTTGACTACCTAAAGTGATGAAAAGATGTCAAGCTATTCTAAGGCGTTGACTACCTATAGGTGATTGAAAATTGATGTGGGGGCGAGTTCTTCCACTCAGGAATTCGTCCACTCAGATGAGTTCTTCTACTCGGGTGAGTTCTTCTACTCGGGTGAGTTCTTTCACTCGGGTGAGTTCTTCTACTCGGGTGAGTTCTTCTACTCGGGTGAGAATTTGTATTTCTAAAGAATTTGCATCTTCGTGGTGAGATCTGTATCTCTGAAGAATCTGTATCTTCGGGTGAGAGTCTGTATCTCTGGAGAATTTGTATCTTCGTGGTGAGAATCTGTATCTTTGAAGAATCTGTATCTTCGTGGTGAGAATCTGTATCTCTGAAGAATCTGTATCTTCGGGTGAGAGTCTGTATCTCTGGAGAATCTATATCTTCGGGTGAGAATCTGTATCTCTGGTCTATGTTGAGGAGCCTCGTACAGATGGATGCAAGGTAAATTTTATGCGAATGATCATGATGAAAGTTGATTATGAAAGTGCCAAACGTGACAATGATGATGTGCATGTCAAAATAAAATCAAAGTGTATGTAGGAAACTTGTCCAAAACAAGAAACCATTGGAAAATGTGCCAAACATGGCAATGTTAAGGATCAAAAATTGTCCAAAGCAAGACATTGGTAGAAAGTGTGCCAAATGTGGCCATGATGAGGTTTATGAAACCGAAGTGTTTGAAGGAAAGTTGTTCAAGACAAGAAACTGTTGAAAGAGGTGCCAAACGTGGCAGTATTTGTAGAAAATTCTGTTTAATGAAAAGGAAAGTGAAATTATCATTTCCTAACTATAGACTTCGGACTTGTAATTTATCTCCTATGAGATGGACATGCCACCAGTGGGGTATGGTGTATGATGTGAAGGTAGGGGCTTATGTGTGTAACACCCCTAATTTAAACCTGTTCTAATGTCGCAAGTCGTAGCATAAATAATATTAATTCGCAGCGGAAAAGTAAAACTAACTAACCCTGGTGTTACACGCCGTTACTCACCCTTGTGAGTAACTAGGCATCCTTACTCCATCCTTCCACATCTTAACACTGTGATGAACAGATACTGAGCACTCTAATTATTACAGACCAAACGAAACTAAATGAGCAACTAAATGAAATACAACAAACTCCAAAATACATTACATAATAACACTACAATGTTTATTAAAACACGGTAGCTACCCTGTTCCCCGCACTCTGGCTTGTGTCTTCTTTAGTAACCTAAAATGTTTTGCCCATTGAAGGGCTCAGCAATCGAAATGCTGGTATGCTAAATGTAGTCCTAAGTCATCTAGATTCCTTAAGTCGTTTAAGCCATCTTGATATATTAGATTCATTACAAGATAATCCGGTTTACAAGAATAACGGTAATACTGTAGACATTGAACAATCATACAACATTTCACCTGTAATCATTAGTGCATAATAATACACAACAACCAATAATCAACACCAACAATCCATCAATCACCAAACAAGGTAAACATATTTAAACAACTGTTCTTGTTAGCAGGTCACATGACCCTTATCCCTTTTAACCAACCTCTTAACCTTTCCAATTACTTTCACCTTAGGCGTCCTGTCAAGACAACCCTTAATAACCTTTAATAATGGATAGTGTGTCCCTTGGGTTCCAAAGGAACCGTTACCGCTGACCTTGATGGCCTTGGATAATATTTGACCGATCCGGTCGAACCTGTCCGCCATCCCCGAATGTGGCTGATGGATTTCCTTTGAGTGACTCCCCATTGAAGTCTCTCGTAGTGATCACAATGCGCAACCAGAAAGTCGAAACAATCCGGATTCCTCTCTTTACAAGTTAGCCCTTTTGTCAGTGGTACAATAACCAATAATTGAATCATGACCTTAACAGTTGACCTTTGTTAGGTTCAATAATACCTAGAGGTCAGTTAGTCTTTTTCCCAGTTTAGATGTATATACTTCCAGTCATAAGACATCCGCGTATGAAATACAACGCAACAGTTTAAGCAATACAGTACACAATATCATATTCATAAAATCACAGATACTGCTCTTGACAATTAAACAAATAATGTCTGGACCTGAGGATAATCCTTAGGACATTCAGACCACACAATTAACATACCGTTCACCGGGATAACAGCTAGCTTGACAATTCTTGCTCTAGTAATTCTTTCCCGTACGCTGTTATTTGTACATGCAATAACGTATCATTATATGACTGTCCACTAAATATTACAGTACAGTCATTGTAGAGTTTATATTCGTTGTACTCTAACTCCGTTTGTACTTTATTTCCCCCTGTTATTTAACAGTGGTTCTAGATAACCTAACAGTTCATTATTTTATGTGAAGTTCACATGTGATAATGAATTTCCATTATACGGTATATCCTTATCTCATTATTTATATACCCATAATTATTTCCATTTATTCCTTATATCATATTTTTGGTTATTTATATTATAACCACCTTTATTTTACAAACTTTATATTATACTCCACAATATACCATAATTCATAGTTTCACTTCCATTCTTTATTAAATTACAACACCTTCTTATTAATTCGGTATTATATTTCACACCCAATAACTTTTATAAATTACCCAATAGTTACACAACTTTTATAATTTATTAATTATCCACTTTACATTTCGGAATTTCTAGAATAAATATCCTAATCTTTCCAAACTACCAATTGACCACAAGTACTTTTCGGTTTTAACATTAACTTTCATATAATTACATTTAACCCTTAAAGCTTTATATATGTTACATATTAATTTATAAACTATAGTTTTAACATTTAATTATCTTAATACCGAAAAGACCCATATATTCTTGCAAATTATATTTCCGCCCCTATTCAAATCGGTTTTACTAAATACTTTTATAAATTACATAGTCATCCCAAGACATTTAAACTTAATTATTTTATGTCAAAATCATTTAACCCAAAGTTTTTGGTCAACACTTTGACCAAGACTTAATTTCATACTTAATACTTTAATATACCCATAAAATCATAATATTCTCGGTTACACTCTAAACTTTCCAATAATTATAAAATGGCCCCAAAACCTTATAAAATGTTATTTAAACACTTAAACACCTATTTAAATTCACCAAAATTCATAATATTAATTCCTACCTTATATTATATCATGATTATGCCAAATAACCCTTATGTTTTCGGCAATTAGATTATACACTAAACCTTTCAAAAATTGCATTTAGCCACATAAATTATTAAAATAGCCATTTAAATACTTGTAGCTATTTCTATATTCCCAAAATTTTAAATATAAGTTAATACACTTATATATATATATATATGTTAAAACTCACCAAATCTTACATATTACTCTCGGCTTCAATTTGTGTTTACCATAAGGTTTTAAAACTTGATTTAAACTTTATAATAAATACATATAAATGTATAAGCCATATAACACTTCCAAAAATATGCTAATGACTTAGAATGATTATAAACTCAAAATAGAAAATTAAATCCCTAGACCATTCGGTTTTAATATTTATGTAACACAATTTATTTTTGTGACCCAAATATATACCTTAAGGTAATAACCTTATCTTATATGTTATAAATTATTTTCTTGACAATACAACCTATAATATTTTCGGCCCTAATTATTTTAAGGTTGTACATAATTTTTTTTATACCAAATTTGAAGCTTAAATTAACTTAAACTTAATAAACCTCACTTATATAAACTTACCCTTAAATCAAGACAATTCTTGTACTTGATTTCTCCTTGGATTTCCAAGCTCCAAATGTTACCTTGATAAAGAATTTTCGGCTCCTTATACATGATTAGGAGATCCATTTGTTAGACTTCTAACAAGAGTTTATAAATAATATTTGTAGTAATTTTAAAGAGTTTACCTTAGGAATTTATCAAGGTATTTTTGATACACCTTGGGATGATTGTAGATCCAAGTTTCCTTCATGAAAAAATGAAGAGAATATGGATTTAGAAGTTCCTATATTTCGAAAATTGCTTAAGGTAATTTACTAGAATTTTCAACATAGAATTATACCTTAACTTGATCTTGTTGTTCCTTGTGTTGTTGTTGAATCTCGGAACCTCCTTGGAACATATATGCTTGACGAAAATTGTAGGATTGCTAGGATGATTTCTTCCTTTAAGACTTGATAGATTTTACTAGGAAATTACATTAAAATGGTGTTAGAACTTAAAAACACCATTAATGGAGCTTAGTAGCTCTTAGGAATTAATTTAGGAAGGAAGAAGAAAAGAGAGAGTAAGGGAGAAGACTTACCAAATCGTGAATGAGCAAATGAGGAAGTGAAGCCTACGTGAGATATTAAGGCAAGAAGGCAAAGAGGTAAGTTGGAAATTATCGGTATAATTTGATGCATTATTTTATGTCTTATTTTTTTGATTAATTTGACTTAGAATTTGGCTACCAAAAGTCTCTTAATTGAGACATGTTTTCGGATGATTGATGAGGGGAATAATGGTGACTTGTTTGATAATTAAAAGCTAGAAGACAAGAGGTATGGTGGTAGTAGTCTTCTTTGAATTTTGAAGTCAATTAACATGTTAATCATTCTCCTCTTTTCCTTATGTCTCACGGTTGTTTATGTGCTAAATGACAACTGATTTTTGCTTGATTGGAGACAAGGAATAATGCTGGTTAGGTTGGTGTTTCATTGACTATAATTGAGGTAATCAATCCCCCTTGTTTCTAGTTGAATTCGGTAGTCAATACTACTACCAAGGCTTTGATTTTTGTCTTGTTGCAACAAGTTAGTCTTGATGGTTAGGTACTTGTTCCCTTGATTGATTTAGCAGCAACTCATACCCTTCTTTTCTTGATGTAAATCGGCAGCCATGAGAAAATGGAGCCACTTGTTTTACCTTGTTTTATTGACTAGTCAAATGTATGACTAGATTTGTATTTAATTCCCTTATCTTGTTATAAGCTAATGTTCATTATTTCCTTGCAGGGGAAATCGACAATGGAGGCATATATTGACTGATTTATTTGTTACATAATTTTATAGTACATGCTAGGTGAGTCACATAATCATAAGACACATTTTTTTTGTTAAAAACTAGCCAAAACCACCCATTTTAACGCATGGAATGGAGGTCAGATGGGCTTGATTTTTAACTTGATTTTTGTTACACTATATTGTACTAAGACTATACTAATATGTGTAATAGGTTCCAGCATTTAATTGGTACATTTTTATTATGGTAAAGGATGAAAGTTTTAAGGTAAAAATGCTGATTTTAGGTACCTTTTTGATCTAAAAATCGCCCCCACTTGTACTATGAATTTAGTACTGCAATCAATTGATTTAGATGGTCATTTTATCCACTTTTGAGTGTATCAACTCGTGGCTCCTCAAAAACTTTAAGGAAATTGCGTAAAACGCATTTTTGTTACACCCGAAGGTGCGTTTTTGTGTTTTAAGGATTTTCCTGGGAAATAAGTAGTCGCTATGTGTTCCAAGTGTTTATAAACATTTTTTATAGTCAATAATAATATGTTAAGGTGTTACATTGAGTTTTATGAGGTTATTTCAACTCAGAACACAATTCCCGGGCTAACCGAGCAAAAAAGAGCGTTAAGAACTTCTCCCGAGTACTTTGTTTATTTTTGAGCAAGTAGCTCGTCCAATCTCTTTAGAATGGTTAATAATGATGTTAGGAATTCTAAGAATTATTTTTATAGGAGTTCGTGCCACCTCGGCACTCCTCCGGGGCACTCCCGAGGGTTTATGGGGCCCTCTTAAGGCATCTCCTAGCACTTTGCATTTAACTGAGAATTTAGCTTGTGGAATTCATCTTATATGTTTGTTAAAGTGTTATTATGCATTTGGAATTAAGTGTAATGCTTTACTTCATCCCATGACGTATTTCTGGGACTTTCGGGTTTTAAGGGCCTTTACAGGAATTCCCGAGCCCTTTGTATTTTTATCCAATTTTAGATGAGGTCCTATGTTCTAAGGGTCATATAATGATCCTTGATTATCTTCATGTGAAGTTTATAGCTTATATAACTTGTTTATCCTAAGGTCGGGCTTTAACGCACGTTTTTGACCTTCAGGAGTTTAGGTGCGTTTTTAACGCCTGAGTGTTTATATACTCTTTTAGGGTTTAATAATCCCCTAAATAATATATATTTTCCATTATTTAATTATTTAAATGTTAGGGGTATTTCAATGTGGGCCTGTGTAGTGGCGGTGTGAGGGTAAGGGCTTTTGTGGGCCTGTGGTGCTTGATGTGCAGGTAAGGGCTTGTGTGGGCCTGTGATGTTTGATGTGGTGATATGGGCTTACGTGTGCCTGTGGTGGGATGGTGGTGGTGATGTTTGAGCTTTGGGTTCCAGTTAGTGTTGTCATAGCAATTGTTGGAACCAACAATTGCCCCCACTATTCTTGTGATTGTGTTGTATTTAATATACTTCTTATTATTGTATTATTAATCAACCGCATGTTTACGATAAAGTCGTCGTGTGTATCCCCATTAGCTTGGGGGCTACAAGTTAATCGTACCAGTGAAGGTGTTGAGCCCCTCGGGGCATCCATATTTATTTTACAGGTAAGCGCCCACAGAAGACCCACCTTGAGAGTAGGAGCGGGTAGACTTAGTATGGGCTTTACTTTTGTTACGGGTTGTGCATGTACACCCGTTGTTGTTTGTTGGAGTGCTTAGAGATTATGTTAGAGCTTGAGATATTTGAGACTCATCTGATGTATTTTAAATTAAGGTTGTAAATACTTATGTTCGGTATATTCTAGTTGACAGACCATCGCAAGGTACTGGGCGTTGTAGGCTAATTCAGCTGTGATGATTATATATATATATATATATATATATATATATATATATATATATATATTAGACGGCTTATGCGATAATCACGACTTAGAGACAGGGTGTTACAGAAATACCCTTAATACTAAAACATGATTTAAAACATCTAATTATATATATATATATATATATTAAGGCTTAAACACGCCTTAACAATTATGTGAAAACAACAACAGTCATTAACAAGCTAAATAGTGTTTTGTGACCATTTAGGGCAAACATGTGCCCTAATGAACTTGAAAGGCTGAGTAACCACAATTAGGATCCAAAGTGGATTTTAAGCCTTATAAATAAGGTATAAACATAATAAAACCATTACGAAAGCAAACCAAACTCTAAAATGAGTTAAAACACAAAAAGGAGCTCTAAAACTCCTTAAGACATATTTTTATGAAAGTGCCCAAAAGTTGAATTTGAGTGGCTAATTAGCCTTGTATACACCCTAATAAACATGTGTACTACTTAGTATCACATTAGTAACCCTAAATCAAATGATATAAAAAAAAATCCAAAGTTTGGCACCAAATTGTGAATAGTACCCAAATAGTGCCGAATTAAGCTTTAATCTCCTAATAAGGTCAATGATCAAAACCATGTCCTTTAATACCCATCAAGTATGGTTATAATAAGGGTTGGGTGACACCTTTCAAGGCTTCATACAAAATATCTACTAAACTAACCAAGTCATAAAAAACTATTCATTTTTATAACTTTTCTTCCTTAAAAGACAAGTTTTGACTTTCTCTCTCTTTATCTCCTATTCTAAACTTGATCCAGCACTCTCAAAACCTCCATTACAGCCATTGTTGAGTTCTTAAGCTACAGGAGAAGAAATCAAACTCCAATAACATAAGGAAATCTCTTAAGTGACATGATATACCATTCTCTTCATCTTTCCATTGTCTATCCAATGAACTAACTTCCAACCCAGTCCCAACTCTCAATAAGCACGAGTTCATCTTGCAAGAACACCCTCATTTTCTGCTGAAACTCAATGTTTGGAGCAAAGGATGACAAGATCACTTCTTAAGGTAAAAATGTGTTCTAATACTCCATCTTCCTTTCCACACTTGTAATGGCTGATTTTCTTGAGTTATTCCACTTATGTTCTTCCAATTTTCATGCTAGAACCGTGGCTACTCTTAGTTCCCTTGGAGGTGGCTGATTTCATCCTAGAATCATCCTTTAAGGAGTTCTTCAAGGGTAAGGATAAATCTAACCCTAAATCTTGGTTAATCACCTCCTAAGCATTTTAATGTAGAAATCTTAATTAGCATTATATTTATGCTTTATAGCCGAGATTAAGTGGAGGAAACGAAGTCTTAATCTTCAAAATACAAGGTAAACCCTTAATGCTCATTTTTATGCTTTAAGGTATTTTAGTCTTGTGTTTAATGTTGAAGTCATGAGTGCACTGATAAAAATGGTCAAGATTGACCCTAAAATGGCTAGTAAATAATATATCCAACTTTGGTTAGTCACTTAAATGATTTAATGACATAATTGTCAAAGTTAAGACATTTTGAGCTAAATGTGCAAATACCATAAAAATCTGGGTAAACAGATGTGAGGCCGAGATATAAATACATTTTTGAGACCATCTAAGTGTAAATTTAAGTTATATTATGGTTTGTAATTAGGCCATGTCATTAGGCCAAATTTATGAAAGTTTAAATGCTTTTAAGTACTTTAAGTTAAGCCTTTGGGTAACATCTGGTGGGTGAGTACACCTACTGTAAAGAGATTATTTTAAGTGTTAGAAACACCTAAGGAATTTGGATAAGAATACCTAAGGGTTAGGTAATGTTAAGTTAGGGATTAATGTCAGTAAAAAATGACATTTAAAGTGTTAAGGAATGATCTAATCAACAAGGGAGTGTTATGTGAGTGTATGGGTGTAAATAAATATTATTTGGGGTATTAAAATGCATAAGGGCTGAAAGGCCTTGGAGTGAATTAGGGATGCAAACTACAAGTTTTAGAAACATTAAAGACTTAATTGAAAGTCTTGGAAAAGGATTAGGGCAAAACCATAATTTTAGGAAAGTTCTGGTAGAAACAGAAACTTGGAGGTCAACCTTGATTAAGGAATAAGTGTTGACCAAGATTTGGTGAAAAAATAGCATAATTAGCAATTTTAATGGAGTTTAGGAGTTAAATGTAACTTTTATAAACTTATGGGGTCAAAGTGTAAATTATGAAAGTATTGGGGTGGATTTGTGATCAGAAGATCCTAGGGGTTTGTTCGGGTTTATTGGAAAAGATTGGCCCTATTTTGGAGTTATATAACTAAGTATACAATAGCATAAAGTTAAAGGAATGAATGTGTAACAATGTGATAATATATGGCGTGAATTTGTAATTTGCAAAAGGTTGGGGTAAGTGGAATAAATCAGGAATAGAATGGGTCTGTTCTGAAATAATTATATAGTGGTCCACTTTGGGTTATAACATTATAGCGAGGAAATGTTATAATATAAGGTATTTGGAGTAAGGTTGTAATGTCATAAAGGAAAATGTGGCAATAGTGTAAAGTATATGGGCTGTTGCGAGAATTAGAAGAGTTAGAAATGAAATTTATACTACGGTTTATAATGTTATAAAAGTTATAACAACTGTAAGGTGTTAATATTCATTTAGGAAGAGATGAATATGTTTTAAACAATACCATCTAATAAAGAATTTTTATAATTCATATAAATATATGAATGAAACACCCCTAATAATTAAAACACGAAATCATGAATATGTGGGGTATGCTAAATAAATCGGCCACATTTTTATATAAACTTGGGTGCTCATTGGTTTGACGTTGATTAATACTACCGAGTGAAAGTAAAATTATTTCAGGTTGGGGTATTAGTACACGATACAAGTGTAACGTGTTTTACAAACTAAAGTAAATTGGGTTCTCGTTGACAAATAACGTGGTACTAAATAACATATCTTACCAGGGTATAATATATAAACCTGTACGAGTAACATTATAGAATAAAGGCTTGTACTCACCGGGTTATACTCTATGATATAGATAACAAACTGATTATCGGTATACTACAAAATTCCATTATAAACATATAATGGAAACAACGTCAGTTAGTAACATTCCTAGAACTCTGCTAGGTCCGTTAAGTAAAAATATAAGTCACCCGACCTTGTACTATACCGGTTCGATTATAAGAGAAATAAACAAGAATAAACCCACTGTAGCTCTTTCATTTCCCTATGGAAATTAACCCTGGAGTGCAACTGTCACCCCTGTTCTTCTCGCATTGTTGTGCCAGATTGAGAAACCCATCCAGGTTTGCACCTCTCTCATTGTCTCATGCCTCGTGCGAATCTAGAGTCAAAGAAACAGTCAGTCAGCTGCCTTCTTCCACGCTTGCAAGACCCCTTTTTCTCCCAATACGTTATTCAAGTTCCCAAGAGGTCTCTGTTGCAGTGTTCATTTAACACCACTAAATTCTTTTCTTCCTCGATTGTCCATGGGTTACGCAAGCCTAGAGTTGGACCTTGGAGTTTCCTCAACCTCGAGCGTTGGTGAGTCCCTCCTCCTACATTCCCTCTGTGCCTTCGAAAGTCCCCGTGTCCTCGGTTATAGCCACGTCTTTATTGATTCGTTAATACCTCACTCAACTCTTTCACATCTTTCCATCGCCTCACGTCTGGTGCAAATACAGACTCTCGTGCTTTCACCGTTTGTGTGCCTGAAGATCTTGTGCTCAGCTTTCCTCCCTTACGTTTCCTATCCAAATTCCGAATCTTGGAGCTTTTACCCACCTGGTGGATCTGAAACACACACAGCTCAACTGGTAAGGTAATTTATCGGGTTGCTCCTATGTTTTCATTTCTGTTTTCTCTTCTATCCTTTGCTCAGCTCTGCCGAGAGTTTACTTAACCTCTCTAATCTCTTGTGTCCCACGCAAGCATTTTGCATGCCACTTCTCTAGTGAGATCTCGGAAAGTCCTGGAACAAGAGAACCCATCCCCATTCCCGCTATTCTAGCGCAAGGTAAAGCCATGGTTGCTCTGCTATATTTCTGGTTTTCTTCCGCGTCTTATGTTGTCTGCGAATCCTTTCCCATTCCTTCTAACTTCTGCATTTTCACGCGAGGGCATTGCATGTAGTCTGCTGATACAATCCCTGTAAGGCTCGGAACAAACATCCTCTCTATGAACCCATATAGGTAAGCGCAAGCAACAGAAAACGTTACACGTTAACTACTTTCATCTGCTCTGTTTGAGGTCCCAAAATGAAATTCTGACCTCTCTTGTTACTCAACCTTCTTGCATGCACGAGTCCACTTGGAAAGCCCCTCAGGTTTGCGCTGAAAGTTCATCCAGAACCAGATCCAGGGCTATCGAAATCGAACCCAATGTGAGGCCCCAAACTGTCAAGTTCTCTGTGCCTTGGTTCTTTTCTGTTTTAGAGTCTCTAAAAGCATTACAGATCTGAAACTCTTGCTTGTCCATGACCGGCTATGTAGGGCCTTGTTGTGGTGAATGCGACAGTTAAGACTGGGAAGAACACCCAGGGAGTAATCCCTCCTGAGGAAGGTAAGGGAGAGAAAAGAATTTACCGAGAATCCTGGCAACCAGTTTTGGTTGTTTTAATCTGAAATCAACACCAAACTGACCTTGGCACTTGTTTCTGTCTAGGTGCGGAAATAGACCAGAAGTATCAAGGATTGTCTAGGGGAAAACTACCTCGAAAACCCTAAGGTTGTAATCTAAACTCCTACTCTAAAAACTGAATTTGATCTTGTATTAAAATTCTGTTTGAAGTAAAAGCTGCTTGTGAACTACCTAAACAGCAGAGAATCTGAATGTATCTTAATTGAAACTTGGTGTTTCCTGGTGTCGATTCTTTGTGGAAACTGCTTTAAGTTAGTAGCTAGTAAACTCTGAAGCATTAGGTATCCAAAGTACCGTTTTCTTACGAGTTAACTAACAGGTAAAGTTAGCAAGGTAAATCTGTATGAGCTGAGTAATGAAACCAATGTGGGGATGAGCGGAATCCTGCAACCTTTTTCATTCCCCTGTAATATCAAATCCAGAAACATATTGATGATTGTAGTGGTAGGATGATAAGTTTAGAAACTTGCTAACATGTTAGACTAAGGGGAAATAAGCTGGGACCGCTAGAGAAACAATTTAACATATCAGAGAGAGAAACAGAAGAACTAAATGCAGAAACTTGAGCTGATCTCAGTACCATTCTAGTTCAGTTTTAGGACTCTTAAGATTAGCAAGGTTGTCGTGGGCTCACCTTGAGGATATCATCATATTAAGACACTTCACTAAGAAGCTGAATAATGTGGAAAGAAGAAACAAAAAAAAATAAAGAAACACAAACAGATTCGTAAACAAACAAGAAAAGAAAACTAGAGGAGAAGATATCAGTTATGCTTTTCAGTTTTACTGTATGATTTCCAGCTCTGTATAACCGTGTACAGGGAGATTAAAAAGGGGTGACTTTGAGTTGTCTAGGAACCCAAAAGTGTCCCTAACACACTTAAGTAAGTATATAAACACTCAGGAGGGGAAATAGAAGTCAGTTGCGCAACTTAATAGAGGGATTAAGGGAGAAACATACCAGTCTTGTTTCAGTTTTCCAGTAATGAGTTGCCTCAGTATAACTCAATTTCAGAAGTAGTAAGAGTGTCAAATCGATCCACAAATGAACCAGAACCCTGCTCACAGATCTACCTAAGAGAGTAAACAACTTGGAAAAATTTTAGGAAACAGTTTAATACATTAAAACTGCGAGGTTACAAGGGAGTTGCACAAGAGTGTTGTTTCAATGTCCGATAACCTGTTGCTCCTGTAGAATTGATTTACAGAAATAGTAGGAGTGTTAAGGTGTCTTTGGAAAATAATACCACTAAGAAACCACGGGAACCTACCTAGTTAAAATCGAATAGCACTCCAGTTTAAGTGTTGAAAATTTGGTCGATATGATGCTGAAGGCTTAATGTGCTACCGAATGATTTGTCAGAAGCTAGACCAGAAATAAAAGAAAATATAGCCACGTTTAATGTCTAAGAACGTTTTAAGAGAATAACTAGTGTTAAGGCCTGGTACTGGGCAAACCGGCGCACTGTATTAGTGATAAAAGTTTAATTATATTGATGAGGGCAAGGGCGTGAATCTGGGTAGAAGGGTCTAGGTGATGTGTTACGGAAGCGAGATAGAAGGGTGGCCTTGGGTACGGCCTTGGGTACTTAAAGAAGTGAGTTCAATAAGCTGTATAAAACCAGAAAGAAGTTAGAGTAGTCAAGGCCAACCAACAAACTAAAATAAAATGGGAAGAAGAGAGACGCTAATGATGTTTCAGAATTTTGACTAAATGCTGCTTCTGTATATTAAAATACAAATAGCGTAAGAGAGTTATAATGGGTTGTAAGTGGATTTAAAAACCCTACTAACCTACGTGGGTAATGGGGAATACACTTGGGGGAAACTTAAGGACCGGTTTAGTAACCTGAACAAAGGAGTTGAATAAAGATACGTGCAGTTGGTGTTTTCAATTCGGTACCATTGTCGGTTCTGTCCAGTGGAGTTTCAAGTGACCAACAGTATTATATTAGATTGGTTATGGGTATAAAGTCTTGTTAAAACACCTAACTAAACTACCACCCACTTTGGGGAAAGCAATAATAAGTTTCTATCATTAGAAGTTAAAAATTATGCGCGGTTTTAAAATTCGGGATTTCTGTATAAATAAGTTTTAAGGGTATCTTGGAGACTATATTATTATGATAATAGGGTTAAAATGTTGCTAACCTATTAGCTAAGGAGGGAATACACTCTAAGCAAGTTAAAGCTACCTTAGTTAAACTTGTTACAATTTAGCGTTTAAAAACCTCTAGAATAATAGCTAGGGGGAGTACTTATTTAACTCATATGACGATGATGTAAACGTCTTAAGAGTTAGATAATAATCTAAGGTGAGTACTTGGGAATTTCTAAAGTTTAAAAATAACCGTACATTCAACGACTCACTTAGGGAATAACACTTGGTATAGATAAGATAAACTAGAATAAAATGTCGTCACATGAAATCATGGACTGACACATGGTTTTTAATCAGTGTTAGGGTCGTAACGAACGTCGACCAGGAACCCGTGTGTGAGACGACATTTGCCTCTGAAGAAGGTATGGACATGTGTGGTTCGTATGTTGCCGTGTTACACGGTTTGTGTGTTGTGTGCTTTGTTTGACAATGACCATAAGATTAAAGCATGGAATTGGTTTGCTTGTTGTGATTGCTTATATGCTTGAGATATATCATTGTTGCATATTACTTGCGCGCACACAGTAGTTTAGTTCCTTTCTCATTTATGGAGCTTTGAGATGAAACTTGACGAACTACGTAAACAAACTAAAAGAACTACACAATGAGAAAACTCCTCTCCAACTATAGAGGACTCCTAAGGACACCCACTATGGTGTCAAGATATTTATGATAAGTAAATACCCTATTGAGGACTACTATCGACACCCACAATGGTGTCAAGCTGACAAAAAATATATATAAATAAATATATAATAAGTAAGTACCAGCTGATGGATCATATGAATAATCCGGGAAGAAGAATTCTCGGGCCGCGCGGTTTGGACGCTCGGGAGTTGGTATCTGCATCAGATCCTTCGACCGACTATTGTTATTATTGTGGAGCGCTTCCTGGGGTCAAGAGATGACCCCTCTGTCTCAACGTACGACGCCGGGACTAGAGGATTAGCGAGCACACCCTGGGGTCTAGAGATGACCCCTCTTTCTTGACATATGATGTCGGGAATGGAGGAGTGGCTATGGAGAAGACGTTCTCCAAATTGTGGTGATAAAAGAATTCCCAAACAATCCTTAAAGAAACAAGGAAGATTAGCACCTACATAATGACGTCTCTGGATCTAATCTATATCCCCTGACTCGGTGCCAGAGAATAAAGGAAAACTTGTGTAATGAGACCAAGCAAACAAGAGAAAGTCACAAATGTGATCCTTTAAGAAAACAAGGAATGAATAGCACCTACATAACAAAGTCTCGGGATCTAATCTATATCCCCTAACTCGGTGCAAGAGAAGAAAGGAAAACATATGTAATGAGAACAAGAAAACAATACGCAATCTCTTGAATGATCCCATAGCGAGGATCGACGGTATAATGTACCTAGGCACACGCCCTATAATTACCTGACTGTTGTTGCTACACTAGCAGCTTATTGTGCTGGACTGCGTGTTTGACTTTGATATGCTACTTGCAAGTTGTGTTTGGTTGCTTATTGATATTGCTGTGCTATTTGCAAGATGTGCTTGGTTGCTTACTGATATTGCTATGCTACCGATGAGTGTGTATGATATCATGATGTGCTGATGTGTGCTTTACTGCTTTATCATAGCATGTAAAATTGACTTAATAATATTCGACCAAGTAGTCGTGTGGCCCGGTAACATGCGGGCTTCACACGTTCATACTCAGCGTAGTTTGCTGAGTCCTTTACACCCAATTTTTTCAGGTATTGTGCCAGACGGTAACGGAGCGTAGGCGGGATGGCTACCATGGGGGTAGCCCATCGGGGCATGACTTTTAAGTTTGTAGTGGCATGTGTAATACACGGGTTGTTATAAAACCCGAGATGTAACTCTTAGTCTATTTGGAAATTTTGTTGTAGACACTCGGAACTTGGAAATTGCACTATATGTTGTATATGGATTTGATAGAGGGCTGTTTCCAGTCAATCAGACCGTAGCTTGATATGGATAGAGTTTTTGTGTCAACCACGTGGGTGGTTGGCGTCTGTGACACCCGGATGAAGTTGGAAACCGCTGCGTAGACATCTCGTATTACCGTTGAAACGGTATGATTCGGTACCCCTGATACGAACTCGAACACCAAGGATTATAGTGGTTCGGCCAATAATCCGGCCTACGTCCACTTCTAGACAGAGCTATTATTTATCTTTGGTTTACAACACTAGAGAGCTTTTGGGATGGGAGCTCCCTTTTCTAACTTGAGTCCTTTACAAATGAGCCCCTCTACTCCATTTATAGACTTTCTATCACTAAGTTTACCCTTTTGCCCCTATACATGTGGTGGTGTTACATAAACATAACTGTCAGTCCTTTTACGGGTCTCCGGACTGAAATACTGCTTCTGCCTTGGACTAACTCTTCCGGACCGTCACTTTAACAATAATCCCTCCGGTAGTTACTCTATCGGTAGCGATCCTTTAGATAGCAACTCTTCCGGTAGCGGGTCCTCCGGTAGTAGGGCTTCCATCGATAGGCCTCCGACAATTGGCCTCCGGTAGACTCTCTTGGTAGGTCCTTCCGCACCGGGCCCTTTCGGTAGCAGGCATTCCGACAATTGGTCTCCGGTAGTAGTCCTTCCGCTAGCAGGCCTTCGGTAGACACTTTAACCTTCCGCATGGTATATTTCATACCATTACAACTGTAACACCCCAACTCAATCCAAATGTGGTCTCGCAACATAACAGTATATATATAAACATGTCACTCCGGAGGCTCCTGTCGACATTTCGATTCTTCATGGCTCGATTTCCCTGTGGAGAATCAATCTAATCGTCTGGTTTGGAATTTTCAACATCCATCCGAGTCACAGCTAGGGTATTGCGTCTCCGTCTCTGATTCTCTTTCCATTTTGCCTCCGTAGGGAAAGATTGTGCCTTAAGTTTGGTTTGCAGGCTTACTGGAGGTTGTAACTGGTGGGGAGTTTGAAGTTACTATCGAAGGAGATTACAAGCTTCTACCGAAAGAGGATCCTTTCTTCTCTCTTTTTTTTAGCTCCAGGTTGGTTTCTTGTCTATCCAGGGAAGAGAAAACTGCTACCAGGCTGGGCCGATTGCATTGCTACCGGTGAGGAAGAGTTGCTACCAGGGTTGTAAACTGTCACCGGGAATGAAATGTTTCTGGGAAATGACGCTCTCCAAGGTTCTGTCAATTTAACACGTCCCAGAGCTGAAGCCGGTCGTCACCAGAGATTGGAGCACACTCTTACTCATCCAAAATCATTCGCCCCTGCCTCTTGTTTCTTGATCTCAATTTCTCATGACTCCAATGAATTTTCAGTTTCCATGGCGGCATACCTCTTGTGCCTACAGCTCACTGAATCTACAGGAAGCAACAGGGATGAAAAGCGGTGGCGCTTCCGGATGCAGAAAATGGATTTACCTGAGGGAGTTGAATATTTTATTGCTGCAAAACTCTGCGGTGTACTCCTTAGTGATACCCCTCCGTAGGATTCTTTCGGTAGTCGATTTGTGTGACAACAGTGGCCTGACATTATCGGTAGGACTTCAATTTGCTACCGGTGAAGATGCCACTTGGCTAGCGATGAAGATTCCAAAGGAGTATTCAAAGCTGTTAACCGCTTCCAAGCTGGCCTAGCTTTCTGAAGATTTGCCGCCGGCCCTCAGCAAAACTAGTAAATCCCAGTGGCCACTTTCTCTCTCTTCTACCGTAGTATCTGCTTACTCCGGAGCTTGCACTTCACTGACCAATCTCCCACTCACCATCAATTGTTACCGGTAGGTGTGAGGAGTTGCTACCGGGGAGGATAAAAGGACTATTGAAATTCCACCCTCTCTCCGAACATTCCCACCGGAAGCTTCACATTTTATACTTTGAATTTGTGTGCCCATTTTGGAAGTCACCGAAACAAGACGTGAGCTTCTACCGAAACAAGATGCGAGTTGCCATTGGTGAAGACGTAATATTTCTACCGGGAGATGTAGAGTTGTTTTCCTTCCACAGTAATTGAGACACCGCCCAAAACTGGACTTTTGCCATTGCTCGGTCGTTGGATGACGATGATTTCCTGAAGTGAAGCTCAGTAGTGGATTAGCGCGATAACAAGAAACATTATACAATAGTGGAAAATGGTGACGATTATTTTCCTCCAGAGCCCCCCGGGCCACAACATTATAAACCTGCCGCATTTTGTACAAGGCACTATCACGTTGTTTTTCAAGAGTCTTCTAATAATAAACCAGATGTTTAATATGAAGCGCCAAACAGTAGCATATCCAAACTCAGAATCAAATGGAATTCTTGGCTAAGCAACAATTTGCAATCAGGGTTTCAAGAAGCTAGACGCAAGCAGATTTAATCGAAGAATACCTATTTGCACCACAACAAAAAATCTGAAGCCCAATAACATAGTTTAAAAAGGTGTTTGTAAAACTTTAAGCATTATTGAGTAGTAAAGAGCCAGGAGCAGTCATTCACATAGATATTACTGCTTGAAATTCAGCAGAAGTGTCTCATATCATGCCACTTTTTCAGTTCAAACCAGAAGCAACCAGGAATAAATAAAGCTAAGCAAAATCTAGTGCAAATGTGCCCATATTTAGGCAAACTGAAGCAAGTATTTAGCAGCCACATGCTAATTATATCAAATGTGTAACCAGGAAAGTAACCTGTACAGAGTATCCAATATAAATCAAGAAGGAATACCTGTAAGCATCTCAATCCCTACTTCTTATTTTCGAGAAGGCAAAAACTGTTGTAATCAGCTTAATAATGTAGTAATAATGTTGTTTCTACTTTAGGAGGACAAACAGCAGTAAAAATCTTGTTAAGGACTGGATAAATATCGAAGCTAAAACTTTGTTTATAGTAGTAATATGATACCGCACACTTTAAATCATACTCTTGAGTCAACAGAGAAATGGAAATTTAGAAAACAACTAAAGCAAACTGTGAATCAGTTCCAAAGCAGCATAGTAATGAAGTAGAATTGTGGCTTAACCAGGCATATTATGATCAGAATATAGCCAAAAGAAGTAGAAGTGCTGCTTCAAAACAATTGAACCTTATCAAGTAATAGCAGGAAGGGAGTATGACATTGGTGTTGTGCAAGTCAACCAGTATACTATAGTACATCAATTAGAACCGAAGCGGAGTTGAAGGTTACTGTTAGTTCATCAACTATCGGAGACGCATGTCACTCTATCAGTTCATGAATGCAAAAGTATAGGTGCTTTTCAAACAATAGCAAAATAGATAGATTAAGCAGTTAAAACAAAAGTAAAAGACAATCACAATCTTGGAGATTATATATTACTGACGCACTTTACAAAGCAATCTAGCAATTGATCAAAATTTTGAACTGGTATATAAACGTATAAGATTAAATTCCATGAATAACACAAACATGAAGCTCTGAGATGGCTATGTTTTCCAGAGCAATTCATGATGAAATATAGCTGGCTTTTAAACTGAAACCAATATTCATAGCATTTTTCACACCAAAGCTATTAATCCAGAACATATTCCTACCGGTAGGGTGAACTAAACAACCGTATAGTTGGTAAAAAAAAAGTAGCAACACAAAAATTAGAATCAAAACCATTCATTTGCTTTTATAAGTAACAACATAAGTCAGGGATAAAGTCATATTCATCTGGTAATAGCAGATTAAGCATTATTCATAATAAGAATGAATCAGCAAAAGTTTAAGTGATACTGTAAAAGTCAGGGATAAAGTCATACTCGTCATTCACTCCTAATCTCGTACCATTGAAGAACTTTTAGCGATACCGCTAGATTTGGAAGATTTTACCTTGGGTCTATTGAAGAAAAAGTTTAAGGCGTAACCTCTTTTTTGTACTTTGAACTTCAAGTGAAGGAAATCGCTTGAACTGTAGAAGGCTGTCCACTTCCGGTACCACTCCGAACTAGAGACTTGAGGCCTGTGCCCGGCCTCATCCTCCGATATTGCTTATCACTTCACCGGAAGCTAGAGATGCCCGGACGTAGAATCTCAAAACACTCCTCCTTGTTTTCGAACCAAACGTGGTTAGCGATGTCATGAGTTAGAATCAAGTTTAATCTACCATGACAGCTTTGGTTTTTACAGCGTGAAGTCATAGGAAATGCTGATTCTCTTTTTAGACAATGCGCTTGATGTTTAGGTTAAATTTAATCGAGAACTCCCTGATTTGAGATTGTAAAGGTTTCATAATTGCTTTATATCCAGCCGCGCTTGGTGATCGCCGTTTCTACGTTCGTCAAACCACGGACCTTGCCATAATCCTCCTTCTCATAGATTAGATCGGTAGTCCTCTATTGCGATTCATATCTTCTTTGCAGGTATGATCGCCCGCTTGTTCTTGTGTTCTGAATTCCTTTCTTTCCCGGTGATTACATTCCTTAGTTCCATCTATGTGATCCGCTGATCTCTTCCAAGCAAGAAGGTTTAATGATACGCATCGTTTTTATTCTCGTTTCCATAATTGCGCTCAACCACTCGCTTGTAAGAGTAGGGATCCAGTAATACTAGCGAGCGAAACTCTGGCATTGCTCCCGAAGATTTTGTTACAGATCCAGAATTCTTCATTCTTCACCATCGATGGGATTCCACAAAGATCCATCGCGAACACCTTCGGTTCTTATCATATAGTTTTTTATCTTGGAATCCAATCTCTATCTTGCTACCTGAATCTGGTTCTCCATTTTTGACTTGACGAGAATCTTGGTAGCGTGAATAGCATTTGAAGGATTTCTTCAATCCACGGAAGAGAATTAACATTTTTCTTAACAGATTCACGGATCTTGGCTATCCGATCATTATTGATTCATCCTTCATACCTCAAGATCCCCGTTCATTATCCCCTTCATTGTCGATCGTGAACCGGGTGAAATGGTTGCTGTTTCGAGCAGTTCGTTTCCCACAGACGGCGCCAAATGAAACGGTATGATTCGGTACCCCTGATACGAACTCGAACACCAAGGATTATAGTGGTTCGGCCAATATCCGGCCTACGTCCACTTCTAGACAGAGCTATTATTTATCTTTGGTTTACAACACTAGAGAGCTTTTGGGATGGAGCTCCCTTTTCTAACTTGAGTCCTTTACAAATGAGCCCCTCTACTCCCATTTATAGACTTTCTATCACTAAGTTTACCCTTTTGCCCCTATACATGTGGTGGTGTTACATAAACATAACTGTCAGTCCTTTACGGGTCTCCGGACTGAAATACTGCTTCTGCCTTGGACTAAACTCTTCCGGACCGTCACTTTAACAATAATCCCTCGGTAGTTACTCTATCGGTAGCGATCCTTTAGATAGCAACTCTTCCGGTAGCGGTCCTCCGGTAGTAGGGCTTCCATCGATAGGCCTCCGACAATTGGCCTCCGGTAGACTCTCTTGGTAGGTCCTTCCGCACCGGGCCCTTTCGGTAGCAGGCATTCCGACAATTGGTCTCCGGTAGTAGTCCTTCCGCTAGCAGGCCTTCGGTAGACACTTTAACCTTCCGCATGGTATATTTCATACCATTACAACTGTAACACCCCAACTCAATCCAAATGTGGTCTCGCAACATAACAGTATATATATAAACATGTCACAGCGGAATTCTTTACAATCCAGGACCTTGCCACGGTCTGACTACAGAATATACCGAACATTAGTCTAACAACCTTAACCATTTACATAACCTTCTTACAATCCACTCACAACCTATACATCTTACTAACTCAATTGCCATACGAGTGTACAGGCACAACTCGTAGGTCATACTTAATCCTTAACACTTGCACTCCTTCTTACTCTCGCGACGGCCGCCTCCTGATGTTCACCTGTGTAGTAAAAAGAAGCCCCCGAGGGGGTCAGCACGAATGCTGGTACGATCCTCTCATGGCCCCCAAGCTAACGTGGCTACGACGACTAATTGTCGATAGCATGGAGGTTGATTAGATGCACAACATAATAGAAAGTGCAGTAAACAACAACTCAGATATGAACAATCAAAGTTCACACACAATGAACGACTTAAATGCGTTCCCTTAATTAGAGAGTTGGTTATTTAACTCTTTAAGTAATATTCCCTCTTAAACTTAGTCCATCCTTATCTCACCTCAATCTTAGTCTTATCTTAATCTTAGAAACAACCATCCTTTAATGAGGAGTGGATGTAGCTTATCTTAATCTTAATATTACAAACCATCCTTTAATGAGGAATGGTTGCAACTTACCTTAATCTTAATCTTAATTTAATCTCAATACATAAACCGTTCCTGGAAGGGATTGGTTGTAACTTATCTCAGTCTTAGAATACAAACCATTCTTTAAGTAGAAATGGTTGTAACTTACCTCAAACCTTATCTCAATCTTATCTCAGTTCTTATCTCAATTAAGTCAACCGTTCTTTAATTAGAATGGTTGTACCTTAATCCATTGTTTATCTGTCGGGTCACGTAACCCTAGCCAATGAGTTATCAGCTCCATTGGTTTACATAAACAATATTTATTAGAATTAGTTGGGCATTTAGGTAGATCCCACTACACCATCTCAGTATGCCTCCCTCCTAAAACAAGAAGTCCGAGGAGGTCGAGTCTATATGTCGACTCTAGGCGACGAGTCCGAGGACAAGTCATCTTTGGAAGACGGTATTTGATAAGGATACCGACTTCCCCCAATACACATGTGCCGGCACCATTCCGGATTCCTCACTCAAGATCAGTTAGTAATAGTCTCAAGACCATGTTTGTTGGTTAACCTCTTTCGGTTCATGTCCCTCATTAGGGGCGTTCCTTAGTCTCACTCAATCCCTTACTAAGCATTGGTTAGTAAGTTCTCACGGTATGTCGTGTTAGTTTCAAACATCACACAACAATACAACATATATATAATATGTTCCGGTTGCATGCTTTATCTTGTTTAGTGAGCACAAAAACAAATAGCACACAAGCCGAGGGACACCTCGTTAGCAAGCAGGTCACAAGAAGAAACAACTGTACCGTTCACCGTTGGTCGTTCGGCTGCTTACTCTCTTCCGGAGTCCAAACTCCCAAGTCCTAAAACATTCATTCAGTTTTAGGTTGTAATCACTTAACTTAATATGACTTACTTAGCTTGTTTAACTTACTTAATTCCTTAATGATCCCCACCTAACACCTCTTAGGTCTTACACTTAATCTTACAAACTTAATCTTAAACTTTCAAGTTTATACTTAACTTAGCTTAATCTCTTAAGTTCTTAGGGTCTCAATCATTACTACCCTACCAAAGGCATACCTTATTACCCATTGCCATTCTTAGAATTCAAAATTTCTTTTTTTTTTTTTTTTTTAGGCTCGACCGGACTTACCGACCGGACTTGCCAAGTCCGGTCCATTCCAGTACCCTTTTACCGTTGGAAAACTCACTCCGACCGGACTTACATGTCCGGTCCTATGTCCGGTCGATTCCAGAGACTTATTACCGTACAAAATTTCATGCCGACCGGACTTGACAAGTCCGGTCCCATGTCCGGTCCATTCCAGAAAGATTTTCCGGTAGTGTAACAGAGCCCGACCGACCTTGCAAGTCCGGTCCTAAGGCCGGTCGGCTCTAGAAACTTGTTTCTAAATTCTCTTTCAACTCCAAACTTCTCCACAAGTTCCCCCATGTGTCCTAATACCATCTAGGCACTTAAACTCACCTTTAAACATCCACTAAAAACTCCTTAGCTACTTTCTCAATTCTTACTAGGAATTCATAACACTTGTTTTACCTCTTAAGGCCTTTACATGTCACCAAACAAGGCCTAAACATCATCTAAAACCATTACCATTCAATCCCCCATCATTAGAAGCCAAAAACAAAAATTTTTCTTTTTCTCTGCACTGGACCGCCCCTCTGGGGCGGTCCCCAGGGGCGGTCCCAACCAGAAGCTAATTTTCTGCACGATTTGCCTGGACCTCCCCACAGGGGCGGTCCCTAGGGGCGGTCCACAGCAGAACCTATTTTCCAAAGTGCTTTTCTCCTCATTTTGAACTCCAAATTCACCCAATCTTTTCCCACTCATTCCACAATCTTTCCACATGTTTCCTACATGTTTAAACACCTTAAAACATGTACTAAACCTTCCTCAAAAATCCAAACTTGACACTCAATTTCTTACAAAATTCTTACACTTAACACTTGATTCCTTACACTTCCCTCTTGTGACTTTGCCTAAGACCTCAACTAATCATTATGTTTCTTCACCACCATCTTAACTACTCCTCAAGCATCATTTTGCACACCCATTTGCTTTACTCAAACTTCTCAAAGTCATATAATCTAGCACATGCTTACATCCTTATAAGTCATTATACCTTATTTTTCCTTCAAACTTTGTACAAGTTTCTTAGCTTCCTTAACCATGGTTTTGGTGCATAAAACTCACCATTATAACCCCTAGTCCCTCTTATACATTCCTAGGTCTTCCTAGGACTCAAGAACTCCATGCTTATCCATTTTCACCAAATAACCCTTAGTGATCACTAGAACATCCTTAGTCATAAATCTCCTTAGAACACCTTAAACACTTAGTTTCCTACTCAAATTTGCCATAGTTTCTCTAGTATATATCATGCCCAAATGCATTGTTTCCCTCATTCAACCATCTCACACACATAAGTCCTTTCTCATCAATTTCTCACCAAATCAACTCATTCATAATAAACTCAATATAGTGCAATAATCTTAAATTGCATAGCACTAAGGCTCTTAAATGACATGGCTCTTAGGCCCTTAAATGACATGGCTCTTAGGCCCTTAAATGACATGAATTTAAACACTGAATTTCCCACATATAAAAGCTTTCAACCTGCAAATACACCCATCATCTCATAGTAGTTATAATGCTCAAAATCCATCTTAAACTTATATTACTAACTCATTCTCATTAGCTCCTTAGTCACAAGTTCATAAGCTTGTTTAAGTTCTTTTTCTTAGGTTACATAACCCATTACCAATGTAGCTCTAAGCACATTGGTACCATCTAAACTCATCCTTAAAACTTAAACCACCATTAGGTAAGCATTTTACCTTGTTTTCTCAAGCTTATCTTAATCTCCTCCTTAGCCTTCTTCTTGCTTAGATCTCGGCCACCACTAAATTCCCTTTTGCCAATGTTCTAATCAATATTCAATGACTCATATGAGTACTAAACAATACACTAACCTTAAGGAGTAAACCTAGGTTAAAATGTGTTCTAAGGTATAAACTGAATGTTTTACCTTGGATTCTCAAAGCAAGCTTTGGATATGAATTAAGTAGGACCTCCTCTAGCCCTTGGAGAATAGAATCAAGCTAGAACAATGGATAAAAATGAATCCCCATGAGTAGAATTTTCGGTAATGTGTAGAAATGGGAAACATGGTTTTTCTTACATTTTCTTTACCTTAAGAGAATGGAGAAGCAATGAGCTCTTCAAACTTGATTTTCCTCCATCAATGGAGTTTTCTCATGGCACCAAAATGGAGCTTTGAAAGATTTGAAAAGATAGAAGATAGGTCTTGACCTAACTAAGACAAATATGCAATTTGTTTTGGATTTGGAGCTTGGAGTTGTATTTGGCAAGTGATTGAAGATGGAGAACCATGGAGGCAGCACTCTCGGTTTTGGAACAGAGAGAAGAAGAAGAAACCGTGGGTGAAGAGAGAAATGGAGGAAAGAGGAGAAAAGTGGCTAATATAAGATATTTTGCTTTAATAAAGCAAATAGTAACTTCTTTACTTATCTCTTCTTTTCCTTTCTCATTTGATGACTCATATGGTGACTCCCCACATAAAAACCGGCCACCCTCTTAATATAAGGCTAACATGGTCTTTGTTGACCAATTAATTGACTTATATTGATTAAAACTTAAACTAGTCACTAAATAGTTACTATTCACTAACCAAGGCACATAATCGGGAAATTTTTGATTTCCCATTGATTTAGACCTCCTAATGTGATACTAATTAGTACACATGTTGATTAAAGAGTAATGATGGACATTTAGCCACTCAAAACTCAATTCTAAGACAATTTCTCAAAAATGTGCTTTAAGACTTCTTAAAGCACATTTTGTGTTTTAACTTGTTTTCAAGCTTGGTTTTCTTTGCTAATTGATTTAAAATGACCATTAGGATATTACTAAGGTCTTACCAGATATTTGGGTACTCACCCAAGTCTCTCCAAGCTTAGAGCACGTTTTTGCCCTAATTGCCCTTAAGACATTTTCTTGTGTTTTCCTTGGTTTAAATTGTCTACAAATCTTTCTAAGGCATATTTTAGACTTAATACATCATGATTTGATGTTTACTTAGCATACTTAGGTTTGGGGTATTTCAATCTACCCCCTTAAAAGAACTTTGTCCCCAAGTTCCCATGCATCTTATCTTATTAGAATACATGTCTTACCTCATTCCTTAGATCATATAGATCATACTTATGTATACTTAATCTCATTGGATCATTAGATCCGCCATATTCTTATACTTAAATATCACACAACATGCTTAAGCATGTGTAGCACTCAAAATTCCTTTTTGATGATTAAAACATTCACATAATTTTCTTTCCAACGTATTCTCCCATGTCACCGGTCCGTAGACAAAGGCTCGTGCGTCCTCGACTTCATGGGCGAGACTCAGTAAAAAGGTAATCCTTTTACGAGGTCATGTAAGGAATAATTCCTCTAATTAAAAATACAAGCAACTCCAATTTCATTTTATCCTAAGGCCTCTATCTTAGTGTGATTTAATTGTGACCACTGGTAGGGAGTTTCAGGAATAATCCGACCCTGATGTGATCAGCATCAGTGTAGAACCATCCTTCCACTCCAATTTGTGTTCGGTTTCCCTTGATCCCTAGAAAATCAAGTTCCACCTCCCACGTCATTCAAACATCAATAATTCACTCATGTCCAATTTTCTATCTTTTTAGTTCTTCTAATCATAATCAATACATCTCCAAAGTGTGGACTAAGTCCATCAAACATTCTCAATTCATCTCTTAGTAACTCCTCCAGACTTAAATTCCTACTAAATTCCATATCAGTCTCATACCAACTTCCACTGTCTCATACCACATAGCATTACTATATCCTTCCTCATGCTCATATCAAATAATATCTCATAGTGTTATCTTATTCTTATCTCACACATAGTCTCATATCGACTTATACCTCATATATTCCTTATTCCTTAAGTCTCCTTAATCCTCTTCCTTAATTCTCTTAACTTGTACTCACATCGGAGTTAACAAGATAGGTACTTAATATGTATGGTATTCACATCTTCTGTGTGCAATAACCATGATTTATCTTAAAATGTTTATGTAAAACATATTCTCAAATTATTTTGTGCTATGCACACCGTAGTTTATGTACTCAGTACACAAACATACGTTAAGCGGTTTTCGCTCTACCCCCCTTAAAATGGATTACGCCCACGTAATCAACATTATATCATCCTTGAACATAAGTTCAAGATGTCTAATTCTTACCAAGCATTCTAGCTTCCATGTCATCTATCTTGCTTATAATTCGATCAGGAATGACTTAGTCTCTGTATCGAGGATTCTTAACGGTACTTA
Source organism: Limonium bicolor (assembly GCA_023374045.1). Classification (NCBI taxonomy): domain Eukaryota; kingdom Viridiplantae; phylum Streptophyta; class Magnoliopsida; order Caryophyllales; family Plumbaginaceae; genus Limonium; species Limonium bicolor. The sequence continues at coordinate 4,905,374 of CM041782.1, read as the reverse complement.
TACCGTTTCCTTAACTTAGTTTGGTCTAATCTCAAAGGTAGTGGTCTGCTAGCTTCCGCTGCGCGACTCTGATAATCTTAGGCTTAATTGTCTCAATGGACACGTGTTATCTTATATATACACGGCCTTAATGAGTTGTAACTCGTCTATCATTCTCCTTGAAGATCTTACGCTCATACTCTTAGTATTTTCTCGAATGTCTAAATTGTTCTCCCCAACTGACTTTGGTCTGAGGATGATTCTTAGTCTGAAACTACTGTTTAGTGCATATCGCGCTTTACAGTCTTAATCCCTTACATCTTAAGACATGTCCAATGTCTGTACTTAACAATCGTGCTCTTCGCACTTCATAGTCCTTAATTTTATCTCTCCATTCCTTGTGTTGCTGGTTCAACTGAATTCTTTCTTGACTGTTGTGGTGGTAGATGCTCTTGTCTGATTTGCGTCGTTGTCGGTGTACGGAGTCGACTACTTCCCGTGTTCCTTACACTACTCGTCACATGCATGGGGTACCTTACTGGTACATTACTACTTACCCAACTAACTCATAAATGAGCGTGTCAGGCCTGCAAGCCCCTGTGGGGTGCAGTCGTCCCACGTCTCGTTTTAGTAAACTCATAGTGTCCGTCACACGTTTAGCTATTGCTAATTATGAAGTATTCTGTTGTCGATCTCCTCTTTCATTGTTCCAATAACATTTATTGTTCTTCTTGAAGTTAATCAAGGGAAGTCCATTTACTTTTCCTGGGTATGGTATGCTCCAGCTCCTTTCTGTATTCCCGTACTGATTCTATTTCTTATATTGAGGTCTCTTTCCATAGAGCCTCTATCATGTTTCTCATACTCATACTAGGAATGCACTTCAGTTCCAAGGAATGGGTAGTGTGCTTCCTGAAATCTTGCCTAATTAGGTCCAGACTACTGGCATCAATGCTCAGTTCGTCTACCATCTTATTTTCTTACTTATGCTATCTTAACTCATAAATCTCATTGCCTCTGTGTCATTATTGACGGCTTATACATAACGGTCGCTTTACCGCGCACCATGACTTAATCCACTTATCTAACTATTGTACTCACGACCACTACTATCATGGTAGTTGGCCCTTACCGTGTTGCCCATTAGTGGTGCAACCTCTTATTCACTTGTTCTACTGCCTTACCTTATACTCAATCCCCTCTTGGTGTAAACACACTGGGAGTTCTCTCATTCCGGTGTATGGCGGTTGCCGTACCGTGTTGTAAAATAGTTGACTCTTGATGTAAAGATGTTCTGCTCAAATCTCAGATTCGTAAGTAGGCTAATTTCTTTCGCTTTCTTTCATCCTTAGTGATGTTATCTACCATGTAGTTTAACTGGTTACTGAAGAAGTCATCCACTGAATCACAAGCTCTTCTGAGCATTGATTAACTGACGTGCCATAATGTGTAGTCACAATGTTTATCTCTGCCCATTACTAATTCTTACATCCTGGGTGTTGGATATAACCTTCCTTATTACTCAAGTGTATCTGGTATGTTCTAAGGTAATCTCAAGGTTCATAGTTTCCATTTTCTAAATAAAGTGTATTATCTCTAATATGTGAAAGCCCTTTTGAGGGGTTCATTCCCACTCATGGCCTCACAACAAGGAGAGGTATCCCCACCCTAAAAGGCATGGTTCGTTCTCCGCTCCCGTCCTTAGCATTATCTCAGGTTCGAATTAGATACGGCCAATCCCTTCCCTCTCTTATAACTTATTGCGCCTCGGGCTCTGATGTGGTTAACATCCTTGGCTCGTAGGCTCTTAATGCTTAATGTCTCAGTTCATTATTTGTACTCTTACTCATCTGCAGGTCATCCCTATAAGATTCTGGTTCTTTGAGCACTATTCACCATTAGGTTACATACTAAATGTAGTATCGGGTTTCATGATAAGTTGCTGCACCCTACTTCCTGCTAGGGAAGTTGTTCAGGTGATCTGAGGTTACTTAATGTCTTTGACAATGCTGTCATTTTACTAGACTTATGTCCTTTAATAGTCAAGGTTAGGTTCGTATTAGGCGTTTTCCTTACGGTGTCCAAGTTGGATATCATCCCGTCATCTTATACTCCCATCTCAACGCTTCGTTCAACTTCTGTTGACTACGCCACCCGTTGATGACTAATCATACTTGGGTGTTAATGATTAGAAACACATTAACTGTCATTCATCAGTTGTTCGGCTCGACTATGCCCGCTCTGTGGGGGTAGTCCTCTGAGCTTTCCTTGTGGAGTTTGAGGTTGGTGTTCTTACCGTACTGTCGATTGTTGTGTAGTGGGTTATACCGTTGCTAATAATTATATGGTTTAGTATTATGTCCAAGTTCCACTCCTGGCTGACTGGCGTGTCACCTTATCTCATTTTGGTCAGGCCGTCGGGCCTTTCCAAGGTCTTATTTTTCTGCTCTTATGGATTTACAATCCGGTATTAATATGCGTTTCAACTGTAGCGTTCTCCCATTTCGCCTTGATGGCTTTTCGTGTGGCTAAACCGTGGTAGCACTTGCTATGGCAAGTGCGCCATGCAGGATGGGTTATTGGTACAAGGTACATCGGTAGTGACACTTCCTTCTAATTTCCATGTAATTGGTAGTCCTCGGGACTCCTTCGATAATCTCTTATTTTGGATAACCGTTCATCCGGCAGCTTCCTTGTTGTTTGACAGTACTGTCATACATCAGGGCGTTCCTCTTTCTGAGGGAATCCCTTAATATTTCCTTATGTCTTATTCCTCGCTCCTGTCTCCACACATTTTGTTGTGGTTATTAAGTAATAATTCTCTTTTAGGCACTACCTCGTAGTCCTATTTCGGTATACATTTGTATGAATTTCTACCGTCGTCCGCATTATTTCGGCCAGGTCTTGTAACCTTCCTCATTGTATGGGGTTTGGAGTTCCCGGTTCTTAATTGGACTTTCCAGTAATCTCAATCCTCGTGCTTTGTATTATCCTACTGTTATGCTCCTTCGGACCACTGTCCGGTACTCATGTCACTTCCCTTTTTCCTTTCTATTGCACCTGTAGTGCTCTCCTCATCATTGGTATTGCGGGTTATTTCGACTGCGTAGCATGTCGACCCATGTTGCCGGTAATTACCGTTCCCTTATTGATAGAATTCCATAGGTAGCGCCTGTTTCTCTGTTGCGCTCCATTAAAAACCTCCAAGTACTCCATAACTGTTGTACAACAAATTGTTTCTCGTATTGCTTACTGTTAGCTAACTGCCAGATCGGGTTTCCCCGAGTAAGAGAAGGCTTTCTCCTCTCTGGCGTTTGTCCAACACATTTAGGGTTAGGGATGTGGAGGGCGGGCCTAGGTACTATGGATATCCGGTAAACACCGGGAAGTCCTGGCTAACGCACCTCTCACTCTATCTCTCAACCCTTAACCCATAACTCAATCTCAACCTCATCATTCTCCTAAGTTCGGTATTTCTTGTCTTCAGAGCGTAACTACGCTCTGATACCACTTTTTGTAACACCCCAACTCAATCCAATGTGGTCGCAACTTAACAGCATATATAAACATGTCACAGCGGAATTCTTTACAATCCAGGACCTTGCCACGGTCTGACTACAGAATATACCGAACATTAGTCTAACAACCTTAACCATTTACATAACCTTCTTACAATCCACTCACAACCTATACATCTTACTAACTCAATTGCCATACGAGTGTACAGGCACAACTCGTAGGTCATACTTAATCCTTAACACTTGCACTCCTTCTTACTCTCGCGACGGCCGCCTCCTGATGTTCACCTGTGTAGTAAAAAGAAGCCCCCGAGGGGGTCAGCACGAATGCTGGTACGATCCTCTCATGGCCCCCAAGCTAACGTGGCTACGACGACTAATTGTCGATAGCATGGAGGTTGATTAGATGCACAACATAATAGAAAGTGCAGTAAACAACAACTCAGATATGAACAATCAAAGTTCACACACAATGAACGACTTAAATGCGTTCCCTTAATTAGAGAGTTAGTTATTTAACTCTTTAAGTAATTCCCTCTTAAACTTAGTCCATCCTTATCTCACCTCAATCTTAGTCTTAACTTAATCTTAGAAACAACCATCCTTTAATGAGGAGTGGATGTAGCTTATCTTAATCTTAATATTACAAACCATCCTTTAATGAGGAATGGTTGCAACTTACCTTAATCTTAATCTTAACTTAATCTCAATACAAACCGTTCCTGGAAGGGATTGGTTGTAACTTATCTCAGTCTTAGAATACAAACCATTCTTTAAGTAGAAATGGTTGTAACTTATCTCAAACCTTATCTCAATCTTATCTCAGTTCTTATCTCAATTAAGTCAACCGTTCTTTAATTAGAATGGTTGTACCTTAATCCATTGTTTATCTGTCGGGTCACGTAACCCTAGCCAATGAGTTATCAGCTCCATTGGTTTACATAAACAATATTTATTAGAATTAGTTGGGCATTTAGGTAGATCCCACTACACCATCTCAGTATGCCTCCCTCCTAAAACAAGAAGTCCGAGGAGGTCGAGTCTATATGTCGACTCTAGGCGACGAGTCCGAGGACAAGTCATCTTTGGAAGACGGTATTTGATAAGGATACCGACTTCCCCCAATACACATGTGCCGGCACCATTCCGGATTCCTCACTCAAGATCAGTTAGTAATAGTCTCAAGACCATGTTTGTTGGTTAACCTCTTTCGGTTCATGTCGTCCCTCATTAGGGGCGTTCCTTAGTCTCACTCAATCCCTTACTAAGCATTGGTTAGTAAGTTCTCACGGTATGTCGTGTTAGTTTTCAAACATCACACAACAATACAACATATATATAATATGTTCCGGTTGCATGCTTTATCTTGTTTAGTGAGCACACAAACAAATAGCACACAAGCCGAGGGACACCTCGTTAGCAAGCAGGTCACAAGAAGAAACAACTGTACCGTTCACCGTTGGTCGTTCGGCTGCTTACTCTCTTCCGGAGTCCAAACTCCCAAGTCCTAAAACATTCATTCAGTTTTAGGTTGTTAATCACTTAACTTAATATGACTTACTTAGCTTGTTTAACTTACTTAATTCCTTAATGATCCCCACCTAACACCTCTTAGGTCTTACACTTAATCTTACAAACTTAATCTTAAACTTTCAAGTTTATACTTAACTTAGCTTAATCTCTTAAGTTCTTAGGGTCTCAATCATTACTACCCTACCAAAGGCATACCTTATTACCCATTGCCATTCTTAGAATTCAAAATTTCTTTTTTTTTTTTTTAGGCTCGACCGGACTTACCGACCGGACTTGCCAAGTCCGGTCCATTCCAGTACCCTTTTACCGTTGGAAAATTCACTCCGACCGGACTTACATGTCCGGTCCTATGTCCGGTCGATTCCAGAGACTTATTACCGTACAAAATTTCATGCCGACCGGACTTGACAAGTCCGGTCCCATGTCCGGTCCATTCCAGAAAGATTTTCCGGTAGTGTAACAGAGCCCGACCGACCTTGCAAGTCCGGTCCTAAGGCCGGTCGGCTCTAGAAACTTGTTTCTAAATTCTCTTTCAACTCCAAACTTCTCCACAAGTTCCCCCATGTGTCCTAATACCATCTAGGCACTTAAACTCACCTTTAAACATCCACTAAAAACTCCTTAGCTACTTTCTCAATTCTTACTAGGAATTCATAACACTTGTTTTACCTCTTAAGGCCTTTACATGTCACCAAACAAGGCCTAAACATCATCTAAAACCATTACCATTCAATCCCCCATCATTAGAAGCCAAAAACAAAAATTTTTCTTTTTCTCTGCACTGGACCGCCCCTCTGGGGCGGTCCCCAGGGGCGGTCCCAACCAGAAGCTAATTTCTGCACGATTTGCCTGGACCTCCCCACAGGGGCGGTCCCTAGGGGCGGTCCACAGCAGAACCTATTTTCCAAAGTGCTTTTCTCCTCATTTTGAACTCCAAATTCCCCAATCTTTTCCCACTCACTCCACAATCTTTCCACATGTTTCCTACATGTTTAAACACCTTAAAACATGTACTAAACCTTCCTCAAAAATCGCCAAACTTGACACTCAATTTCTTACAAAATTCTTACACTTAACACTTGATTCCTTACACTTCCCTCTTGTGACTTTGCCTAAGACCTCAACTAATCATTATGTTTCTTCACCACCATCTTAACTACTCCTCAAGCATCATTTTGCACACCCATTTGCTTTACTCAAACTTCTCAAAGTCATATACAATCTAGCACATGCTTACATCCTTATAAGTCATTATACCTTATTTTTCCTTCAAACTTTGTACAAGTTTCTAGCTTCCTTAACCATGGTTTTGGTGCATAAAACTCACCATTATAACCCCTAGTCCCTCTTATACATTCCTAGGTCTTCCTAGGACTCAAGAACTCCATGCTTATCCATTTTCACCAAATAACCCTTAGTGATCACTAGAACATCCTTAGTCATAAACTCTCCTTAGAACACCCTAAACACTTAGTTTCCTACTCAAATTTTGCCATAGTTTCTCTAGTATATTATCATGCCCAATGCATTGTTTCCTCATTCAACATCTCACACACATCAAGTCCTTTCTCATCATAATTTCTCACTCAAATCAACTCATTCATAATAACTCAATATAGTGCAATAATCTTAAATTGCATAGCACTAAGGCTCTTAAATGACATGGCTCTTAGGCCCTTAAATGACATGGCTCTTAGGCCCTTAAATGACATGAATTTAAACACTGAATTTCCCACATATAAAGCTTTCAACCTGCAAATACACCCATCATCTCATAGTAGTTATAATGCTCTTAAATCCATCTTAAACTTATATTACTAACTCATTCTCATTAGCTCCTTAGTCACAAGTTCATAAGCTTGTTTAAGTTCTTTTCTTAGGTTACATAACCCATTACAATGTAAGCTCTAGCACATTGGTATCCATCTAAACTCATCCTTAAAACTTAAATCACCATTAGGTAAGCATTTTACCTTGTTTTCTCAAGCTTATCTTAATCTCCTCCTTAGGCCTTCTTCTTGCTTAGATCTCGGCCACCACTAAATTCCCTTTTGCCAATGTTCTAATCAATATTCAATGACTCATATGAGTACTAAACAATACACTAACCTTAAGGAGTAAACCCTAGGTTAAAATGTGTTCTAAGGTATAAACTGAAGTTTTACCTTGAGTCTCAAGCAAGCTTGGATGAATAATAGGACCTCCTCTAGCCCTTGGAATAAATCAAGCTAGAACAAGGATAAAAATGAATCCCCATGAGTAGTAATTTTCGGTAATGTGTAGAAATGTGGAAACATGGTTTTTCTTACATTTTCTTTACCTTAAGAGAATGGAGAAGCTAATGAGCTCTTCAAACTTGATTTTCCTCCATCAATGGAGTTTTCTCATGGCACCAAAATGGAGCTTTGAAAGATTTGAAAAGATAGAAGATAGGTCTTGACCTAACTAAGACAAATATGCAATTTGTTTTGGATTTGGAGCTTGGAGTTGTATTTGGCAAGTGATTGAAGATGGAGAACCATGGAGGCAGCACTCTCGGTTTTGGAACAGAGAGAAGAAGAAGAAACCGTGGGTGAAAGAGAGAAAGAGGAAAGAGGAGAAAAGTGAGCTAATATAAGTATTTTGCTTTAATAAAGCAAATAGTAACTTCTTTACTTATCTCTTCTTTTCCTTTCTCATTTGATGACTCATGTGGTGACTCCCCACATAAAAACCGGCCACCCTCTTAATATAAGGCTAACATGGTCTTTGTTGACCAATTAATTGACTTATATTGATTAAAACTTAAACTAGTCACTAAATAGTTACTATTCACTAATCAAGGCACATAATCGGGAAATTTTTGATTTCCCATTGATTTAGACCTCCTAATGTGATACTAATTAGTACACATGTTGATTAAAGAGTAATGATGGACATTTAGCCACTCAAAACTCAATTCTAAGACAATTTCTCAAAAATGTGCTTTAAGACTTCTTAAAGCACATTTTGTGTTTTAACTTGTTTTCAAGCTTGGTTTTCTTTGCTAATTGATTTAAAATGACCATTAGGATATTACTAAGGTCTTATATGATATTTGGGTACTCACCCAAGTCTCTCCAAGCTTAGAGCACGTTTTTGCCCTAATTGCCCTTAAGACATTTCTTGTGTTTTCCTTGGTTTAAATTGTCTACAAATCTTTCTAAGGCATATTTTAGCCTTAATACATCATGATTTGATGTTTACTTAGCATACTTAGGTTTGGGGTATTTCAACAACCGTTAGGCTCGTCGTCTGAGTATTGATTGTGATTCGGGGGTGTTACAACTTCAAGGACGGAAATTCAAAGAATGGGCGAATATATATATGTACACATCTAGGTGTATATAATTGGAGAATTCAAAGAATTAATATAAAGGTTTAGATGTTAATACTAACCTATGAACGATTACTAGATGACTAGAGACAAGTGGGATAAGCGTTTGAATTTGACTAATTGACTGATTGTTCAAATCGGACGTGCAAGGTTGAAATTGACCCTGGCCAGGTCAAGGGACATTGAGCACAAATTGAGGTGAAGAGGTAGTCCAACACTTACGCTGTTCACGTCAGTGTTGCATGATCCTCGGAACCTCCTACAAGTGGTCACATAAACTACAAATAGGTGGGAAATTTTATACGCTGGACTAGGAAATTACCAAGGAAGCGAGGTTGATGTTAGATAATACGAGCGCGTAAAATACATAGATACATGATTCGGAACTTGAAGTGGTGTGAGGTTACTAATAACCTAATAGTCAGTTCATAAAAATATATACACTACCGAAATAAAATGCAATACGTAACCGGTATTAGCCAACTACTTTAGTCCCTGGCGGACATAATAATGATACAATCATAAGAATAATGATGATGAGAAGGAAACTAACCATCCTATGTTAGATAAGTTACAATTGTATAAACTTGCAACATGTGTAATTCGGTAACACTTTGGCTGAAACTAAGTGAGGACAACCAAAAATATCAAGGCCATAACCTGGCTGAAGAATAAAGGTTACTTGAAGACGAAGAAAACTCCGACTTGATGGTACACATTAAGGCATAAAATAGATAATAATGCTAAGAGAGTAAATTACCTATCAACACATAATTATGATCGGTAATACAAATAACCATGTTGTTATAACAATGGAGGTCAGCCAGAAAGAATAATCCAGACGATGAGAGACACACTGAAAGCATGAACTTTTGAACTCCAGGGTAAATGGATAGATAAGCTACAACCCACCAAGACCATGTACAGATAAAAAAAAACCAAGTGTCAATAAAGAGACCTTTACGACTAAATTATAAGGATTCAAAGGAGCTAGATAATACATTGTAAACAAATAAAAAAGGGAAAACGAAACCCTAAGGTAATCAGAGTCGCACAGCAGAAGCTGGTGGTCCATTCCACACACCTTCCAGCAGATTAACAAGTGACTTATCTGCCAATACCTTAAACACATAGAGACTAAACCCGAATCGAATCTGTTAGTAGTTCTGTATGGATACCGATAAAGGCCTTTTGATACAGAAACCAAACCATTAGCATGGTTAAGACCTTGATGGATTTATAAAAAGAGCTACATTGCATAACAAAACTGGAATGCTTCATGAGATTTCAACATCTTGAACTAATGTTCAAGGATGATATAGTGGGGATTACGTGGGCGTAATCCATCTTTAAGGGGGGTAGGCGTGTTGCGTTTTGCTGTGCTATTATTCGTTTGATGTGTTTGGATTTGTGACGCTATGCATGTTTGAACTATGTTTGGATTATGATGTTATGTGTGTGATCTGTGTATGACTTGTTTTAGATGCATTGTGTTGTTCCTGGAGTACGTATGAGTACAGTATATGGATATTACTGGATGCTGGTACACTGGAATATTATTGAGAATTTGGTGAAGCCACAGATGTGGCGTGGTGCTTATAAGCACAGATGGTGGAATAGAACTATGAATTTTGCGGGACATGATCCCTTGGCTAGTGATAACGAATTCAGGACTTGATCCCTGTGAGTGGCTAAAACACGAACATTAATTAACGAGACAAGACTTCGGGTCGAAGTCCCTTTAAGGGGGGTAGGTTGAAACACCCCTAATAATTAAAACACATGAAATCATGAATATATGGGGTATGCTAAATAAATCGGCCACATTTTTATATAACTTGGGTGCTCATTGGTTTGACGTTGATTAATACTACCGAGTGAAAGTAAAATTATTTTAGGTTGGGGTATTAGTACACGATACAAGTGTAACGTGTTTTACAAACTAAAGTAAATTGGGTTCTCGTTGACAAATAACGTGGGTACTAAATAACATATCTTACCAGGGTATATATATAAACCTGTACGAGTAACATTATAGAATAAAGGCTTGTACTCACCGGGTTATACTCTAGGATATAGATAACAAACTGATTATCGGTATACTACTAAATTCCATTATAAACATATAATGGAAACAACGTCAGTTAGTAACATTCCTAGGACTCTGCTAGGTCCGTTAAGTAAAAATATAAGTCACACGACCTTGTACTATACCGGTTCGATTATAAGAGAAATAAACAAGAATAAACCCACTGTAGCTCTTTCATTTCCCTATTGAAATTAATCCCTGGAGTGCAACTGTCACCCCTGTTCTTCTCGCATTGTTGTGCCAGATTGAGAAACCCATCCAGGTTTGCACCTCTCTCATCGTCTCACGCCTCGTGCGAATCTAGAGTCAAAGAAACAGTCAGTCAGCTGCCTTCTTCCACGCTTGCAAGACCCCCTTTTCTCCCATTACGTTATTCAAGTTCCCATGAGGTCTCTATTGCAGTGTTCATTTAACACCACTAAATTCTTTTCTTCCTCGATTGTCCATGGGTTACGCAAGCCCAGAGTTGGACCTTGGAGTTTCCTCAACCTCGAGCGTTGGTGAGTCCCTCCTCCTACATTCCCTCTGTGCCTTCGAAAGTCCCCGTGTCCTCGGTTATAGCCGCGTCTTTATTGATTCATTAATACCTCACTCAACTCTTTCACATCTTTCCATCGCCTCACGTCTGGTGCAAATACAGATTCTCGTGCTTTCACCGTTTGTGTGCCTGAAGATCTTGTGCTCAGCTTTCCTCCCTTACGTTTCCTATCCGAATTCCGAATCTTGGAGCTTTTACCCACCAGGTGGATCTGAAACACCACGAGCTCAACTGGCAAGGTAATATTACCGGGTTGCTCCTATGTTTTCATTTCTATTTTCTCTTCTATCCTTTGCTCAGCTCTGCTCGAGAGTTTACTTAACCTCTCTAATCTCTTGCATGTCCCACGCAAGCATTTTGCATGCCACTTCTCTGGTGAGATCTCGGAAAGTCCTGGAACAAGAGAACCCATCCCCATTCCCGCTATTCTAGCGCAAGGTAAAGCCATGGTTGCTCTGTTATATTTCTGGTTTTCTTCCGCGTCTTATGTTGTCTGCGAATCCTTTCCCATTCCTTCTAACTTCTGCATTTTCACGCGAGGGCATTGCATGTAGTCTACTGATACAATCCCTGTAAGGCTCGGAACAAACATCCTCTCTATGAACCCCTATAGGTAAGCGCAAGCAACAGAAAATGTTACACGTTAACTACTTTCATCTGCTCTGTTTGAGGTCCCAAAATGAAATTCTGACCTCTCTTGTTACTCAACCTTCTTGGATGCACGAGTCCACATGGAAAGCCCCTCAGGTTTGCGCTGAAAGTTCATCCAGAACCAGATCCAGGGCTATCGAAATCGAACCAATGTGAGGCCCCAAACTGTCAAGTTCTCTGTGCCTTGGTTCTTTTCTGTTTTAGAGTCTCTAAAAGCATTACAGATCTGAAACTCATGCTTGTCCTTGACTGGCTATGTAGGGCCTTGCTGTGGTGAATGCGACAGCTAAGACTGGGAAGAAAACCCAGGGAGTAATCCCTCCCGAGGAAGGTAAGGAAAAGAAAAGCATTTACCGAGAATCCTGGCAACCAGTTTTGGTTGTTTTAATCTGAAATCAACACCAAACTGACCTTGGCACTTGTTTCTGTCTAGGTGTGGAAATAGACCAGAAGTATCAAGGATTGTCTAGGGGAAAACTACCTCGAAAACCCTAAGGTTGTAATCTAAACTCCTACTCTAAAAACTGAATTTGATCTTGTATTAAAATTCTGTTTGAAGTTGTTCTGATAAATCTGTAACCATAGGCTAGGTATAATAAGGATAATGAATTGGCTAAACGGTGGTCTAAACACTAGGGTTTAATGAGATAAAAATGTGCTTGGGAGTCACCGGGAACTAGTGTGTAGATCAATTGTTAAGCGGGTAAACTACTACAAAAAAAAAAAACTGGATAGAAGAATGCTAGAAAATAGCAAGGGAAAACTACTGTACATGAACTAAAGTCTAGGTGTTTCTGCCGCAATGGGGTGCTGCTTTTTCAGGAGGTATTGAACTTTTATGTTTGGCAAGAGTAATACCGAAGACGTGCAAATTAAACCCAAGAGAAAGAAACTAGTAATGACTGACTAAAAGCTGGTTGTGAACTACCTAAATAGCAGCAGAGAATCTGAATGTATCTAAATTGAAACTTGGTGTTTCCTGGTGTTGATTCTTTGTGGAAACTGCTTTAAGTTAGTAGCTAGTAAACTCCGAAGCATTAGGTATCCAAAGTACCGTTTGCTTACGAGTTAACTAACAGGTAAAGTTAGCAAGGTAAATCTGTATGAGCTGAGTAATGAAACCAATGTGGGGATGAGCGGAATCCTGCAACTTTTTCTTTCCCCTGTAATATCAAATCCAAAAAACATATTGATGATTGTAGTGGTAGGATGATAAGTTTAGAAACTTGCTAACATGTTAGACTAAGGGGAAATAAGCTGGGACCGCTAGAGAAACAATTTAACATATCAGAGAGAGAAACAGAAGAACTAAATGCAGAAACTTGAGCTGATCTCAGTACCATTCTAGTTCAGTTTTAGGACTCTTAAGGTTAGCAAGGTTGTCGTGGGCTCACCTTGAGGATAACATCATATTAAGACACTTCACTATGAAGCTGAATAATGCGGAAAGAAGAAACAAAAAAAAATAAAGAAACACAAACAGATTCGTAAACAAACAAGAAAAGAAAACTAGAGGAGAAGATATCAGTTATGCTTTTTAGTTTTACTGTATGATTTCCAGCTTGTATAACCGTGTACAGGGAGATTAAAAAGGGGTGACTTTGAGTTGTCTAGGAACCCAAAAGTGTCCCTAACACACTTAAGTAAGTATATAAACACTCAGGAGGGGAAATAGAAGTCAGTTGCGCAACTTAATAGAAGGATTAAGGGGAAAAACATACCAGTCTTGTTTCAGTTTTCCAGTAATGAGTTGCCTCAATATAACTCAATTTCAGAAGTAGTAAGAGTGTCAAATCGATCCACAAATGAACCAGAACCCTGCTCACAGATCTACCTCAGAGAGTAAACAACATGGAAAAATTTAGGAAACAGTTTAATACATTAAAACTGCGAGGTTACAAGGGAGTTGCACAAGAGTGTTGTTTCAATGTCCGATAACCTGTTGCTCCTCTAGAATTGATTTACAGAAATAGTAGGAGTGTTAAGGTGTCTTTGGAAAATAATACCACTAAGCAACCACGGGAACCAACCTAGTTAAAATCGAATTGCACTCCAGTTTAAGTGTTGAAAATTTGGTCGATATGATGCTGAAGGCTTAATGTGCTACCGAATGATTTGTCAGAAGCTAGACCAGAAATAAAAAGAAAATATAGCCACATTTAATGTCTAAGAACGTTCTAAGAGAATAACTAGTGTTAAGGCCTGGTACTGGGCAAACCGGCGCGCTGTATTAGTGATAAGAGTTTAATTATATTGATGAGGGCAAGGGCGTGAATCGGGGTAGAAGGGTCTAGGTGATGTGTTACGGAAGCGAGATAGAAGGGTGGCCTTGGGTACGGCTTGGGTACTTAAAGAAGTGAGTTCAATAACCTGTATAAAACCAGAAAGAAGTTAGAGTAGTCAAGGCCAACCAACGAACTGAAATAAAATGGGAAGAAGAGAGACGCTAATGATGTTTCAGAATTTCGACTAAATGCTGCTTCTGTATATTAAAATACAGATAGCGTAAGAGACTTATTATGGGTCATAAGTGGATTTAAAAACCCTACTAAACTACGTGGGTAATGGGGAATACACTTGGGGGAAACTTAAGGACCGGTTTAGTAACCTGAACGAAGGAGTTGAATAAAGATACGTGCAGTTGGTGTTTTCAATTCGGTACCATTGTCGGTTCTGTCCAGTGGAGTTTCAAGTGACCAACAATATTATATTAGATTGGTTATGGGTATAAAGTCTTGTTAAAACACCTAATTAAACTACCACCCACTTTGGAGAAAGCAACAATAAGTTTCTATCATTAGAAGTTAAAAATTATACGCAGTTTTACAAATTCGAGATTTCTGTATAAATAAGTTTTAAGGGTATTGGAGACTATATTATTATGATAATAGGGTTAAAATGTTGCTAACCTATTTAGCTAAGGAGGGAATACACTCTAAGCAAGTTAAAGCTACCTTAATTAAACTTGTTACAATTTAGCGTTTAAAAACCTCTAGAATAATAGCTAGGGGGAGTACTTATTTAACTCATATGACGACGATGTGAACGTCTGAAGAGTTAGATAATAATCTAAGGTGAGTACTTGGGAATTTCTAAAGTTTAAAAATAACCGTACATTCAACGACTCACTTAGGGAATAACACCTGGTATAGATAAGATAAACTAGAATAAAATGTCGTCACATGAAATCATGGACTGACACATGGTTTTTAATCAGCGTTAGGGTCGTAACGAACGTCGACCAGGAACCCGTGTGTGAGACGACATTTGCCTCTAAAGAAGGTATGGACATGTGTGGTTCGTATGTTGTCGTGTTACACGGCTTGTGTGCTGTGTGCTTTGTTTGACAATGACCATAAGATTAAAGCATGGAATTGGTTTGCTTGTTGTGATTGCTTATATGCTTGAGATATATCATTGTTGCATATTACTTGCGCGC
Organism: Limonium bicolor; assembly: GCA_023374045.1. Lineage (NCBI taxonomy): Eukaryota > Viridiplantae > Streptophyta > Magnoliopsida > Caryophyllales > Plumbaginaceae > Limonium > Limonium bicolor. Next base: position 4,890,272 of record CM041782.1, on the reverse strand, counting down.
ACCACTAGTGCAAAAAGGGTCTTTTTCGGCGGTTCTTTTGTGCCTTTTTCGGCGGTTTTCAACCGCCGAAAATGCTACCGCCGAAAAAGGGTCTTCCCATATTTCGGCGGTTTCAAACCGCCGAAAAAACATCTATTTTCGGCGGTTCCTAAGGCAAAAACCGCCGAAAAAGACCTATTTCAGAGGCAAAAAACGTGAAAAAATGGAGGATTTTCGGCGGTTCCATGTAGAAACCGCCGAAAATAACAAAAATTGCTTATTTTCGGCGGTTTCTACATGGAACCGCCGAAAATCCTCCATTTTTTTTTTGGTTTTTCTCGTTTTCGTTTACAATCCCACATATGTCACAAAACCTGTTAATATGCATCCAAATATGTCCACATATCTCTCTACATCACATGGTAGAGGATCTCATCACTCTTTGTAAGTAAATTGTCAAAAAAATCCCAAAAATAATGACACGGCTTACAATTAATGACCATACACACCACATTTAAAATGGTCACAAATGACCATACACCACAATTCACATAGTCACAAATGACCATATACATACACAATTGATCAAATGTTCACTACTATACTCATAGTGGTCATTTTTTACAATCTATCTAACTAACAAAAAAAGTTCTAAAGTAACAAAATAACAATTCGAGAACAAAAAGCAAAAATCAAACCAAAGTCATGGAGACAAAATCCGCCCAATCCTCTAGCATCCCGTTGATGGTATCTGCGTTATATTCTCCAACACTAGGAAAAACCTTTGAAAAACAAACAAGACAAGACAAAATTGGTTAATCATCAAACAATTATATTAGTTATTGAAAAATAAATATAACTTCGATATACCTTTTCTAACAGATCATCCATCTCACCAAATAGGGTGACTATGTCATGCATATACCTCATGACATAATACCCACACTCTGAACCTCCGGGTTGACGTGAACACTTAAACACAGGAAGAACAGAACTAATTATATAAGACATTTATTTGTGATTACAACCAATCAATAATAAACATGTAAATGATGATGCATTCACCTTCACTGAAGTCCATTGGACGTTATTTTTTGACCTTATACTAAGCTCTGAAAGCATAACACCTTGATACACACTGCATAATTATTATCATCAACATACATTAATTAAATTAGGATATCCATTCATAATAAAATTAAATTAAAGGAGTTGAAATGCATAAAGAATTGCTTCATAATGTACTTACACGCTAAGGTGTGGCTTTATCTTGATATCTCTTGGATTTCCGGTTTGCAACGGATCAAGAAATAGTATCCGCGAACGATCCAGACACAACACCAGTAAAACCCAATGGCCACTGTAATACCAAAACACTCACATGTCATTATAATGCATGTGTGCACAGATAACTACAACAGTTATTCAAATTAAAATGATAAACAGAAGTAAATACCTTTGATGATAAGGTAGCATAACATATTTCTTCCTCGCTCTGATGCTGTTAGTCAACGCACGCTGTATGTACACCTTACACGCTTCTGTATCGCACTTCAGAGCAGTGTATGATGCTCTTTCAGGACACATAAATCCATACTTGGTAAGGCCAAAAGATTTTTTGTCATTCAAAAATCTGTTCATAAATAAAAAGACATAAAATTAATAAACATTGCTTCAGTACAATTTATAACTTAATTATAAAACAAAACTAATACTTACAGAATAAATGAATGCATCACTGCAACAGGCACCCAATCAAATCGTAGGATGTCCCTAACATCAGTCGTCCACATTTGGATTTCTATAGTTCGTCCGTAGTGAAGAAGGTCATCTTCCAAACTGAGTAGATAGAATCTCTGCCATCTGGGAAGTCACGGATTAGATCATGCAAGCATTTCATGTTTGGCCCCAAGCGTGCATATACAGAATCGTCCACCAAATTTTCTTTCCACAACATTGGTGGATGCTCTGTATTCAGAGGATCCAATCTTTGACTTCTTTTTGTCAGGAGATGTAGATTTCTTTCTTAATGCCTATTTACAACCGACAATGAATACTAGTCATGAACTGAGCATCCACACATACTATATTCATCTAATGAAAATAATAACTACAAAGCTTAGTGGTTAGTATTAGACATACCTTCACACACTTCCGAATCAGACGAATGGGCCACTGAACGAATGCACCCTTTGCAGACCGAACTGTGCTGTACTCCTCGTAGGTACAGGGAGTGGTAGATCAGGAACCGTATAAATCGGTTCGTCCACAGAGACTCTCCCGTGATACGGCTTCAGTGGTATTCCATGGGTCACGTCATCAGGGCCTGATTGGTACACCCTTCCTTCCGCGACACATATGTCTTCATTGTTGTATGGAAGCATGAGGTTACAGTTCCACGGGTCCTACAATTTCATCATATTAGTAGATGTTGAACTAAAAATATGTAATAAAAGATATGACAACTAATAGAACAGTTAAAGGTATAAAAAATTACCTGTAGATAAGCGTAAGGATACTGGTCATTGGAATCCACACTTGTGTACATTCCACCAGGAGTAGGGTCAGAATGTCTTGGAGGATCATATGGCTGGGATGCATGACTGCCTTGACGTATTTCATCAAAGACCTCCTTCTTCCACTGCTCTCTTTCATTCAATGGCACGAATGTGCTGCTCGTAAGAAATTGTTTGTCCTTGAGTACTCCCTTTCCTTGACCCGGGGTTACCAAAAAGTTTTCTTATCCCTATGTTAACACCCCCTAACCCCACAGCTCGGCCTGGATGATCTTTCTTTCCAAGTGCACGAGACAACTGGTCATCATGCCGATCAGGTACCCAAGTCCCTTGGGTAACTTGTTCATTCAGCTCATCCTTTATAATTAAATGTAGAAAGCAGTTAATTATAATTTTTAAGATGATAAATAAATTTGTCAAAAATTTGAAAGTAAAGAAAAGTACTTACCATCTTATCAACAATTTCCTTCGTCTTCTCGAAGGGATATAAACGCTCTCCAGTTTTCGGGTCTTTCTTAGTACGTGAAAGCTTCCAAAACGTACCCCGTAGCTGGTGCTCATCAAGAGTGCTCATATCTGATGGCAACTCTCCTTCTGCCACCCATTCAGGCACTCTTCTATTAACCCCTTTCGCACCCAACACGTGATGATATTCATTCTCTTCGCATTCGCGGATTGGGCTTCGCGGTACTCCTGTTATCAAATAAACACAATTAATTAAGATGACCAAATATATACATATGTAAATATAAGTACCTCAAAATATATATTTATATAATAATTAATTATTTAATAGTTAATAATACCTTTGTCTCCATCTTCTTATCATAGAACTCCTGCCACTTCTCTTTGGTTATTGGTGTGTAAATCTCCCAGGGTTGGCGTGTGTCGCCGTCCGGCCTCTTAAGCTTCTTGGTGATAAACCACTTAACCAGATCATGCTTATGATCTGCAAATTTCTTGCGCATCATTGATTTGACCATGGAGTAGTACTCATTTTCTGCTGGTATTTGATATCGTTTCTGCATATTACCATAAATGAAACAAATGTTAGTGATGGATACCTACAAATTATACAAAAATAATACTTTAACTATTGTTTATTTACCTGTACGATCTCAAACATCTGTCTCTTTAGTCCTTCATCAACTTGAGGCCAGGTGAGAGTAATATCACAATACTCTCGCACAATGATGCCTAGCTCTGTAGTGAAGTCTGTAGCCCATTCCCCAATCGGCTGTAGATACGCATTAAACTGTAACGGCTTTGATTCAATCTTTTTGATCTGAGAGCTTTCGTCGGACCTCGAGGTTTTACGGTCCTAGGAAGCTGGATTTGTGATCCAGACGGTCCAGCCTCTGTGTCCTCAGCTGGCACAGAGGCTGGAGTAATCTCATCCCCGCCATTACCCCCCTCATCAGCTCGGGCCTGTGACTTGTGACCTTTCCCTCCACGTGTTTTCTTCTTCTTTGGTCGGGATGCCTCTGTCAAAAGCTCGCCGACCAGGTCATCCGTATCATCCATTTAACTATCTGCAAAGATAAACAACCGTATATCAATAAAACCATAACAAATAATGTAATCAATACGTAATAAGACATCGTTATTATTCCAACAAATTATTTAATGAACAAACAAACAATAAAATATATTTTTAATTACCTAACAACTGAACACATCATTTATGGTTTTCAACCCATAAACCCTCATCGTGATCAGACCTAGTATACACTACATCGTCTGGAACATCAACAAAGTCTGTGACAGGAATACTGGTAGAAAAAGGTGGTGTCTCATCGAACATTAATTCATCATCATCAACATCTTGATCAGCATTAATATTGACAAATCTTTTCCCTGGCAATACAACTGACCACCTGGAATCGATGGGATCTTCTATGTAAAATACTTGTTCACAATCCTTGGGAAATATGAACGGATCTTGTGTATGACCAATGCGTGATAAATCAACCAAGTTAAACCCATCGTGAACCCGATAATCGTTTCTATTATCCACCCATTTGCATTTAAAAATAACAAACTTTTGAAACTGATAATCAAGCTCCCAAATATCTGCAATGAATCCATAATACAACCTCGACGTTGAAATCGTTGAAGCTGGATCACCTCTGGTATACTCAGTTGTTGTTGCTTCTACTTTAACCCGCTATTCTGGTTTAAACATCTATCATCTTGCCGTTTTGTCCAGTAGGTGAACCCATTGATGTCATACCCTTCGTAAGATATACAAGTGGAACCAGGTCCCAAGGCTAACCAACGGAGCTCTTCACTTACATTATCAGGCTCTAGTGATGCAATCTTCATGACATGATCTCTAAACCATGAACAGAAGGTCTTGTTTTGCTCCTTTACCAACCAAATAATATTCCTCCCAGGATATTGAGCTCTTAGTGCAGTCATGTGTTTCTCAAAAAATGGCTCAATAATCTCAAGGTGATGTAAAACGAATAGATGTGCAGACTCCATTGAGGATGAATCAATTGCCACAATTTTTTTTCCAATAACACCTTGACCTTCTGTCCCTCCTATGTGTCTCGGTTGTGGCACTCCAATAGCTACAGCTCCCTTCAAGTATTCAGTACAAAATTCTGTCACTTCTTCGGTTATTGTCCTTTCTATGATACTCCCTTCAGGTCGATATCTATTCTTCATCCTTCCCTTCAAGATTCCCATGTATCTCTCAAATGGATACATGTATCTTAAATATATAGGACCACATAATTTGATTTCTCTTACAATGTGAACAACCAAGTGGACCATGATGTCAAAAAACGAGGGTGGAAAATACATTTCAAGTTGACACATCGTAACAACAACATCGCGTTGCAGACTGTCTAGTGTATCAACATCCACGACTTTATTGCACACTGCATTTAAAAAGAAACATAGTCTTGTAATTGCATTCCGCACATCTTTCGGCAATATACCCCGAATGGCAACAGGAAGTAGATGCAACATCAGAATGTGATAATCATGAGACTTCAACCCGATCAACTTCAAGTCCTTCATTGACACAAGACTTTTCCAGTTAGATGAGTAACCCGTAGGAACCTTAAGGGAATGAAGACATTTACAAAAGCTGTTCTTCTCATTCTTAGACAAAGTGTAACATGCTGGAGGTAAAAATGTTCGTTTGCCTCTTTCTTGGGGATGCAACTCCTCACGTATGCCCATAGCTTGCATGTCTTTTCGAACCTTTATTCCGTCTTTTGTTTTCCCAGGTATGTTAAGCAAAGTCCCAACAACAGCCTCACCAACATTTTTGACAATATGCATGAAATCAAGACAATGCCTAACAGATAAATGTTTCCAATACGGAAGTTCCCAAAATATTGAACATTTTTTCCAGATGTTTTTTGGGTAGACTTGGACGGAACACCGAAAACATTGTCAATGTCTTTCACCTTCTGATAAATCTCTTCAGAACTCAGAGGTATACGAGCAACACGTGACTCAGTCTTTCCGTTGAATAACTTCCTCTTTTTACGGTACGGGTGAGCTGATGGCAATAATCTACGATGACACATGTAGACGTTTTTTCCACAAAACTGTAGACGATCAGAACAAGTGTCGTCCTCACATATTGGGCAAGCAAATGTGCCTTTTACTGTGTATCCAGATAAGTTCCCGTACGCTGGAAAGTCATTCACTGTGCAAAAAAGCATGGCACGAAGTGTAAAGTTTTGTCTGGCATAACTGTCATAAACCACTGTCCCCTGATTCCATAGCAATTTCAAATCGTCAATCAGCGGTGCAAGGTATACATCGATGTTATGTCCTGGTTGTTTAGGTCCAGAAATCAACAATGATAAACATTATGTATTTCCGCTTCATACACAGCCACGAGGGAAGATTGTAGATCACCAATAGAACAGGCCAAGTGCTGTGCTGACTACTTAGACTGCCATAAGGATTCATCCCATCCGTACATAACCCGAGTCTCAAATTTCGACTGTCACTGGCAAAATCTTGAAATCTTCTGTCGATTGTCCTCCATTGTGGTGAATCAGCTGGATGTCTCAGCTTATCATCATTTTTTCTTCCTTCTGCGTGCCATCTTAAATTTTGGGCATCTCTGACATTGGCAAAAAGTCGTTTGAATCTTGGTATTATGGGTAAATACCAAATGACTTTTGCTGGAGGACTTATTTTCTTAGAATTGGATGTTTGACCGTCCTTCTGTTTATAGCGTGACAAATGACATTTTGGACACTCATTCAAATGTTTATTCTCTCCTCTGTATAATACACAACTGTTTGGACATGCGTGTATCTTTTCGTACTCCACACCCATAGGACACATCAACTTTTTTGCATCATAAGTGGAAGTAGGAAGATTGTTATCATCTGGTAGCATGTCGTGGAATAGTTCTAGTATTGCCGTAAAACTCTTATCACTCAAGCCAAATCTTGCTTTAAGATTGAACAAATGCAGCACGGATGTCAACTTTGTAAATTTGGTGCATCCGGGAACAAAGGGGAACGTGATGCATCAAGTAATCTTTGATATTCAGCGGGTTTGTCTGTGAAATTATCTTCAACATCTTGCAGCATAGAGTCCAGTTGTTCAATCTTATCACTGTCGTCGTTGATATCAGTGTCACTCAGATCACACGTATTATCAGGAAATGTAGTATCGTCTGTAACCATTTCTGGTTCACTGTTCGGTTGAGTGGAAGTTTGCACCCTGCTACTGGCTTCTAATGACTCGCCATGCAAAAACCATATCTTATAGTTCGGCATAAATCCACGCCTTGATAGATGAAATCTGATTGTATGTAGGTTAGGAAATTATTGCGAAGTTCACATTGTGCACATGGACAGGGAATGTGTGTCTCGTTCATCCTTTTCTGATGATCGAGAGCTGCTTTGCAAAATTCATTATCCACTTTTGATTCAAAATAATTCCCTCGCTGACCGTACATCCATTCACGGTCCATTCTACAAACCCCAAATGAAAGTTAAAGCTAAAAAATAATACAAAAATATATTGATAAATATAAAAACAACAATAACGATCCTATCTTTGGAAAATGATATATAATGATATGGTTCTTGCATGGCGAGTCTGTATAATATATATTATTTAGTAGGTTGACTTATATGTATTATATGTCTATATATAATATATATGTACTACTTGTGATATGTATAACATATATCTATAATATATAAAATGTCACTGACTATTGTATATATATTTTATATAATAGGTTGTCTTATATATATAATCTACATATAATATATTTATATACTATTTGGTTATATAAACTTATCTCAACTAACTATTACATAAAAATAAACTAATTACACAAACAATTATGATAAACGGTAATTGATTGAGGTTAATTGAAAAATAAAGCTAACCTGTCTTGGTATAAATGCACCGCGTATAAATGTTGAACGAAAGGACAAGATTCTCAGGCGGAGCTCAAAGGGAGGTAATAGCGGAGGACAACGACAAAGGGAATGTCAAAGAGTGTAACTGCATGTAAAGAATTATATAAATTAGAAGTGAGTATAATAGTTATAGTTATGTAAAAATTAATAATTATCAACAAACTTAGTACAATTAGTTAACATTTTTAATGTTAAATTATACGATAATTCACCAATGTCATTTACTTGTCAACAATTCACACAAACAATGGTAAAATAGCAAAAAAAGTCACTGAAATTGGTTAAGTCATTTCATCGAACACCTTGCGAGCATATAGATTATTTTCAAAATTCACACATGTAGTATTTCCAATTAAACCAATCAATAACTTACACTCCATATGACATATATCAATCAACAATAACATATAAACAACAAATTAACACCTAATTCAACCAAAATTCGATAGTTACAATTTGCAAAAAACTAACCTAAATCACCTCTGTTTAACCTAACTTGCGCAGCTTCACAGTGGCGACACCGGCTGGTGGTGCGGAGGCGCGGCGGCGGCGACGGCAACCGGAGGCGCGGGGCGGTCGACGGCAAGAAGGAGGAGATTGAGGTGGCGTTTGGGGGCGATATTGGGTTTTTGGTGCGCGCGGGTCGGATGTGAAATGAGAATACGAGTTACAGTAGTCGAGCTCGGGGGTATAGAAATAAGACTCATTTTCGGCGGTTCCTATATACAACCGCCGAAAATGAGTTTTTTTTTAAAAAAACATCATTTTCGGCGGTTGTATATAGGAACCGCCGAAATGAGTCTTGTTTTTCGGCGGTTCCTATAACAACCGCCGAAAATGATGTTTTTTTTAAAAAAAAACACTTTTTCGGCGGTTGTATATAGGAACCGCCGAAAATGACCTCACCCGACACTCTTTTCGGCCAAATATTAAAACCGCCGAAAATTGGGGGCCGAAAAAGGCCTTTTTTTCTACTAGTGCTTTTAGTCACGTGGGTGACACGGCATTGTATCACCCACTGTTATGGTAAGTAATGTTATCGCTGCATGAGTTTTGAAAGAAATGAAGAGATGGACGGTACTGATTGTATTAAGGTATGGTTTACAGGGATTCACAGCCCCTCACTGTTTCCTAGTCCATTTTGGGACAGGGGAATATCAGCCCCCTCACTGTTACCATCGAAACCGCGCACGTCGAAACAACAGGACCCGCTCATGGATGAAACAATATCCAGAGTCAAAAGAAAGAACTACCAAGATTGTCCTTTTCCATACTTCCACTAGATCACTAACTACGCCAGAGCAATACAAAACACAAAGTCCTACAGAGTACAGAAGCGTAACCCTAGGCAGTTAATGTCTAATGAAATAACCCAATAGAAGGAACCAAAACCATGTAAGTTTCACATTCAAGGCTCTTTAGTCACACAAGCTGAGTTAGTCACACAACAGTTTCCTTTTTTAAATCCATTCAAGCTCAGTTAGCGTTTTCAAAACATTCCATCAAGCCCATTAGCAAAGTATCTGAGTACGAGAAATCGTACCTGGGTAACGCTGTAGCAGTTCTAGTCAACTTGCACAAACAATCAACAGTACTCTGAAGAATATTAATGGTAGTCTATCATCAATCACTTGTAGCCTACGTTAAGCTTAAATAATCCCCACTCTTATTTCTAAGTCTCAGTGTCTTTTAAGCCCTCACTTAAATGTTATGTATAACCTTTGACTTGTCTTAGAATGTTGTATAACTCAAGGTTGTAAGACCAAGGAATGTATTTTATTAACACTTGTTAATTGTTCAACTCTTATCCACTACTTGTACTTAACCATAATTCTCAATTCAAGACTTTTGAGACCCTTATGTCATAAATGCATTTTATGTTATTCAATAAATCTTAGAATTTCAATAACAATTCTTAAGCTCAATACTTTTATTCTAATTTAGAATAAACATCGTATTATGACCTATGATAGGTTTATCTTAGATATTATACTATTATTTACAATGTACTGATTATGTATTTTAATCAATATTACTATAATCCATTATGATTAAGTTTCCCCTTAACTTAATTAAGATCTACATCTTGTATATAGAAATCATAGTGTTGATATACATTTTAGTATAACTAAATTGAGCCACCAAACTCAATTATCATATCCTTAGTTCAGAATGACTTTTTATTAAACCATCTAATAATCTTGACATAAGATGTTGAATTACTTCTCATATTGAAATAACTATATTATAACTAACTTAGACGTAACAAACTCTTACATTTAGTATTCACAAGATATATTATTTGTTTATTATCACCTATGTAATAAGGTGTTTTAAGATAACCTTTTATGTATCCTTACTTACATTTAATTTCCTAAATGTTTTATTTTACACACCTTCCCTCCATAGACTACGTATAATCCTTTTATACTAAACCTCAATAAACTTAAGTCTTAAATACGTTTTAAATTATTTACAAAACCCAAGGTTTCAAAGGAGTAACGTAATAAATTATTTTCCTTTATTATGTTTTAGGATAAACATTATATCTTAACATAAGCTAAATTTATCTAAGAATTAAATTCTTATTCGTAAGTGAAATTTTCCATTATTTAATAAGATCATCTATTCTGAAAATCATCATACCTTATATTCAAATGACGTATTAATATGTTCCAGTGTCAAAGGTAAATCAATATAATCTCTTATGTAACTTAGTTTCCTCTAAGTAAAGGTTCAAAGTTTTAAGTATCTAATTTCTATTTATAAACCTTTATAAATTCTAACTACTAAACACATCACTATTATAACTCACATCCTAAGTATTGGTAATTATGTATAAATGTATTTCATATGGCTCATCTAATGCCAAGAAACTTAAGGATTATTATTTAGATAAATTTCCAAATCATAGTTTAATATAGTTTTATATCATAATCCTTTTAATGATTTTATCTTAAAACATTAAGTTATATTTCAATACCATAAATGTTAAGAATGATTAAGTCTAGACTTACTAATCCACCTCACATTTAGATGTAAAGTATTTTATTTATTTTATTATTGTTATATATTAAGAACATTTAGATGTAAAATATTACATATATTTATCATTAATTATTGAATAAGATCTATTTGTGAACATTTTATGTAATGAAATACCCCGACCTTAAATATGGCGATTAAATTATCCTAATGGGTATTTAAGAGCCTAATAATGATTAAGTAATATTGGTAAGGAAAATTAATCCAAAAGAAACAAAGAAACGCTTAAAAAGCGTAAACGCTAAATAAGCGTTAAACAACCATAGGGGTATAAGAACCTCGGTTAGCGTAATATAAGATTCTAAAGGCTTAATAAGTCTAAATAATATTAGGGAACCAATCCCGAAGAAAACCGATCCTTAAAATGGATTAAAACACTAATGAACATTAAAGCGCGTTTTTCGAGGTAACCGGAAAAACGTGACTTTAAGCGGGTCAGATAGACTCGTAAAACTTTTGGTCAACTAAATAATCATTAATAAATATTAGTGAGACTTTGAACCAATAAAATCAATAAAACAAGAAATTGGTAAAAACTATCAAAAACGGGTAATTGTGGGGTGTAAACTGTAATAAGCACAAACTAGTGTGTCCATTTGGTAAATAAAAATTTAAAAACCGATTGAGTATGTGTGTGTGCCTCGTGAGCATCCTCCCCCCTTTTTCAACCTAATTAAATACACTCACCCTCACACACTAAAGGACAAGACTAATAAAGAAAGAGAAATAAAAGTACAAAAGTGACTAACACTCCCTCTCTCACCAATTCCTTTACACACCCACGTACTCTCTCCCCTCTTTCGGACTCCTTCTCCCCCATGGAGCTCAACCATGGCGATTTCACAAAACAAAGAGACACCCATCTTCCTCTCAATCTTTGACCACTCAATACTTGCCCAAAATTATAAAAATGGTACCGTTGGAATCCTCTCATCAAGGAGAACAATCTCCTCTTTCCAAAATTTGAAACCTCACCTTCCATCTCCATGGGTATTAGCCATTTGAAGGTTTGAAACCACCATTGGAAGCCCCTCTTTCATCTTGTTGGTTTAAGGTAAAAAGAAATCCGAAAACCTTCCATTTTTAACTCCCATTTACATTACAAGAAATGCTAGTTTTTGAACTCCTTGTTCTTGCTTGTCCAGCCGAATGTGGCTTCTTCTTGAGCTGAGAAATCTCTCTTGCTAGACAAGAGCTCCATCTATCCATTGGAAGGTAATGTTTCATCTTCAAACATTAAACAAGTATGTAAACCCTAGGCTAGTTTAAGGGTGAAATGCTAAACTAGTATTGTGTATGTATGGGCTGTAGAACTACTGATTTTATAGAGCAAGAACAAGAAGAAAATAAAAAAAAGGAAGAAAGAAGAAGAGGAAGGAAAAAGGAAGCAAAACGTGAGGTAAGCCTCTGTACAGATTTTGTTTAAAGTATAAGTAAGAGTAAGCATATTGTCTTAACAAATGTAAACCAATGTGACAGTGGGAAATGAATGAGTATAATGGTATTGATAGTATTAGTAAGTAAGAATCTGTCAAAGAAACAAATAATGAGCTGCTGTAAACGTGAGTTTGCATCTGAATGCATATACATATATAAACCGATGTAGGTTGAATGAGTTTTCATGTGTGAGCAAATGAATGTGTGAAAACCTTAAGTTTTAGGGGACACCATGTCAAAATTTAGAGAGAAACTATCTTGCTTAGGAGCTGGTAACATTTGTGAAAGAAAGGAAGGAAAGAAACAGAAGCAGCAGCTCGAGCTCTGCAACAGATGAAAATAAACTGACAGAGGAATGGTAAGTTATCAGTAGAATGAGAGAAAGGATTTTGGTAATGGATTAGCAATGGGTTAAACATGTTTAGGTGACTAATTGGTGCTAAACATATGGGATTAGTGTAGGACAATGGAGAATTAATTGGGCAAAGTTTGGAATGTAACAGACCTTGAAAATGTAAAATCCGTCAAATGCATAGCAGGATCCGGGACTTGGTCCCCGTACAAACTCCCGTACCATGCTAATAAAAGGGCGAGACTTTACTGGAGCTTGGGTCCGGGACTTGGTCCCTTGTACAACTCCCGGACCATAATGGAAAATCGTTCGAGACTTCAGCAAGGTCCTGGTCCGGGACTTACCCCCTGTATAAGGACCCGGACCAGGGTGTTTAAATGGCCGAGAGTTTGGTAATGAGGTGGTCCGGGACTTAAGACCTGGATAAGGTCCCGGACCAACTAAATGGTGAAATAAGTACTTAAATGTATATAAGATATGGAAGTGAATGGTAATGATAGTATAAGATGATTAGGACTTAATTAAGGCTGTTTAAAGTCATTAGGAGTATAACAAGCTAGAATGAGAATGAGAAGTAGTAAGTAAAGAAATGGAATGAAATGTACAAGTAAGAATTAGTAAGTATGTAAAGTGGATGAACTAAGGCAATTTGAAGGGCCTAGGTAGTGTCTAAACATGTGAGATACATGTAAGAAGATTGGAGAAACAATGGGTGAAGTTGGGAAGGAAAAATAAAATCTGTAGCAAGGTCTGACTCCGTCCGACCCAGATGGTGAGTCGGACGTGGGTCGGACGAGGCTTGAGAAACGAAAACCAACTTTCTGGAATGGTCCGACCCAGGTCCGTGGGTCGGACATGCAAATTTTTACAATGTCGAAGTTTCTGACTTCGTCCGACCCAGACTGTGAGTCGGACGTGGGTCGGACGGAGCTTGGACGACAGGACCAAAACCTTCTGGAATGGTCCGACCCAGAGAGTATGGGTCGGATGGAAGTGCTGGGTCGGACAGGGTAATTTTCTGGGAACGAACCTTACTGGAATGGTCCGACCCAGGGCTTGGGTCGGACGGTGGGTCGGACGACCCTATACTTACAAAAAAAAACAGTAAGCTTATAACTATATATATCATATATATATATATATATATATATATGTATACCCCCTATCCATATGTATACACATGTGTATGTAAATTATGGACAAGTAATGGAAAGTAAGTAAAATGAATATAAGTGGTAAGGAATGTAAAGGTTTAGTGAATGAGGATTAGTAAACACAAAGTAGTTGAGTTAAGATTAATAACGGTAGATTAATTATTCGGTTGTATGTATATCATAGGATTTGAATTGTGAATCCGGAGGAACGTTGGGATACAAGTACAACGGTGAAAGGTAGATTTCTTCATGCTCTGTATCCTAACCTGGTTACCCCGATTTGTGTGCTTATGTGATCACCAATAAGATAAATGCATGAATCGGACTTTTATTGCACTTAATTGTGTTTGAACTATATTGTTCTTGCTGTATCTTCTTGAACAATAGTTTGTATAATTCATGAAATGCATGAATGGAATGAAGTGTATGTGTAAGTATGAGTACTTGTGTATTGTATGTATGGATGTATGGAAAGTAAGTATGACTTCTACTAATTCCTAACTATCTAACTCCTAACATGAGTAATGAGTATAATGGAATGAGTAGAAGCCCGATATAGTTTCGGCCACGCGTGAGGATAAGGAAACACAAGAGGTTGGATCCGAATCCTGGCTATAATCTTTTCCTTGGACTAATCCCCTTGAATGGGTAGCATCCTGGATTAGTGAGCCACCTTAAAGCCCGGTGGTGGGATGTAGTAATCCCTGCCGGAGGTCATACCGACTTAACTGGAAGTAAAGTATGTATGAAGTAAGTATTGTAGGTGTATTGGTCTTGACTATTGTAAGTCATCGACCGGAAGTAAAAGAGTACCGAACACCCGATAAACCCGGGTGTGTAATGAAGCTAACTGGACCGTGAATGTATTGGAGATTGTATCTCCGTATTGCGTATTGTATGTAATGAGTATGTATTGTGTATGTTATTCTGAAAATGGTAAGTAAGCATTGGTTGGCTTGCATTGTCTTCCAAGCATTATTGTACTGTGCGTATGTATGTATACCTTGGTAGTATTGTAGTATCGTGAATGAAAGCATGTATGTATGTATGTATGAATTAGTATGTATTGCCACGAATTGCATGCATTCGACCAAATGGTCGGCGTACCCTCGCTAGTACGCGGGGTATCGGTTATCATATTCAGCGTAAGCTGACCCCCTCGTGGGAACATTTTTAGTGTGCAGTACCCGGAGCGAATACGGTCAAGGTAAGAGACCGGTGGCGCGCCTTGTAATTAGAAGTATTTAGTTTGTGAGTAATGGTAGCAATTGACTTCTAGTGAGTGTGTATGAATTCAGGGAGAAGTACTGTATTGATTTTGGAACCTAGTAAACTCGGTATGCGTAGTGTATTATCTTGTACGGAATTGTGGAGTATTGTATTGAATGGAGTAATGTATCGAATGGAGTATTGTAGTAATCAGTATGTAATGAGAGTATGTATTGTATTAAGTAGTACTCGGATATTCCGGTCCATCAGACCGATGCTGTATGTAGCAGTAGTAGCCTTGTTAGTCAAGTGGGGGACTAACGGCATTGTATCACCCGATGTATTAAGTATGTACCGCTGCGTGACTCGGGAAGCACGAGGAGATTGGACGGTAATGATTGGAATTAATAGTAGGGGTGTTACATGTAATCTAATCACATTTTTTCCTAAGTTTTAACTTATTAATTACTTAACCCATTATAGACTTACATTATGGTCGTTGACTAACGCTATTCATGTATTTTAATACGGTTTATATAAATCTTAGAAATTGAAAGATAAATCATTAAGTTTAATAATCATAATTTAATCCGCCTCATATAATATTCTTTTATTAGTATTATGTAGAGGTTTAGTTTATCTCATTGATTCCTTCATATTATATTTTCTATAAGGTATTTTATTTCTTTTATTTATGTTTAGTATATATATATATATATATATATATATATATATATATATATCTAGGATTTATTTAAGACATTCTTTATGCAGTTTATTGCATTTAATTATTTATATTAACTTTTACACATATCTATTCCAATAGATGGTTTTTAAAATAAAGTATTTTCCTTAGTTCCAATAAGTATATAACTACCATATTATATAATTAATGTAAATGTAGATTAATTTAGTTCCTTGATTTAACCTAAGTTACTATTTTACTTCTTTTATATATAGTAATATATATATATATTGACTTCACTTAAAAGTTTATACCCAAAAATATTTATTAACATTCTGTATTAATGTTAGTTTAGTCTTATTATATTTTCCCCAACCTATAAAGTTCATTATCAACTATACTTTAATTTTTGGTCACATTAAATGTAATACCCTTGAGGTTTACCTCCCAATCGATTGGAGGGGAGAACGAAGTGTGCCCTTATAGGTGCATGGATACCTCTTCCGGTGTGCCAGTGTGGCCCGCGAGGGAGTCTGGGCTCCCAAGGGGGGTGGAGTGTAATACCCTTGAGGTTTACCTCCCACATCGATTGGAGGGGAGAAAGAAGTGTGCCTTATAGGTGCATGGATACCTCTTCCTTGTGTGACGCGTTTTGGGGCTAGGAAACCCCAGGAACAAATCCGTGCGGCCTGCGTGCCAAGCGGACAATATCACACATGTGGGTTGATTAGGCTTGGCTATCACATTAAAAACCTTATATTATAAGGTAACTTATGAAAAATCTTAGAAATACAATTTTAAACCTATTCACTCTTGTCCAAAATTCCCAAATTAAGTATACGCAGCACTATAACATTTTAGACATATTATAAAAATTTATTCATAAAAAATCTTTTTAAATTTTCCAAATAATCCCATAATACTCATAACTTGCAAAATTATAACTTACGTTTAAAAACTCAAAACCCATATTAATTACATCATAATAAACTAGATTTTATAAGGAATCTATGATTAAAATTTCAAGTCAAGTACATTCGGGAAGTCCATTAAATAAATTCAGCAAGTTAGAGTATTTTCCTGCAATTAAATAAGTTAATACATCATTTACTTCTACGAACTAATCGCGACGTCCGTTCCCTTAAACCATGATCGGACGGTCCATATCTTGCGAGTTCATCATCAGGCAAGACTAACATATTACAAACAGAGATCGGTCGATTTCTCTCAATATACAGAACGAAATTCGTGATTCTTGTTTCATTGGGATTCGAAATCAAATACGGTTCTAATGGTAGCAATTTTGTTAATTATAATGCTAGGATAAGGGATTTCAAATCTGGGTAAACTCGGTTTGGGTTCATATCCGTTTCGAATCGAATTTCTACAAATTCTCTCAATGTAGTGAGTTATATGTTAATTGATAGAGGGGTATGAATAGGAATGCAAAAACGAACAGCATTATCAGTTTATTTGGTCAGAATCGTACCGAAGATGTGCCGGCAAGGCAATTCGAACTCGTTTCTGGGAAAAATTAGTATTTTTTGTGCTCTTCAGGTAGGCAACTTTAGACGCTTCTATCTCTCAAAACGATCGAGAAACTGGCTTGAGGTTTCTTCATAAGAATTGTAGAGGAATCAGAGATCATTAAAAAGGAGCTATAGAACAAGAAGTTTCGCCCACGGATGAAGAAGATATGATAGGACGAAGTTTACATGTTCAACTGAAATTTCCGGATTTCTGGTTTCCAGAACTCGGGAGGCAACTTTCGATGCCTTTATCTTTCACCCTATTGAGAATTAGCCTTTGGTGTAAAAAGGAAAGTTGAAGAGGGATTAGAGATCTTCAAACAGCTAAATAACACGAATTTTGGCTGAGAAACGAAGAAGTTATGGCGAGACGGAGTTTACCTGATTTCAGTAAAACTGGAATTCGGGGTTACAATTCGCAAGGAGTCAACTTTAGATCGATTTTCCCGTCGATTTAGAATGATTTAGGTTATGTATGAGTTATGGTTGGAAAGAGGAATTGTTAGGAGAATAGAATGGAGAAGACGACACTCAAAAAGTCTCAAAGACGAGTGAGATATCGGTGTTTAAAATTAGGGTAAAAACACTGATGACAGTTAGGATTCTGGCCGATTTTCGTGCTAAGTACAGGCGACCCGTGTGAGCTTGCACGTGGCAGTTTTCAAAATTTTGGCTCTAAACTTCATTCTATCATAACTTTGGCTAGGATTATCCGTTTTTGACGTTCTTTTTATCGATCTTCATGGTTTTCCATAACCTATTTATTGGTATAGGTTTCATGGCTGGTTTTACCATTCTAAAAAGTCAACCCTAACAAGGCTTAAGAAGCTTTATGGTTTTCATAATTTTTATTTTGACTTTTATGAGTCAAATTAATGTCCAAATTATTTCTATAATCTTTATAATATACTTGGAGTGTTTAAAAATTTTCCCAAGATTTATTGACTTATAAATCTTATTATAAATTCATAATACTATATAATAATATATAATAATTTAATACTTATAGTATTCTTTAGGGTTAAATAGAAGAAATCCCCCAAAATAATTTCCATAATTCCACATAATATTAATATCATAATTCCATACAATACTTTAATATTAAATAGTATTAATTAAGGTTTAACAAAAGAAATCCCTAAATTAATTAAATTTTTTAGGGGTATTTCATACATCGACAATGGGGCTCTAACACATGACAAAAGAACAAAGAAGTTCTTCTCGCTCAACTAGGAAGCCAAGGAACCGTTTCCTTTGGCGACAACAGAAAGGAAAAATCATCGGTGTAGGTAAGGTTGGTATTACATCTGATTATATCATAGATAGTGTAAATTTAGTTCATGGTTTAATTGGAAAATTCATAATACCACTGTTTGAGTTTATAATTCACAAAATACCACTTTTGTTTGTAATTCAACTTTAAACATGCTTAAATGTTGTCCAAAATTGATGAAACTTTTCATGGACGATGCTAAAGTGTTATATTTTGGTCCAATATAAAATTTGAAGTTTTTAAGCTTATATGTGACATGTTCATTGGGTCCCACATGTCACATAGAGCTTAAAAACTTCAAATTTTATATTGGACCAAAATATAACACTTTAACATCGTCCATGTAAATTTCATCAATTTTGGACAGCATTTAAGCATGTTTAAAGTTGAATTACGAAACAATAGTGGTATTTGTGAATTATAAACTCAAACAGTGGTATTTTTTGAATTTTCCCTTTAAAATTCAACTTGCTTAGTGTTTATCAAATTTGTGACATGGGCAATTCAGTTCACTTCTATCCTACACATTGTAGCATAGTAAGTCAGAACAATGGCAAAGAGTTGTTAAAGGAGAAAGGTGGAAAAATGTTTATGTAACTATTTGGAGGATATTGACAGTCTAATCTTCCATGCTTGATTGCTTCAATAGATGACTACACTATGGCACAGAAGACTAGGGCATGTTAGCACTTCTTTATTAAGAAAACTTACCAAGAAACAGTTTGTAAGAGGTCTTCTTAAGATTAAAGAATCCGTGACCAATCTTTGTGATGCTTGTGTTAGAAGCAAACAGACCAAGACATCTTTTAAATCAAAGAACTTAGTTAGTACATCCAAGCCACTTGAATCATCACAAGTACAAAAAAAGGCATTTTCGGCCCGTCTTTTTCGGCGGTTTTAATAATTTCGCCAAATAAAGTTACAACCTCAACGTTTTTTCGACGGTTCCTTTTGAAAAACCACGAAAATTGAATTTTTTTTCAAAAATTCATTTTCGGGGGTTTTTCTAAAGGAACCGCCGAAAATAACACTTTATATCTTACTCCGAGACAGAACACTTCAGAACTGCTCGAATTTTCTTTCATTCACCCTGAAATCTCCACCGAAACTCCACCGCGTGCTCTCCTGTACACCTCCGCCTTCGCCACCGCCTTGTGCCACCGCCGGTCGCTTCCTTCGCTGCTGCCAACAACGCCAGTGCCGCCCAGGTCGCCGCCCCAGTTGGCCATGCGGCTGTATATACCCCAATTAGGTTAGTTTTTTTTTCGAATTTAACTGAATTTGGTGCCAAAGTGTTGTTTAATTGTGATTTGTTGGATGCTTTAAGTGATGTGGAGTGTAATATAGTGAAGGGTTTGATTGGAATTATAAATTTAGGGTAAATTACAAAATCATTCACATGCACGCACGGTGTTCGACAACATGTCTCTACTAGCTACCTTGGATTTTTTGCTAGTTTTAATTGTATGTGCATATTAATGGATAGCTAGTGATGTTTAATGTGTAAAGATACTAAAATAGACCTATATAAAGTATAAAAACTAAACCTAAATGTTTATTAGTTGATATATTCTAATAATCATTTGAAACCAAATATGTATATATGTTATATGATTTGAATGACTTTGTAGATATACAAGTAGAGTTGTATAGAGTATAAAACCAATTCAGAAACAAAAAATTTGATTAATTATTACTTACCATTCACTGGTATAGGCAGCTTCATAAGCAACGGTTCGAAACCTTCAAAAACGACGGTTCCGAGCCGCTGCTTACGCCGCTGTCGTTTTTGCTATTGTGATTTTTACGACGGTTGAAAACCGTCTTTTAAGGGTGCTATTGGGGGCGGGATTTAGTGAGTATAAACGACGGTTAAGTTGGTTATCCGTCGATTATTATACACTTCAAACTACGGTTGGTCATGAAACCGTCGTTTAAATATGCTTTTTGACGCGCCAAAAACAGTTTTAAATGACGGTTGTCGTTTACAACTGTCGCTTATTATGTACTTTAAACTAGGGTTCTTGTAGAACCGTCATTTTTTTTCCTTTTCCCTCGCACGCCTACCTAATATAAACGACCATTATCTGTGAACCGTCACTCAAAGTATATTTATTTTTTATTTTTTTTCTAGTTGTTCCTATCCAGATTACATATAAACATCAAAAAAACCAGAAAACTGTACAGCAACAATTTCAATAAATCACACACTATATAGATACCTCTGCTGTAATTCAACTTTTTATAGATAACAAAAGTACCACCAGTACATGCTTCAAGTATAGTATTCAAAAACAAAACACTGATGAACAATTACCACATCTGAAAATTAAACTACCAATTTCCACGTCCAACCATAACAATCATTCGACCAACATAACAAAGCTAAACGGAGATATCCATGTTTTTAGCAGAATCAATCACTTTACTCGTCATCCTGGCTTCATGCGCAACCTAGCAAGATTGTTGGTGAAACAATGTCAAGCTGTGCAGATCGCTCAACAATCTTCTTTCTCTTCCTGGTTGACACATTGTGTGCAATCTCAGCAAAATGCCCTGCACCCATTTCCATATTCAATCACTTTTTTTCTACACAACAAGTAACAACCAATGAAACCATAAACTACAAAAAACCATACCAATTCAGAATTGTGAAATTCAGAGTAAATCATATAAATACAGTAACACACCAACTTAAGAAGTAGTCCTTATAACAACTGCTTCACTAGTTTGTCCTTGTTCCTTTTGCACTGGATCCTTGAAACACTTTGGGATGAACAAAGATGTTTGTTCTCTGACTAATTGCAAATCTTTAGTCGAATAAGTTTTGCCTGCCGTCTTAAAAAATGCACGAACTTGTAAGAACAAGCATAACACACCATATTGAATATTTAAGATAGTTAAACCGGGTGTGTAAGATGCAGCAACCAACTGTTAGATGCACAAGAGAAGAGGCTGAAGCCAATGCAGTACACATGCAAGATAGGGAGATTGAGCTACTAACATACTACACTAGCGATCGAACTCAACAATAAAACTGTGAGAAATATTAGATTAACTACAGCTTGGATTGGATAAATTCCCCGGAAAATACCAGCAATGTATATATATAAAGGCATTTCTACACGTTTTAAACATAATGGTGAAACATAAATATATATAGAAAACATATTTGAAAGTAATAATGGAATACCCCTAACCCTTAAAATATAATTAAATGATCTATTAATGATCTAAGATGATTATTAACATCTAAATATTATTGGGGAACAATCTAGAAGATCTCAACAAGGCAAACACGCCTTAAGATCGGTAAAGCCAAAAATGTGCTTTAAGACACCATAAAGATTGTATGACCTCAAATAGGATCCAAATGGATTCCTAAGTATTATAATGAAGTAAGGAACACAAACAAAAACCGTTCTCAAGGAGAACTAAGCTCAGGAACACCCTGTGACACAAAACGTGCACTAAAACACCTTAAAGCACGTTTTTGTGAGATTGCCTTTTAAATTGATTTTTAATGGCTTAGAAATTATAATATCCTAAATATGATATATAATCATATTATATCATATTAGGAATTTAAATCCATAAATTTATGAATTTTTACAAATTTAATATTAAAATATTAATAAAACCCTAAAGTGGGGCCCGCATGAGTCAATATTGACCAAGCATGGTCAATGGTCAATTAATTGACCCATTTGGACCATGGTGATCGGCTGAAATAAGAGAGGAGACAGCATACAATGATTTTGGGACAAGTCATCACCTAATACATTTACTTTTTGGAAAATAAGCTTACTTTTTACATTATTTCAAACTTTACTTACCTTACCTATCTCCTCCTTCCTTTCTTGTCCGATTCTCCTCTGTCCAGCTGAGCTCTCCCTTCCATTGAAGCTCTCCAAGCTTGTTCTTGAACATGGAAGGCAAACCTAGCTCCTAAGTCCTTAAGGTAAGGTTTTAATGTCATTTTTAGCCCTTTTTCTCCATCTCTTCACTACCAACACCTAAATTTCGTGGCTCAAAACAATTCCTATGGCTTATCTCAGTGTTCTAAGGTTAGAACAAGAGCTAAACTCGGTTGAGACCAGTAGAGGACCAAGGTTGTTCAAATCTACAATTTAAGGTAAAAACATACCTTAAGAA
The DNA here is from genome assembly GCA_023374045.1 of Limonium bicolor. NCBI lineage: Eukaryota > Viridiplantae > Streptophyta > Magnoliopsida > Caryophyllales > Plumbaginaceae > Limonium > Limonium bicolor. The sequence goes on along the minus strand of CM041782.1, from coordinate 4,867,518 downwards.
CCTCCACTCTTCATGCGGTTCTTTCTTCTGTTTTTTATGAGTTTATACACTCATAATCTTCATATTTACATATTCATTCAGTTGGTTAGCCATTTGGAGCAAGGGTGACCATCCAAGAGATATACTCTCTTTTAAGGCATTTTTCCAAGGTAAAACCTAATAACAAGGTAGCATTTCGTGATCTAACTATTTCCTATGTCAATATGGTGGATCTAACACCTTGTGGTGTGTTTGTTCAGATCGAAACACCTTGAACACTCCTTGCATTTTTAAGGGATTTTTGCCTTAAATCTTACATTAATTATTCCTTATGGTTAAGCTCAAGCTTGGAGTGTAACCATATCTTGTTTTGTGTATTAAACATGTCTAAATCATGTGGTGATTTTTCCTACAAGTGGCCGAGAGCATACAAGGCATATCCGGTATAAACACCTCAAACTTATGATTTTTACAATTTTTAAGCACATATATATATATGGCCGAGAGTGAAACTTCAAATATAGGTCATATTGACCTAAAAATGGAAAAAAATGGCTAAGATAAATTAAGCTAGTCATTTAAGGATTTAATTAACATAATGGTCAAATTATGACATTATGTGGAAAAATAATTAAACCTAAGTGAGGCCGAATATATATGCTATATTTGAGACATTTATTGTGTAATTTATTTTGCAAGTTCAAAATTGTAAAAATAGAAAAGTATGGGGTATTGTTGGTAATTACCGAAAGTTTGAGTCCCAATTGGTATTAGAAGTCAAAGTTGACTATATAGGAGGCTTTGACCAACTTTGGAGAATTTTAGAAATTAAAATACTACCTTATAATAAGATACTTATTAAATTGTAAAAGATTTATAAGACTTGGGGTGGTATTGTGATTTCCGAAAACTTGGGGGTACTAAGAGGAGTTTAGTACAAACCTTAGGTTATTAGGAATTTTTAGGAATTGATTTGGTTAGATTTGGAGTTAATATGAATTAAATAAGTATAATATAAGGTATTTCATAATATTGTTACAAATGGGTAACACATGTGGTAAAATCGAGATTTAGAGAAAGTATAAGGTTAGGAATAATGTTTATAACCTTTTGGTATAGTTTGGTGATTTTTGGAATTATATACAAGGTTTTATAAGGACATATGTATAATATATGATTTTAATGGAATTAGAAAACTATATGTTATAAAGAGGGGAAATTGGTGAATATAGAAAGTTAAGTGGTGGAAAAATAATTTAAATAGACCATGGGGTCTGTTCGGTTATTTTGAGAAAATATAACCATGGGTTATAATTATATTAAGGAATAAGGATTATAATATAAGGTATATACTATAAGTGTAACAAGGAAATATAATTTGGGGTTGAGTTGTAAATTATGGAAGTTTGGTGGGAATTAATTAATACCGAGAGTTTTAAGGGCTGTTTGGTATTTATTAGCAATATATAACTATAAGTTATAATTGTCTTAATGACATAGTTGTCAAATATATGTATATAACTATAATATAACATGGTATAAATTATGTGGTGGATTTTGTAAATAATTAAGGAACATAGGTGCTGTTCGGAAATATTAATATTTTTGAATGAAATTTATAATATGGTTTTAAGTGTTATAAGAGGTATAACATTTATAATATAAGAGGTATTCATTAAAAGGAATGAATATATATAATAAAGACTTCCATATAACGAATAAGTCCCATAATTCATAATACAAATAAATATATGTTATGGAGTAGAAAAATATAATATGGTTTAATGACCATGTAATATCATAATTAAAATGATATACGGTAAAGGGAAAAAGGAATTACAAACATTAGATATGGAAGTTCTAATGTTAGGAGTGTACATGGAAATGAGGATTTATAATCCAAAAGTACTGTTACATATGAATTATACTCCATTAAATGTGGGAAAACAAACCTTAGGAAAATAAATACTAAGGCGAAATGTATAATGCATGATTAAGAATTATACATACAATGTAGAAACAAACTACATGATATACAAGGGTATATTAAGTTACATGCGATAACAAAGTTCAACAATAAGTATATTAATATACGAGACAAGACTACGCATGTAATATAACATTGTTCCAAATCCCGAGTTAAACCGAAAACCCGACAGACGTTTATAGCTAACAACGGGGAATAAACCGGGATGGATTAGTAACGGTACGGGGTGCCGTAGTGTACTGTTAGTATGAGATGCTGATGCATGGTGTGATGCATATTGATAGATTGTTAGAGACGACACGAGGAGCATCGGATCTAGCTGAATCATACTCCACCGTAATACTTTCAGGGTGAACGGTATGTTATTTATGTGGCTTGATTGTCTCTGAGGATTTCCTCAGTTCAGACATTGTGTGAAAATCTGTGATAAGATTGAATGTCTGCTTGTGTGAATTAATATGCTTGAGTTGTGTATTAATGCTGCTTTATTATTACTGTTGTGCGATAACAGTACCGTTCGTATATATGAACATATTATAAAACGAACTAGCGGCAATGATGCTATCTTATATGTGTAATATAAGGAACGTAAGTAAAACGTTGTAGCATTAGGATAATAAGATATATAAAATATCTGAGACTTATATACGGAGCATTGGCCTCTTTAACGCCGCTCTCGTATCTAGCACTGGATCCCGAGTCGACATACTCAGGATTGGACTACGACCTTGGTCTGCTGTGTTAGAAAAAAAAAGAATAGTAAAGCGATGCGATGGTATAGATAAGTTTATCAAGGATGTTGCTGTGAATTGTGATCCATTAACGATACTAGGACACCGTGTGGTAGCCGTAAGTATCTGGATAAATTTCCAACGAACTACAGATTGTTCGTAGGACGGAGACTCTACCGCTGGAGTGGCTATTGCCGTGGGTGACCCGCCATAAGAGATGGGTAACTTAGAGACACGTCGTTCTAACGAGACGTTGTCATTAGACATGACTGAACAATTACGAACGACTATATTAACTCGTACATTAGGCGAACATTATTTGGGCTTGCATGCCAAAGACGAGAGTTCATACTCGTTTATAATTCTCGTTACTTCGCCTTGTTGTTCATTGGTTGTGCTTTGTGGTTATGTGTGGTATGTTGGTGGATTTGTTTGAACGAGCCATTGTGCTCATATTGTGTGTTGTGAACTGGTTGTGTCGAGTCACCGTACTCATGTGTGGATTGTGGTTGGGTGTCTGGTCGAGTGAGTCGCTGAACTCAATTATGAAATATTAAGTGTTTGTTGGAATGGAGTCTCTGTACTCATATAAGCGCTGCAAACGCTTTCAGTGGTTTATTACGATGCGATGTGTGAAGCCGGGGGCTTGTTTGTTATTTGAGATTACTGCAATATATATTGTTGTTTTACAGTTTCAACATTGAACTATTTGTATGGAAACGAATTGCATACTCTCGACCAAATAACTGAATGGTCCGAGGGTGCACGACAGTCAGGTAATAACATACTCAGCAGGGGCTGATTCCATACCACAAACTACCATTTTTGCAGGTATGCAACTTCCGGTGTCGGCAAAGAGAGTGACGCGCTGGGTAGTTTGATTACAGTTATTTAAACATGCACTGTTGCATTTTAATACGAACCTAGAAACATGTATAGGTTTTGGATACGTAGAAAGCTCACTGTGAATGTATTTTATATTGGTTTTGGGAGTTTAGATCTATCTCTTGTTGTCACTGCGAGAAAATGTTTCGTATTTAAGAGCTTATCAGGAAGCACGTTATTACTCGTATGGGCGAGCAAGAACGGTGACCAGTAGTCAATTGTTGAGATTACCGCTGCGATTATATTGTTAAGTAAGATGATTAGGAGCCGAATAGAGTAGGGGTGTTACAAAAGTGGTATCAGAGCGGAGTACCGCTCTGATGACAAGAGATAGTAGGATTTATACAGTGAGCATAGGTTTTGGGAATACGGGAAACGTTGTGAGGATACGTGACCTTGCGGGGTTGATGCAATGCTTAAAACTTGCACACCATAACCGTGGAGGCACTTCAATAATAAATGACCGAAACTATGGTATTAGACCAAGTAAAGGTCTAACCCGTCCTCTTGACTTATGTCAGAGAGAGGTCAGGGTAACAGTACTAAGGAAGAACACGGAGCAGCGGAAAGTGGTGAAGGTCCAGCAACCCCAAGTAACGCGAAGATGGTATGAACCACTCGCACTTGATGGGAGAGCATCCCGGAAAATTTGCAATGGTACCCCACCCGCCGCAGCCCGTATCCCGAGTACTATCTAGTGAGGCAATGAAATGAGAAACACCACGGAGATAACTCTCCTGATCGGAAAGACCCGATGTGGATGCTAAGAAGATTAGGTTAAATGTAGAAAATAAGACTTGGTGTTTTGATGTAATGCTTAGGACCGGGGGTCCTGGTAATGACATAATGTCTACCATACGAGGATGTGATAAATAATGGACCGAGCTTGAGGAGAAAATTTCCTGTAGGACTAATGGGGCTAACTTGCTATGAGCAAAGCAACCCTGTCCTATATCCAAGAAAACACTGGTCAGTGCGCTTGGGGGAAAAGGGAGTGGAAACGACGAGTAATGATTAGTTTAAAGATATGTAATAGATGGAAGGAATTACCTTTTTGAAGTCTCACCCGAAGCGAGTAACTCTAAACCATGCAACACTGAAGGTTCAAGATGGCCCGACGTGCATGAGGGGAAATCTTGAGAACTGTAGGAACAAGAACTCGTCAAGTTGCTATCATGCAACGCCTCGTGAGGAAAGTAAGACTTTATTACCATGACAAGCTTGTGGGAACGAGTGCGGGAGTGAGACTATATAAATTTGAATAAGAACTTTTGACTTGAACAGGAACCCGACTAGGGAATAGCACTGCACTGACACACCGTACCGGTGGCGCAGGCTGCATGGCGCACTTGCCACTGCAAGTGCCACACTAACCAAAGTACTAAATTTCAACCTACCTTGCGCACTTGCTACAGCAAGTGCAGCGACAGTAAACTAACCCTAAAGGACGTGGTGGTCCAGGCGGTTACCAATAAAACACTAAATCTTATGTAAGTCCGTAATGCAATAAAGCAGGACACAACCTTCTTAAGGGCAGGGGTACGAAACCCTTGGGTTTGAGGTCGATAGAACCTCGAGAAGACCTAGCCGGTCTGACCATTAAACCAAAAAAAAAAACAATACACCATTTAGTAGAATATTAAAAGGGGAGTGAATGAGAGTAACAATAGTTAGTGCCTACAAGTCTAACCCCAGTGCCGGTATGGACATTAAACGTCAACCATTACCGGTGGGGTGACGGGTCTTCAGGACCAGCATAACCATATTTAGAGAGTGCGTGACACTCGTGGTTAAACCACTACGATTGAACATTGCCAGAGGGCAAGAAGTGAGCTATATGAGGCAGGACCTTTTAAAAAATAATAGTAGGCAGATGTGAACGTGCAAAAAAGGGGCCGATGTAATGCCCGCACCACACACGCCGGAGGTGTCGTGATCCATTATGCTGCTAGACTCCCGTATGGAGGGCAGTGGATATAAACTAAAAAGTGAAAATTGCCTGATGACGGAAGATACCGTTACCTCAAAGAGGATGGAGGAAATATGAGTTGAATAAGAGTAAGGACCACACAATGAAGAGGAATGATTAGCGGAAACCACTAAGTTGTGGACACCCAATTGTAACCTCAGGAGAAAGTATTAAAACCAACTAGGAATAAATTAAATAACAAGACTAACAATCATTTAACTATCAGAATCAGTATTGAGGCTGAATATCGTATGGCATAGGCCTACGGAGGGATACCTTAGTACCACCAAAGTGACCCAAAACTAGGGGAAAAAGGGTGATGAATCACAAGTACTGATTAATGTCAGACTAACGGGACTACCATAAGACAGGGGAAACCCGAGGTATCAATCTTTATCATGGAGTCCGGAAACACCATAGGGTGTAACCCAATAGATTGGGTGGAGTTCGAATACTGAAAACTCATATCTGAAGGCGTTAACAGCCTAGGAGTGAACGGGAGAGGTAATAAGTAGTTACTGAACCCCACTCACAGATACCAGATGGCGAGCATGTGGAAACCAGAATTAGGGCGATAAGTCGCAAACACATATCTTAGGGAAGGTAAAGGAAACACACATTAATAAACGAAACCATAGAACCTAATATTAGGGCCATTCTGACATCAAAGGTTAAGAATTGGCAGCATAGTCACTTAAACTTAAATTACCGGGACTAAGAGTACGATGATCACCGGGTACGAACGCTACGAGTGCACTAAACGAGACATGGGACGACCGCACTCCTAGGAGCTTGTGGGCCTGACAAACTATATTAGGTTGGTTGGTAGTAGTAATGTATCAGTATGGTACCCCATGCATGTAAACGAGTAGTGTAGGACCCAGGAGGTAATCAACTCTACGTCTAAGTCAGCGAATGGAACTCTGACTAGGTAAACCATGTAACGACGAGAGAGATCTCAGTCAACCTAGCAAGGTTAGGAAAATCAAGGATAGCTTGATAATAAAGTGACATAAGGTCGCAACTCCACAGTGGAGGAGTTAAACATAAGTTTTGGGGATTTTAGTAAACGAGGGAAACTAAGGCCAATTTAATGGTAATGGCAAGTTGAACCCATGAATGAGAAAAGGAATTGTGGTATTAAGGAAGTTATCTTAGAGAAACCCTTGTGATTATAGATGCTACCCAAAAAGGGGGCACAAAGAGAGTTATACCACGCGCTGAGGGCGCTGCGATGATGTCGCATTAAAGAATAATAACCACATGCTCAAGCCATAAACGTTAGTATGTAGTACCAATTAGGTTTGAACAGAGAATGAACACCAAGCTAAAACCCACAGTCGTGCAAACCGCAACGGCGGATAACCGTCCAATCGACTGGTACATGGTGCGCAACAAGCAACCATTAGAATAACTGTTAACCGAATTATGCTGGTAAGAATCAGAAGGTGGAACATCAGATAAACAAATGGATTCCCCTAATCGAGAAGAGAAATGAACCATATAGATGGACACTAAAGTGCCAACACACGAGGGATACGAGTTCACACTAGCAAAAGCAGACCTACAAGGTACCCAAAGAACGAACTCATTCCAGAGGGAGATAACTTAGAGTCATGAGGCGCCAGTTAGATGCGCATATCAGACTACTACTGCAAGCACTAGATGTTAGAGCATAGCTCGACAACCCTTTTACCGAAGGATAGTTCGGTAGGGTGGCATGAACTCATGGGAATATACCATGAGCATGTATAGAATTCAGGAGAGCTGAATAAAATGGCTAAATTGAAAGAATAAGCGTGTGTGACTAACGATACCACGCAGCCGAATAAATTACACCATTCCCATAATTATGGAAGACTGTGTAGAAAACACCGTCACATGGACTTGGAACGGACATGAAACTACTACCAAAAAGGGGTAAACTAACCATATAGTAGTTGGGCAGACTGCGCTTGCGGAGCGAGTGGGCCCATATTGCTTAGGTTTGACATACCTAGCAGACTTGAGGAACACAAATGATGTGTTTACATCTTCCGATCAAACCGTATATGAATATACATACACCTAAGCGAGGTAGGCGGTATAACCTGAGGGGCTAAAGCCCGACCCTATGGAAAAAGGGGTAATGAAATATGTAACACATTAGTGCACGAATAATCCCACTGGAATGAACATCTTGAACTTATTACTTCACGATGATATATTCGTAGATTACGTGGGCGTAATCACTTTTAAGGGGGGTAGAGCGATTAAAATATACCGTACGTAGGAGTACGTAGCGCATGGCACACATGCAGCAAACACTATTATTGTACGTAGAGTACAAGTGTTACGATTGTGTTATGTTACTTGAGGTAATATTGTGATGTATTATGTGTATGAACATAAATATATTTAGTTCGCATTAGTTATGGCGAATAGGAAAGGGAGAACAGATAGAGTGTTCTTATCCTAATTCCGATTATTTATGCAAACGTTGCGAACACTAAACACATAAACGCCTAACTTGTTATCTCCGGTTGAGAGTTCAAGTAGGTCTATCTGGTAGCTTCGATGGGAGATGGCAAATAAAAGGAGTAGAAAGCTCCATATCATATGATTTGTGACTCGGTATGAAACCGAGTATTGGAATGCGATGAGTGAGTCGGCATGAGACCGATGTATAGCCTAGTGGAGGTAAAACCTCTAGGAATTGTATGAATAATTATAAGTCGAGTGAACTTGGTACGTGGTTAGGATACATGACCCTATATGCCGGTGATTAGGTTAATTACACTAGTTGACTTGTGTATCTATGGGATACGAGGTGGTAAATATCAAGAGGAAACGAGATTAGAAGTGAATAAACAATTGATTGATTGAATTTGACGTGGGAAGTTGAACTTGATCCTGGTCCGATCAAGGGAAACCGAACACAAATTGAGGTGAGAGATAGTTCAACACTGACGCTGACCACGTCGGGGTTGAACGATTCTCGAAACTTCCTACAAGTGGACACAGATATGAATGGAAATTGGAATTTAGGCGTCACTCGAAGAGCCGTGGACCGTGGAGTCCTTCGCCATTAGACCGGTGTGTCTGCGAGTGACATCACCCAGAGAGCCGTGGACCGCAGAGCCCTTTGTCATTAGACCGGCGTGTCTGTGGGTGACTAAGGAAATAAGGTGACTGCCCGAGGAGCCGTGGACCGCAGTGTCCTTCGTTATGATCAAACCGGTGTGTCCGCGGGTAGTAGACGTTGGTTGGGTTGGGGATCGTCAGGTCCTGGTCTTTAAGACTGCTTCCCTGTGAGTTGTCAACGTTAACTATATGTGCACACATACATGTGGAATGATGTGTGAGTATCCTCGCGAGATACTAACATGTAGATAGGGATGCGTGGAGTATCCCTTGCAAACACCTTTGAGTACTTTATGAGTTTTGCACCTTGTCTAGTGCTGTGTACCATGAGTTTTGCACCTTGTCTAGTGCTGTGTACCATGAGTTTTGCACCTTGTCTAGTGCTGTGTACCATGAGTTTTGCACCTTGTCTAGTGCTGTGTACCATGAGTTTTGCACCTTGTCTAGTGCGGTGTACTATGAGTTTTGTACCTGGATGATATATATATAGTACCGCTGAGTACTTTTGTGGATGAATTTGATGTGCACCTTGCTTAGTGATGTGATATGATTGAGTTTATACCATGAGTTGGCTATTTGATATATGCTGTATGTATAGACTAGGTCTGAACCTAGTGGGAGTTACTCCCTAGCAATGGATTGTTTGGTTACTTAGTGGAACTTGATTCCTTAGGTGAACTGTAGAGGATTAAGGACTTCGGGACGAAGCCTTTTTAAGGGGGGTAGACTGAAATACCCCTAACCCTTAAATATAATTAAATGATCTATTAATGATCTAAGATGATTATTAAACATCTAAATATTATTGGGGAACAATCTAGAAGATCTCAACAAGGCAAAACACGCCTTAAGATCGGTAAAGCCAAAAATGTGCTTTAAGACACCATAAAGATTGTATGACCTCAAATAGGATCCAAAGTGGATTCCTAAGTATTATAATGAAGTAAGGAACACAACAAAACCGTTCTCAAGGAGAACTAAGCTCAGGAACACCCTGTGACACAAAACGTGCACTAAAACACCTTAAAGCACGTTTTTGTGAGATTGCCTTTTAAATTGATTTTTAATGGGCTTAAAAATTATAATTATCCTTAAATATGATATATAATCATATTATATCATATTAGGAATTTAATTCCAGAAATTTACGAATTTTTACAAATTTAATATTAAAATATTAATAAAACCCTAAAGTGGGGCCCGCATGAGTCAATATAGACCAAGCATGGTCAATGGTCAATTAATTGACCCATTTGGACCATGGTGATCGGCTGAAATAAGAGAGGAGACAGCATACAATGATTTTGGGACAAGTCATCACCTAATACATTTACTTTTTGGAAAATAAGCTTACTTTTTACATTATTTCAAAACTTTACTTACCTTACCTATCTCCTCCTTCCTTCCTTGTCCGATTCTCCTCTGTCCAGCCAAGCTCTCCCTTCCATTGAAGCTCTCCAGCTTGTTCTTGAACATGGAAGGCAAACCTAGCTCCTAAGTCCTTAAGGTAAGTGTTTTAATGTCATTTTTAGCCCTTTTTCTCCATCTCTTCACTACCAACACCTAAATTTCGTGGCTCAACAATTCCTATGGCTTATTCTCAGTGTCTAAGGTTAGAACAAGAGATAAACTCGGTTGAGACCAGTAGAGGGACCAAGGTTGTTCAAATCTACAATTTAAGGTAAAAACATACCTTAAGAACCTCCACTCTTCATGCGGTTTCTTTCTTCTATTTTTTTATGAGTTTATACACTCATAATCTTCATATTTACATATTCATTCAGTTGGTTACCATTTGGAGCAAGGGGTGACCAAGATCCAAGAGAAATACTCTCTTTTAAGGCATTTTCCAAGGTAAAACCTAAAACAAGGTAGCATTTCGTGATCTAACTATTTCCTATGTCAATATGGTGGATCTAACACCTTGTGGTGTGTTTGGTTCAGATCGAAACCACCTTGAACACTCCTTGCATTTTTAAGGTGATTTTTGCCTTAAATCTACATTAATTATTCCTTATGGTTAAGCTCAAGCTTGGAGTGTAACCATATCTTGTTTTTGTGTATTAAACATGTCTAAATCATGTGGTGATTTTTCCTACAAGTGGCCGAGAGCATACAAGGCATAATCAAGGTATAAACACCTCAAACTTATGATTTTTACAATTTTAAGCACATATATATATGGCCGAGTGAAACTTCAATATAGGTCATATTGACCTAAAAATGGAAAAAAATGGCTAAGATAAATTAAGCTAGTCATTTAAGGGATTTAATTAACATAATGGTCAAATTATGACATTATGTGGAAAAATAATTAAACCTAAGTGAGGCCGAAATATATGCTATATTTTGAGACATTTATTGTGTAATTTATTTTGCAAGTTCAAAATTGTAAAAATAGAAAAGTATGGGGTATTGTTGGTAATTACCGAAAGTTTGAGTCCCAATTGGTATTAGAAGTCAAAGTTGACTATATAGGAGCCTTTGACCAACTTTGGAGAATTTTAGAAATTAAAATACTACCTTATAATAAGATACTTATTAAATTGTAAAAGATTTATAAGACTTGGGGTGGTATTGTGATTTCCGAAAACTTGGGGGGTACTAAGAGGAGTTTAGTACAAACCTTAGGTTATTAGGAATTTTTAGGAATTGATTTGGTTAGATTTGGAGTTAATATGAATTAAATAAGTATATATAAGGTATTTCATAATATTGTTACAAATGGGTAACACATGTGGTAAAATCGAGATTTAGAGAAAGTATAAGGTTAGGAATAATGTTTATAACCTTTTGGTATAGTTTGGTGATTTTTGGAATTATATACAAGGTTTTATAAGGACATAGTATAATATTGATTTTAATGGAATTAGAAAACTATATGTTATAAAGAGGGGAAATTGGTGAATATAGAAAGTTAAGTGGTGGAAAAATAATTTAAATAGACCATGGGGTCTGTTCGGTTATTTTGAGAAAATATAACCATGGGTTATAATTATATTAAGGAATAAGGATTATAATATAAGGTATATACTATAGGTGTAACAAGGAAATATAATTTGGGGTTGAGTTGTAAATTATGGAAGTTTGGCGGGAATTAATTAATACCGAGAGTTTTAAGGGCTGTTTGGTATTTATTAGCAATATATAACTATAAGTTATAATTGTTTTAATGACATAGTTGTCAAATATATGTTATATAACTATATAAAAACATGGTATAAATTATGTGGTGGATTTTGTAAATAATTAAGGAACATAGGTGCTGTTCGGAAATATTAATATTTTTGAATGAAATTTATAATATGGTTTTAAGTGTTATAAGAGGTATAACATTTATAATATAAGAGGTATTCATTAAAAGGAATGAATATATATATATTAAAGACTTCCATATAACGAATAAGTCCCATAATTCATATATACAAATAAATATATGTTATGGAGTAGAAAAATATAATATGGTTTAATGACCATGTAATATCATAATTAAAATGATATATGGTAAAGGGAAAAAGGAATTACAAACATTAGATATGGAAGTTCTAATGTTAGGAGTGTACATGGAAATGAGGATTTATATAATCCAAAAGTACTGTTACATATGAATTATACTCCATTAAATGTGGGAAAACAAACCTTAGGAAAATAAATACTAAGGTGAAATGTATAATGCATGATTAAGAATTATACATATAATGTAGAAACAAACTACATGATATACAAGGGTATATTAAGTTACATGCGATAACAAAGTTCAACAATAAGTATATTAATATACGAGACAAGACTACGCATGTAATATAACATTGTTCCAAATCCCGAGTTAAACCGAAAACCCGACAGACGTTTATAGCTAACAACGGGGAATAAACCGGGATGGATTAGTAACGGTACGGGGTGCCGTAGTGTACTGTTAGTATGAGATGCTGATGCGTGGTGTGATGCATATTGATAGATTGTTAGAGACGACACGAGGAGCATCGGATCTAGCTGAATCATACTCCACCGTAATACTTTCAGGGTGAACGGTTTGTTATTTATGTGGCTTGATTGTCTCTGAGGATTTCCTCAGTTCAGACATTGTGTGAAAATCTGTGATAAGATTGAATGTCTGCTTGTGTGAATTAATATGCTTGAGTTGTGTATTAATGGCTTTATTATTACGTTGTGTGATAACAGTACCGTTCGTATATATGAACATATTATAAAACGAACTAGCGGCAATGATGCTATCTTATATGTGTAATATAAGGAACGTAAGTAAAGCGTTGTAGCATTAGGATAATAAGATATATAAAATATCTGAGACTTATATACGGAGCATTGGCCTCTTTAACGCCGCTCTCGTATCTAGCACTGGATCCCGAGTCGACATACTCAGGATTGGACTACGACCTTGGTCTGCTGTGTTAGAAAAAAAAAGAATAGTAAAGCGATGCGATGGTATAGATAAGTTTATCAAGGATGTGGCGCATGTTGTGAATTGTGATCAATTAACGATACTAGGACACCGTGTGGTAGCCGTAAGTATCTGGATAAATTTCCAACGAACTACAGATTGTTCGTAGGACGGAGACTCTACCGCTGGAGTGGCTATTGCCGTGGGTGACCCGCCATAAGAGATGGGTAACTTAGAGACACGTCGTTCTAACGAGACGTTGTCATTAGACATGACTGAACAATTACGAATGACTATATTAACTCGTACATTAGGCGAACATTATTTGGGCTTGCATGCCAAAGACGAGAGTTCATACTCGTTTATAATTCTCGTTACTTCGCCTTGTTGTTCATTGGTTGTGCTTTGTGGTTATGTGTGGTATGTTGGTGGATTTGTTTGAACGAGCCATTGTGCTCATATTGTGTGTTGTGAACTGGTTGTGTCGAGTCACCGTACTCATGTGTGGATTGTGGTTGGGTGTCTGGTCGAGTGAGTCGCTGAACTCAATTATGAAATATTAAGTGTTTGTTGGAATGGAGTCTCTGTACTCATGTAAGAGCTGCAAACGCTTTCAGTGGTTTATTACGATGCGATGTGTGAAGCCGGGGGCTTGTTTGTTATTTGAGATTACTGCAATATATATTGTTGTTTTACAGTTTCAACATTGAACTATTTGTATGGAAACGAATTGCATACTCTCGACCAAATAACTGAATGGTCCGAGGGTGCACGACAGTCAGGTAATAACATACTCAGCAGGGGCTGATTCCATACCACAAACTACCATTTTTGCAGGTATGCAACTTCCGGTGTCGGCAAAGAGAGTGACGCGCTGGGTAGTTGATTACAGTTATTTAAACATGCACTGTTGCATTTTAATACGAACCTAGAAACATGTATAGGTTTTGGATACGTAGAAAGCTCACTGTGAATGTATTTTATATTGGTTTTGGGAGTTTAGATCTATCTCTTGTTGTCACTGCGAGAAAATGTTTCGTATTTAAGAGCTTACCAGGAAGCACGTTATTACTCATATGGGCGAGCAAGAACGGTGACCAGTAGTCAATTGTTGAGATTACCGCTGCGATTATATTGTTAAGTAAGATGATTAGGAGCCGAATAGAGTAGGGGTGTTACAAATAATACCTCATCCTTTGTAAGCTTCTCTATATTCGTACAAAGTTCAACATGTATCGTAGTACAAATAACCGCAACTCCTTGAATCATTTTGCCCTGGACACTGTGACAAGTTTAAAAAAAAAAAAAAGTACCCCGTGAAAGTATACGGAATCAACTTATTGTAGAAATATATATATATATATATGTTTCAGTAGTACGTACCTCGAGATGGACGACTGAAAATTGATTGAACTGGTGAAGGACTATTCGTATGAGCGCTATTACACACAAAAACAATTCATTAATCCATATGCTTCATCAAATATCAAGTTATTTCTAAACAATTACTTACATATATTAACGAATAACACTTATGTTGTGATCATCTCATCCACTTGGAGCTCACGATACATTCTTAACGGGTCAAGCACAAGCAATTGAGAGGTATCCATTGAAATACCCCTAACCTTTAAATAACTAATTAAAGAGAAATAAATTATTATTTAGGGGATTATGAAACCCTAAGAAAATATATAAACACTTAGGCATTAAAAACGCACCGAAACTCCTTAAGGTCAACAATGAGCGTTAAGCCGGACCTTAAGCTAACCAAGGTATATAAACTATAAAACTTATACCAAGTAAACTAATGATCATTATATGACCTTTAGGACATAGGACCTCATCTAAAACATAGTAGAAATGTAAAATGCCCGGGAGTGTCAACACACCTCCCTTAAGGCCCGAAAGTCCCGGAAATACTTTATAAGATGAAATAATGCATTACACTTCATTCCAAATGCACCATAACACTTTATTAAAAATTTAAGATGAATTCCTCATGCTAAATTCTCAGTTAAACGCAAAGTGCTTGGAGGTTCACGATGGGGGCCCCATAAACCCTTAGGAATGCCCCGGAGAGGTGCCGAGGTGGCACAAACTCCTATATAATTCATTCTTAGAGTTCCTATCACCATTATTCATCATTATAAATAGAATTCTTGAGCTAATTTTTAAAAAATCAACAAAGTGCTCGGGGGAATTTCTTAAAGCTCCTATTTTGCTCGGGAGTGTCCCGGTAGCCCGGAAATTGTCATGAGTTGATATAACCCCATATAACTCAATGTAACACCTTAATATATCATTATTGACTATAAAAAATGTTTATAAACACTTGTAACTCATAGCGACTACTTATTTTCCAAAATATCCTTAAGCACAAAAACCGCCTTTGGGTGTCATAAAAACGCGTTCTACGCTATTACCTTGAAGTTTTTGAGGAGCCAAGAGTTTGGAATCTTAAATGGGGATGAAGTGAATATCTAAATCAATCAAATCCAGTGCTAAACTCATAGCACAAGTAGGGCCAATTTTATGATCAAAAAGTAGTATAAAATCAGCATTTTACCTTAGAAACTTTCATCTTTTACCATAGTGTAAATGTACCAATAAATGTTGTGACTTATAACATGTTACAATATGGTCTTAATAAATATAGTGTGACAGGAATCAAATTAAAAATCAGTCCCACAAGGGCACACAGGGGGCGTCATTTAGGGTGTATTTGACTAGATTTTGCTTAATAAAATTGTCTAATGGAATGGTGACTCATCCTTACATATACCATGTGACATGGTGTCAAATAATCTCAGTAAAATGAGGCTACCATTACCGAAATCCTGCAAGAAAACAACAAAGGGATTAGTTTAGAAAAAACATGAAAATTAAATGCAAAAGTAAGTTCCTAGATCTACTTTAGTATTAGTCTGATACATGGAAATGAAAAAGCCCATCCCTTAGCCTAATGCTGCCGATAATGACCAAGCAAGTGGAGGGTTAATTGTTGTCTATTTAGTCAAAAGAAGACACCACCTAATTAGCATGTTCCCTTGTCAAATATAAACAAAAACCAAGTGTCTCCTACAGCACATGGCTGCCGAAATCAAGCAAGAAAAGAAGGTTTGATTTCCTTATAAAAATCAAACTAAAACACCTACCTACCTAGGCATGTTCTCATGTCTTCAATTGACAAAAATCAATTGCCTATCTATGGCATTATTACCGCGGGAATACAAGAGAACAAGACAAGCTAGTTTTGGTATTCTACTTAGAAAATTCAAAAGAAAACATCTACCTACCTTAGCCTTTGTCATCTTGTTTCAAATTGTCAAACAAAGCCATCCTATCTCCTTGTCTATAGCCGAAAGTTTGTAGCAATTATGGGCATTTTATGGAGCCATGGGTCAAATGAATAAACAAAGAAAAACTAGACAAATTTGACAATTATTGTGTCAAAAATTCTTCCCTTGCCTAACTCCTTATCTTCTTACGTGAGTGACCATTCTCATTTGCCCCTCCTTCCACCGATTTGGTAAGCCTCTCATTCCCTCTCTTTTCTTTCTTCCTTAGCTAGTTATTCTTGTGAGCTTCAAAGCTCCATTAATGGTGTATTAAGTTCTAACACCATTTATATGTAATTTTCCTAGTTAATTCTACTAAGTCTTGGAGCAAGAATCAACCTAGCAATCCCACAAGTTTTCGCCAAGCTTAGGTATTCCAAGGAGTTGTCTTGGTTCAACAACAACACAAGGAACAACAAGATCAAGTTTAAGGTATAAATTCATGTTTGAAAATTCTAAGTAAATTCCTTAAGCTATGTCCGAAAATTTAGAGCTTTTAAATCAATGTTCTCTTCATCATTTCATGAAGGAACTTGGATCTACAATCATCCCAAGTTGTACCGAAAATTCCTAGAAAAATACCTAGGTAAACTCTTGTAAAACACTCCAAATCTTACTTATAAATCCTTGTTAGAAGTCAAACACATGGATCTCCTAATCTACACATGGAGGCCGAATATCTTTATCAAAATAGCATTTGAAGAGCTTGAGTTCAAGGAGAAATCAAGTGCAAAATCATCTTGATTTAAGGAGTAAGTTTCTATAATTGAATCTTTAAGTTTAAGCTTGATTTAAGCTTCAAACTTTGGTACAAAGTGTATAACCCTTAGATATATTAAGGCCGAAATACTATAGGTTATATACAATCAAAAATTTATAACATACAGGTAAGATTATTACCTTAAGTAGAAATTTGTGTCACAAAAATTATTAAGATGCATTTTAATTAAGCCGAGCATCCTAAGAGTTAAATGTTGTATTTTGAGTTTATAATCATCCTAGGTCTTAACTATTTTTAGAAGTGTTATATGGCTTTATATATTATAATACATAATATAAAGTTTAAATCAAGTTTTAAAACCATATGGTAAATATTTTCAAAGCTGAGAACATAATGGGTTATTTGGTGATTTTGAAGTATATAAGTGTATTAGCTTATATTATAAATTTGGGAATATTAAAAATAGCCACAAGTATTAAATGGCTAGTTTATTAATTTATGTGGCTAAAATGTAATTTGAAAAGTATAGGGTAATATATATTATTGCCGGAGTTAAGGAGGCTATTAGCATAATTATGGTATTATACAAGTGTTTAAGTGCTAAAATAACATTTATAAAGTTTTGTGGTTATTTTGTAAATTATGGAACGTTTGGTGTATAACCGAGTTATGTATGATTTCTGGGTATATTAAGTATTATTATTAATTAAGTCTTGGCAAAGTGTTGACCAAAACTTTGGTTAAAATGATTTATGACATAAAATATTAAGGTTTATAAAAGTTTTGGGGTGATATGTAATTTAAGAAAGTTTAAAATAAAAACAAATTGATTATGGGGCGAATAACTAATTTATAAAGTATATGGGTCATTTCGATATTTTTAGGAAATTACATATTAAAACTATAGTTTATGTTAATATGTAACTTATATAAAGTTTTGGGGATAAAATGTAAATATAGAAAACTATATGTTGAAACTGAAAAGTTTATGGGATTAATTAGTATTTATGAAGTTAGAATACTCATTTTGTAATTACCGAAGTTAGTGGGTTCAAATATAAATACCGTAAAATTAAGGTTAATTATAATTTACAAAAGTTATGTGTTCAATATATAGTTACCAATTTATAAGGTTAGTTTGTAATTTAATAAAGAAAGGAATTAAACTAAGTAATATAATGTATTATGGAATATAATGTAAAGTTTATAAAGTAATTGTGGTTATAAAAAAATAACCAAATTATATTGACATATAGAATAAGTGAAAACAATTATGGGAACATAAATAAGGAAATGGAATTCATTATCACATGTAGTTACTACATAAATAACAGACTGATAAACTACCTCGAACCGTTGTAAATAACAGGGAGAAATAAAGGACATACGAGGTTAGTATACTACGAGTATTAGCTCTTATCAATAGTACTATAATAGTTAGAGTTAGTTGTATTAACATTACCCGGTATTGCTTGTACATATAAACAGCGTTACGGGGAGGAACTATTAAGGTTGAACTGTCAAGCTAGCAATTATCACGGTGAACGGTATGTTAATTGTGTGGCCTGAATGTCCTAAGGATTTTCCTGAGGTCCAGACGTTGTGTGTTTAACTACTAAGAACGATATCTGTGATTTATGTATATTATCTTGTATACTGTATTGCTCGACACCAGTACGTTTCATTTTACGCGAACGTCTTATGACTGGAAGTTTATACATCTAAACTGGAACAAGACTAGATGACCTTTAGGTAATATGAGAACCTAACTGATGGTCAACTGTTATAGTCTTAACTCAAGGATTGGATATTGTATCACTGACTAAAGGACTAACTTATAAAGAGAGGAATCCAGACTGTTTCGACTTTCTGGTTGCGCATTGTGATCACTACGAGGGACTATATCAAGAGTCACTCAAGGGAATCCATTGTCCACATTCGACGATGGCAGAGGGCACTGCTGTTGGTGCACAGGTTTAGACCGAATCGGTCGCCTTTAAGGCAAATAATTATCCAGGGCCATAAGGTCAGCTGGTAACGGTTCCTTTGGAACCCAGGGGACTACTGTCCATTAATAAATTATTAAGGGTTGTCCTAACATGACGCCTGAGGTGGAAGTTAATTGGAAGGTTTAAATATTTGGTTTAAAGGATAAGGGCCATGTGGCCAACTAACAAGTATAGTTAATTAATACGCGTATCTTGTTTGGTTATTGTTATTGATTATTGATGGTGTGATGATATTGTTGTGAACTGTCGTGTGTTTATTCAACATTTACAGTTATTATTATTATTATAATTATTATTATTATTGTAAATTGGTACAACATGTAATGAATCTAATATCAAGATGGTTAAACGCTTAAAGAATCCAAATGATTTAGGACTACATTTGCATACCAGCATATCGTTTGCCGAGCCCTTCAATGGGCAAAACTTTCAGGTTACTGATTGAAGACACAAGCCGGAGTGCGGGATACAGGGTAGCTGATGTGTTCTCAATAAACAATTTTAGTTTTATTATGTATTGTATTAAGGAGTTTGTTGTATTTGGTTAGTTGCTAAGTTTGGATTTGGTTTGTAATATAAGATGCTCAGTATCTGTTCATCACAGCAGTGAGGAGTTGAAGTTGATCGATGGAGTAAGGTTACCTTGTTACTCACATGGGTGAGTAACGGCGTGTAACACCAACGTTAGATAGTTTTATTTTCCGCTGAGAATTATATTCTGTTATGCTACGACTTACGATATTATTACAGGTTTAGGATTAGGGGTGTTATAAAAGTGGTATCAGAGCGGTTCCGCTCTGATGAAGAAGATACTGAGTCAAGAACAGTGAGCATAGGAATATTGGGAAACGGGTTAACGTCTGTGAGGATGCGTGACCTAGAAAGAAAAATCCTTGGAATATACTATTGCTAGTAGTTGGCTTTCTTACATATTTATGATTGTGTATGTAATAAGGTGCAACACCGAGTAGTAATAATAGTATATCATCCTATAGATGTCAAGAAGCGGTAGACCACGTGGAGGCAGCAGTGGACGTGGTGGCGAGACACCGGCAGATGTCCCGAGATACTAGCTAGCAGAGGCCATGGCAGCCTTCGCCACACAACTAGGAGCTCAGTTTGCGGGAGCCATACCCCACCCGCCACAGCCCAGAGAAACTAACTGGTTGAAGAGCGTTGCAGACGCTAGAGTACCGACGTATTCAGGGGACCCAGACCCCGCCGCACTAGAGAAATTTATTGTAGAGAACCAAAAGGCATTCAAGGCTGTTAGAGTTCCAAAAGACCAGAAGGTCGACATAGCAGCGTACAACCTGAAGGACGCAACAAACATTTGGTGGCGGTCTGTCGAGGGCCACCATAGAGCTACACCAAACTTTGATTGGATGGCATTTGTGGAGGTGTTGCGGGAGAAGTACTACCCCGAACACCTGAAGCAAAGGAAGAGGCAAGAATTCGAGACCCTGATCCAGGGGAGTTAGACGGTTGATCAGTACTACGCACTATTCATCAGCCTACTAGATTACATACCAGGGGTCGACTACTCCGACACCGTGAAGATTCAAAACTTTAGGGGAGGTTTGCAATATCGTATCGAGGGCGCCATGGGGGCAATACGTTTCTCTACTATACAAGAATGCTATGACACCGCATCTGTAACGCCCCTATTAACCATAAATACAGCGGAAATAAAACTCTAAGGCGATTACAGACCATCGGGTTCCAAACACCCGGCACCAAACCTCACCAATTACAACTTACAATCTACAAAAGCTACGGTCTGAACTCGAGAAAAACTTAACACAAACATAATAGAAATTAAACACATTAACTCTCCACAAAACCTAGTCCCATCCCAACGCTCATTCTCTTCGTGGCCACTGTAAATCAATTCGTACCTGCAAGATGAAACCAAGCAGCCCACCCCAAGAGGGGTGAGTCAGTTCCTTGGAATGGAACTGGTACAATTCTCCAAAACAATATTTAAAACATAACTCTTCAAAATAAACAGTAACTTGAGATCAAACTCTTGAAAGTAAAACAGGGAAACAAGGCACTTTAAAATCACCAAATTAAAGATAACAAGTTAAGGATAAAGATAAATAATAGAAAGGTAAAGTTAGTCAGTTAGAATAAACCACACCATAAGTTAGTGAGTGTCCAAAGCCTTAGTTAGATAAGTTCCAGTTAGGAGTAGAAAGACCAAGTAGTCACCAGGACTAGGAATGATTGATAGATAACGAAGAATCCAAAAACCCAAGAGTAGAATAAACCCCAATGCCGAACACATCCTTTCAGGACAGGGGATATACAACCCCTCTCTGTTAACTATGTCCACAAAGGACAGGGGATATACAACCCCTCTCTGTTAACTACGTCCACTAAGGACAGGGGATATACAGCCCCTCTCTGTCTACAACGTCCACTAAGGACAGGGGATATACAGCCCCTCTCTGTTAACTATGTCCCTTTTGGGATAGGGGATATACAGCCCCTCTCTGTTACCATTGAAGACGCGTGCACGTCGAAACCTCAAGAACCAACTCATGGATGAAACGATATCCAGAGTCAAAAGAAAGATTTCCAAGATTGACCTTTTTCCAAATTCCCACTAGATCACTAACTACCCAGAGCAATACCAAAACACTCAGTCCTACAGAGTGCAGAAGCGTAAACCCTAAGAAACCAATGTCTAACGGGGCACCAAATAGAAGGAACCAATACCCAAGTGAGTTTCGCATTCAAGGCTCAGTTAGTCACACAAGCTGAGTTAGTCACACAACCATTTCCTTTTTAGAAATTCCTCTTTGAGTCAGTTAGCGTTTTCCAAAACATTCCACAAGTCAATCAGCAAAAATATTGGAGTACAAGAAATCGTACAAAACATTCCATAAAGTCCAAAACACAACAAACTGAGTACGAGAAATCGTACAAAACATTCCATAGAGTCCAAAACACAACAAGCTGAGTACGAGAAATCGTACAAAACATTCCATAGAGTCCAAAACACAACAAGCTGAGTACGAGAAATCGTACCTGGATAACGCTGTAGCAGCTCTAGACAACTTGCGTAAACAATCAACAGTACTCTGAAGAATATTAAAGGTAATCTATCATCATAACTCATACCCTAAGTCAAACTTAAATAGATTCCTCACTCTTATTTCTAAACCTCGATCATCTTGTAAGCCCTTCGCTTAATTGTTAAGTATAGCCTTCGACTTGTTTTGGAATGTTGTATAGCCCAAGGTTGTAAGATCAAGGGATGTATTCTTCTAACTCTTATCAATTGTTCCACTCTTATCCACTTTACTAATACTTAACCGTAGTTCTCACATTAATACCTTATATCTTAAGTGTATTTATATTACTCAATTAGTCTTAGAATCTCAATAATAACCCTTAAGCTCAATACCTTTATTCTTACTTTAGGACAGACATCGTATTATAACCTATGATGGATTTATCTTAGAATACTATACTATTATTCCATAAGGTAATGATTAGGTATTTTATCAATATTTACTAGATAATCCTTTATGATTAAGTCTTCCCCTTAACTTAATTAAGACCTACAACCTGTATATCAGAATCATAGTGTCGTAGATGCATTTCATTACAACTTCATTGATCTTAGAATTTAGAGACAACTACTAGACTCAATTATTTTATCTTTACTTTAGAATGACTTAATATTATAACCATTTAATTATCTTGTCTTAAGATGTTCAATTACTCTTCATCCTGAAACAACTATATTTTAATTAACTTAGACTTATCGAACTCTTACATTTAGTATTCACAAGGTACATTATTTGCTTAATCATTACCTATATAATAAGGTGTTTAAATATAACCCTTTTATGTATCCTTACTTACATTTAATTTCCTAAATGTTCTATTTTTACACACATTCCCTCCATAGGCTATGTATAAACCTTTTATACTAAACTTCACTAAACTTAAGTCTTAAATACGTTATAAATTGTTTACAAAACCTAAAGGTTCAAAGGTATAACTTATAAATTAATTTCCTTTATTGTATTTAGGATAGACAATATATCTACATAAGGTAGAATTTATCAAAGAATTAAATTCTGGTTCGTAAGTGAAATTGTTAATTACTTAATAAGATAATCTATTCTGAAAAATCCCCATACCTTTTATTCAAATGACACATTAATATTTCCAGTGTCAAAAGGTAAATCAATATAATCTTATGTAACCTAGTTTCATCTAATTAAAGGTTCAATGATTTTAAGTATCAAATTTCTATTTGCAAACCTTTTTGTAAATCTTTAACTATTATGTACATCACTTATTTATAAACTCACATCCTGAATATTGGTAATAAATGTATTTTATATGGCTTAACTAATTCTAAGAAACTTAAGGATTATTATTTAGATTAATCTCCTAATCATAGTTTATATAGGTTTTATATCATAATCCTTTTAATGATTTTATCTTAAAATATTAAGTTATTACTCAATACTTAAAATATTAAAATAATGAAATCTAGACTTATTTATCCTCTTCACATTTAGATGTAAGTAACTCATTTATTTTTATTATGTTTATATAATAAGAACATTTAAATGTAAAAGTATTTCATTCATTTAATTATTAATTATATAATAAGATCTATTTGTTTAACATTTTATGTAATCTAATCACGATTTTTCCTAAGTTTTAACTTATTAATTACTTAATCCAATTTTAGATTTACATCCTAGTTATTGACAAATAAACTATACATGCATTTTAATAGGTTTATATATAAACCTAGAAACTCAAAGGTAATTCTTAAGCCTAATACATAACTATAATCTAATACCACCTCATATAATATTCTGCCATTAGTATTATGTAGAGGCTTAGTTTAACTTAGTAATCCTTCGTATTATTTTCCTATAAGGTATCTAATTTTTTATTTTGTTAAATGTGTATATATTTTATATACTAGGATTTGTTCAAAACATTATTTATGTAGTTTATTGTATTTAATTATGTTTAATAACTTTTAGGCATAACTACAACCGACCTTGGTTTATTAAATAAAGTGTTTCCCTTATTTATTCCATAATATAAGTATACCCGTATTAGAAATTAACTAAGACATTCCCTATGTTAATCTATCATATTTAAACTATCTATTAAAACAACCTTAAACTATATTCCAAGTATATTTCGTAAAGTATTCTTTTACTATATCTTAGGATTCTAGCTCTTAAATATTAATTATGATAGGTGTTAATTAAACTAATTCCTTGTTTTACTCTAAGTTACTACTTAATCCCCTTTTTATAATGCGTAAAAAATAACTATATATTTATTCCTTAGTTAAATAAAAAAAATGTTAACTCCCATATAATATAGTAAATAAAACGTAAGATAACTAAATCCCTTAATTATATAAATTTCTACTTAAGTAAGTATATAAACATATATGTAATAATTTCACTTCTCTTAAAAGCTAATACAAAAACATTTAAACTTACTGTTATAAAATGTTAATTTAGTTTCCTCCTTTATTTTCCCCAGCTTAAAAGTTAATTAACAAACCATACCTTAATTTTTGTTACATTAAAACCTTATATTATAGGCTATTCTTATGAAAAACTCATAAACACAATTTTTAAAACCTTTTACCATTGCCCAAAAATTCCCAAATTTAATATACAGTAACTATACTAACAATTTAGACATATTATAAAATTTTTGTTTCATAAAAAGATCTTTTTAATTTAGCCAAATAATTCCAGAAAACACGTTACTTGTAAAAATCATAACTTATGTTTAAAAACTCCAAAACCATAATATGTACATCAAAATAAACTAGATTAAATAAGGATTCTATGGTTAAAATGTCAAGTCAAAATACATTCGGGAAGATATTTAAATTAACCCAACAAGTTAGGAATATTTACTGGAATTTATAAACTTATAATAAATATTTTATAGCACGATCTAATCTCGGCCGTCCAAAACTTTTTAAACGAGATCGACGGTCCTGAACGTCGAGTTCATCACCGATTCCAAAACCATGTCGAGTACTAAATCTCGATTTTTCTCCTAATCCACAGAACGAAATCGAGTGATTCTTGTTTCTATAGTTTCGTAATCAAATTTCGGTTCTATTGGTACCGGTTTCCCTAATTATAATGCAGTATACATCAAGATTCGAAATCGATCGAAAGTTAGTTTTATTTCGGTACAGGATTTAATTCGATTACAATTCTTCAATTCTCCTAATCTAACACGTAATTAACACTAAATTGAGACCTGGGTTAGATCGAAAACTTGACTACGAACAACAATATCGGAGCAATTTGATCGGAGACTCACCGGATTGTGCGAATTGGTGAATTCCAATTCGGAAACTGGGAAAACTCGAACTTTAGACAGTTCGTGGTGCCAACTTTGAGGATCTATAACTAGCAGTACAAAACGAGTTAGACTATGAGTAAGGGCTCATTGGAAAGAGCAACTTAGATCTACGTATTGATAGCAAGAACTAAACCTAACTCGCACTACCAGAAAGAATTGAAGTCGCAATCACGAGTTTTACCTCTCTGTTTCGTCGTGTATTTTATGTGCTGGCGAGACCGAAACTTTAGACCACTATATCTCCCAATGGTTACGAATCGGACTTGGGCATAAACACGAAAGTTGTAGAGGGATTAGAGATCTTTACAACGAGCTAAAGAAATCGAATTTTGGTTGAGTAACGAAGAAGTTATGATTGACGCAAGTTACCTGAAAACAAAGAGAATCTGGAATTCTGGAGACTCGTTTTGCAAGGTGGCTACTTTGACTCGATTTTCCGGTTGATTCCGAAGGAGTTAGGGTTTGTATGAGTTATAGTTGTTTAGAGGAAATGTAGGAGAAGAGAATGGAGAAGACGGCATGGAAAAATATTGAGGGATGTAAAAGTTATAGCCGTCTAAAGTTAGGGCAAAGTAATGAAATCGATTACCGAAATTCAGGGAGAGAATCGGCTAAGTGTGGGTGACCCATTACAGAGTGACACGTGGCATCTCTTAAAATTTTGATTCAAAACTTCAATCTAGCATAACATTGGCTAGGATGATCCGTTTTTGACGTTCTTTTTATCGATCTTCATGGTTATTCATAACCTATTTATTGGTATAGGTTTCATGGCCTGGTTTGACCATTCTCAAAAGTCACCCTAGCAAGGCTTAATAAGCTTTAAGGTTTCTAGGATTTTATATTGACTTTATATTTCAAAACAATGTTCCAACACTTCCTAAAATCTTTATAATATAATTGGAGTGTTTAGAAATTTTCCCAAGATTTATTGACTTATAAATCTTATTATTAAATTCATAATACTATATAATATATATAATAATTAGGGTTAAATAGGAGAAAACCCCTAAATAAATTTCACAATTCCATATAATAATTTAATATTCATAATCCCATATAATAATTTAATATTCATAATTCCATATAATAATTTAATATTCATAATTCCATATAATATATAATACTTAATAGTATTATTAAAGGTTTAATAAAAGAAATCCCCTAAATTAATTTAAATTAATTTAGGGGTATTTCAGTATATCCCCCTTAATAGAAACTTCGCCTCGAAGTTTAAAAATCAACTAATAGGCACTCACACCACTTCAGGTGTGCTGAGACAATAATAATTCCAATGAAATTCCATACCAATCCAATCCTTTATTTCCATCCATTTCCATAACAACATTCCACTCGAGATTACTCAAACTCAAAATGAACCAAGATATACCAAGACATAGCATGATGAAAATCAACAGTCACATACTATGTCATATTGTAAAAACCAAGCACATACAAACACCTCTCATTCTGCTAATACTGTTGTCCCTTTACTAAAAATGCAACGAGGCATAATCCGGATGAGATAACGAAGGAGGAGTATGCCAGCATATCCCCCTTAAAAGAGCTAAGGTACGCCCTCGTACCGCTACTAACGGCACATTCAAAGAATTCACACCTATTAACCAGCTTTGTTGTGAATTTTACTGCACCGTTGATTTTATCTATGATCGTTACATATTTCTGTATCTCTTGATTGTTATGTATTTGTATTTCCTTGGTGGTTATAAAATTTTATCTTATGATTATTATCCATTCATTTAATGACTGATACGAATTATAAGTCCATATATGATCATTTATCATATCAATTATATTATCAGCTATAAACCAGGTGTAACGTACTTGAGTAGTTTAACATATATTCCGATCATTTAATAATCCTCAATAATCTTTCAAAATTATCTTCAAAGGTTTATTAGTCAACCATATGTTAAAACTCTATAGGATAAATATTTTCTGTGACTTTTCAAGTTTCAATTGTTTTATAATTAACTACCGTATTTAGACGATTCATTCAGTGTTTACTTTATAAAATTTACTTATTATATACTTCACCCAAGGCAGAATTTAGGAAGTTCTTCCAAAATCTGATTCCTTTATCTTAAAATTTATATATTATATTTTTTTTAAGGTAGGGACTCTATATACAATTTTAAGTCAAATGAGCTAGTCTAATGAAACTCACTCACTCACTCTTGGTAATTATTTTCTTAAGGTTTGTTCTATGTAAGTATTCTCGATTATTAAATCTTAGTACTCCCTTAGACAATGGTGGCTTTTGTAAATATCACTCTTAGTGGGACTTCTAAGATTTTATCTATGTATAAGGTTAAACTTCTAAATAAACATGAGGATTTCCAAATCTTTAAGTAACTCTCAATTTTTCACTAGGCACTCAATACTCCAAGTATTTAAGGCTCAATAATATTTAGTTTATTATTACTCATGTGTTTTCACTCCATAGGTAAGTATTTTTCATCAAGGATTTAACTCGGTAAACTCTTTACATGCATGAATTTAGTACTGGATCTTAATATATAAGTTTTGAATTGTTCATTGTGGCTAGTAAGGAAATATGCCTAGCTCAAGATTTCATGATGGTAACGTCTTACCACCACTTCCCCTCAAGTTCAACACAATCCATCACTTGTGTAGAAGATTATTTACAGTTAGATGACAAGGCTTGTCTAGCACCTAAACTTCTAGAAGTGGGTGTGCACCCCCACTACTTTCAGCCTAGCAGTTCGTTGCACCAGACACTTCCCGTAGGGTGTTAGGTTTATGTGTTTTCTTTCTAGAGTTAACATAGAGTTTTAATGTGTTTTACAAGTTCAGATGTTGATCTTTTCTAATACGCTACTAGTTCTGTCAGCTTAATAATTTTCTAGACTTAAGATTTATCTTAAACATTATCTTTAGGTAATAATTGATACCAAGTAGTTCATGAGATTTATTTTCAAACTTTAAAGGAGTTGAAGTACTTTCACATAATATCAATACTAATTTAGTTATGTAAAGTTCTATTTGTATACTGTTTTCAACCAAAGTATTCTTTAAAATTCTAGGAATTGGTGTACTAGCTTTTAAAGGATTACATTTTTAGCAATGTATTCTCCATGAGTATGCTTTTGAAAAATAGCTTAATATTGGTTTATCTCAACCAAAATCTTATCGTACTTAATATAGGATGTTCCAAACTTATATATATATATATATATTCTGTAGTTTATTGTTGGAACGGTATAACAACACATCACACTCAACAGACATTCACAAAAGAAAAGTGTGTAAAGGAATCGTTCACAATTCCAAAAAGGGTTAGGAGTCGTGCCTTACTGGAGTCCTCAGTTCCCAATTCTACCCCAGTTCCCCAGTTTTAAGTGCACCTACAATCTAAGTATTTCACTCGGCTTGTTTTCTTGGGTTCAGAGCGTAACTACGCTCTGATACCATGTAACGCCCCTATTAACCATAAATACAGCGGAAATAAAACTCTAAGGCGATTACAGACCATCGGGTTCCAAACACCCGGCACCAAACCTCACCAATTACAACTTACAATCTACAAAAGCTACGGTCTGAACTCGAGAAAAACTTAACACAAACATAATAGAAATTAAACACATTAACTCTCCACAAAACCTAGTCCCATCCCAAACGCTCATTCTCCTCGTGGCCACCTGTAAATCAATTCGTACCTGCAAGATGAAACCAAGCAGCCCACCCCAAGAGGGGTGAGTCAGTTCCTTGGAATGGAACTGGTTCAATTCTCCAAAACAATATTTAAAACATAACTCTTCAAAATAAACAGTTACTTGAGATCAAACTCTTGAAAGTAAAATAGGGAAACAAGGCACTTTAAAATCACCAAATCAAAGATAACAAGTTAAGGATAAAGATAAATAATAGAAAGGTAAAGTTAGTCAGTTAGAATAAACCACACCATAAGTTAGTGAGTGTCCAAAGCCTTAGTTAGATTAAGTTCCAGTTAGGAGTAGAAAGACCAAGTAGTCACCAGGACTAGGAATGATTGATAGATAACGAAGAATCCAAAAACCCAAGAGTAGAATAAACCCCAATGCCGAACACGTCCTTTTAGGACAGGGGATATACAGCCCCTCTCTGTTAACTACGTCCACAAAGGACAAGGGATATACAGCCCCTCTCTGTTAACTACGTCCACTAAGGACAGGGGATATACAGCCCCTCTCTGTCTACAACGTCCACTAAGGACAGGGGATATACAGCCCCTCTCTGTTAACTACGTCCCTTTTAGGACAGGGGATATACAGCCCCTCTCTATTACCATTGAAGATGCGCGCACGTCGAAACCTCAAGAACCAGCTCATGGATGAAACGATATCCAGAGTCAAAAGAAAGATTTCCAAGATTGACCTTTTTCCAAATTCCCACTAGATCACTAACTACCCAGAGCAATACCAAAACACTCAGTCCTACAGAGAGCAGAAGCGTAAACCCTAAGAAGCCAATGTCTAACAGGGCACCAAATAGAAGGAACCAATACCCAAGTGAGTTTCGCATTCAAGGCTCAGTTAGTCACACAAGCTGAGTTAGTCACACAACCATTTCCTTTTTAGAAATTCCTCTTTGAGTCAGTTAGCGTTTTCCAAAACATTCCACAAGTCAATCAGCAAAAATATCGGAGTACGAGAAATCGTACAAAACATTCCATAAAGTCCAAAACACAACAAACTGAGTACGAGAAATCGTACAAAACATTCCATAGAGTCCAAAACACAACATGCTGAGTACGAGAAATCGTACAAAACATTCCATAGAGTCCAAAACACAACAAGCTGAGTGTAACACCCCTACCATTAATACTATCGTTACCGTCCAATCTCCTCGTACTTTTAGATTCACGCAGCAGATACATACTTACTTATAATGGGTGATACAATGCCGTTAGCCACCCACGTGACTAACAAGGCTACTACTATTACATACAACATCGGTCTGATGGACCGGAATCCCGAGTACTACACATCTACAATACATACTCCATTCTCCAGTTCAATACTAATATATTCCATTCAACACTTTACTCCTTTACAATACCATACCATACAGTATACATAACCGAGTTTACTAGGTTCCCAATACAAAAACAATGTTTTCTCCAAGTTCATATGTACTCATTATGAGTCTATGTTTACCCATTCCTCACAACTATTTACTTCCCAAGTACAAGGGTGTACCACTTGATACACTTCTACATTCTACTTCTACTATCCGAGTGTAGCCACCGGTCTCTTACTTTGACCACATCCGCTTCGGGTACCTGCACACTAAAAACGTTCCCCCTAGGGGGTCAGCTTTCGCTGCATATGATAACCGCATACCCCGCGTACTAGTGAGGGTACGCCGACCACTTGGTCGAATACATGCAGTTCATTTTCATTCAAGCATACATGCATACATGCTCTTAAATACAATCCTACAATACTTACACAAGGAGTACACAAATACATTCCAACACATACCAAGAAGTTATACAAGTCCAACAATACTTACTTACCTTTTCCGAATACACATTCACAATACATGCACGATACATACTCATTACATACCAAATCCATACACAATACATATACAATGTCCAATGCTGTGTTAGCTTCATTTGTCCACCCGGGTTAATCGGGTGGAGGTTACTCTTTTACTCGTTCCATATTACTTACGCATACATACTCATACATACTCATACATACTTACGGATCCATACTTACTTACTCTTACTCTTACTCATGTTAAGTCGTCGGGACCTCCGGCCCGGGGACTACTCCGTCCCACCACCGGGATTTACTTGACTCACCAATCCGGGATGCTACCCATTTAAGGGTTTGGGCCGTGGACCAGTTTAAGAGTCAGGAATTGCAGCCAACCTCTTGTGACTCCGCATCCTCACGCGTGGCCGAAGCTATATCGGACTTCTACTCATTCCAATTTACTCACTTAAGTTAGGAGTTAGGTAGTTAGGAATTAGTAGAAGTCAACATTCAACCACATGCACAAATACATTATTCACATACACATCCATACAAAATACAATACAATATTCAAGTACACTACGAGATACATTCACACTTCATCATCATTCATATATTTCATGAATTATACAAACTAGTGTTCAAGACAATTAATATCAAGAACAACATAAGTCAAGCACACATAAGTGCAATATAGTCCGATTCATGTTTTTATCTTATTTAGGTGATCAAATAAGCACACAAATCGGGGTAACCAGATTAGGATACAGGGCATGAAGAAATCATACCGTTCACCGTTGTACTTGTATCCAACTTTCCTCCGGTGTTCACAATCCAAGTCCTATAACATACATGTGATCGAGTGGTTAATTCCCTATGGGTAACCCAACACGTTTCATCCTTTATGTTTCCCAATGTACCATTACTAGTTCCTTAGATTTCATACTTAATTCCAAAATCATTTACTTCACATCATTTCCTAAGCTCATTATCTTAGGTTCTTATGTGTATATTTTCTCCTTACCATCATTATTCTCCCTATGGTTTACTGCTCAAGCCCAAAAAAAAAAATTTTTTTTTTGACCGGACCTCCCTGTGGGGCGGTCCCTAGGGGCGGTCCGAGACAGAAGCCATTTACACTGCGAGATTCCAGTACTGGACCTCCCCACAGGGGCGGTCCGAGACAGAAACCAATTTTTTTTTTTAATCTTCTCTGCACTGGACCTCCCCTGTGGGGCGGTCCCTAGGGGCGGTCCGTGACAGAAACGAATCCGTCCAGCTGAATTCGACTATGGACCTCCCCACAGGGGCGGTCCATAGGGGCGGTCCACAGACCCTGTTTTAAAAGTGTTTTTCTACACATTCTGAACTCCAAATTCACCCCAATTTTTTTCCACTTATTCCACAATCTTTCCACATGTTTCCTACATGTTTAAACACCTTAAAACATGCATTAAACCTCTCCAAATCATTGGTTAAACTCTTACTCCAATTCTTGCTCAAATTCACAAACATCAATTCTTGCATTTTGCACTTTGCACACTAAAGCACTTCTAACTTTCTCTTGCTAGTTTCCTACCTCCTACCAACTCACTTAATAACCATTCCAAATCCTATATAACCATTTGCAATAACTATACACAAGTTCTTCATTCATTTCCAAGGTTATGCACACCAACTTTCTTCCTAAAATTCAAGGTACTCATACACTGTTTTGCTACAGTTTTTTTGTTCCCACTTCTACCATTCAATACTCTCTCTATCAATATCATTCCTAGCATTCTAATTGCATTACCTCCCACTCAAGTTATCCCCATTATCTAGCTCCATTCAAAATCTGTTACAACATGATTAATCACTCACAACTTCTACCAAAACACACCTAGTTATTGTCTAGGTTGTTCCCTCTCCTTACACATCTAAGTCCTCTAATTTCCA
Source organism: Limonium bicolor (assembly GCA_023374045.1). Taxonomy (NCBI): domain Eukaryota; kingdom Viridiplantae; phylum Streptophyta; class Magnoliopsida; order Caryophyllales; family Plumbaginaceae; genus Limonium; species Limonium bicolor. The sequence goes on along the minus strand of CM041782.1, from coordinate 4,834,533 downwards.
TACAAATTTGGGCAGAGTTTCCCCTAAAGTTCTCACTTTGCCCACATACCATTTCAGCTAAAAATTCATTCCCAATCTCCATATCGATTCACACATCATTACTCACACTACAACACACAAATTTTCCTGCACATATACATACATTACCCATGGTTTTCCCAAGCTTTTAAACAACATTTACAAGCTTCAAAACAGCTACATTACCTTTCCTCATTATCCTACAACATACTTATTATTCATTACCATATACACTACTCATTTTTACTGCACAAAAACTGTTACAACACCATACATAAAACTAGTTCAAGGTAAGCACAATTACCTTGTTTTGCTAGTTTTCTTTCTTTCTTTCTTTCTTGTCTTCTCCTTTCTCCTTTCCTTCTACCTTGTTCTTCCTCACATAATACACAATGCTACAGCCACCATACCAATACACAACTACTACTTAGCATCCATTTTAACAAACCCCAGAATTTAGATGTTCTTAGGGTTTAGAAAGAGTATTACCTTCCAACCAATGTATAAGGTTCTTGACTAGCAAGAGAGCAAGATTCCTAGCCCAATGGAGAAGCCAAAATCGGCTGGAGCATAAGGAACAAGGAGTTCAAAATCTGGAAATTTTCGTTTTGCCAACAAGGGCTAGAAAAAGATGAGTTTTCAAGATTATTTTTACCTCAAATTAATAAGGAGATGAAGGTGGTTCTAATGGTGGTCTTGAAGCTCCAAATGCAGCACACCCATGGAGATGAAGATGCTCATTTTCGAATTTTGAAAAGAGGAATATGTTTTCTCTGATGAGGGGATTCCAATGGTATAATTTTTGGTGAAGGTTTGATGGGTTAACAAGAGGAGAGAAGTGAGTATTTTTGTGAGGGGCTCAAGTCTCCATTGTTGTCGCTGGGAAGAAGGAGAAGAAATTGAGAGAGTGAGGGGATGGGTTGTTACGTGAGAGAGAGAATAGAGATAGGAGAGAGAGTGTGAGAGTGTGAGAGTAAAGTAGTAATGTGAGTTACTTTATTATTGGTTGTTTTGTAAATGAGTAAGTGAGTGTGTGAGAGAGTGTGAGAGGCCTTAAAAATCGGACCCCCACTGCACACACACAGATTCCACATTTTTATTTTCAAAAGTGGACACATAAGTTTGCGTTATTTATGTTTCTACCCCACACTTCCCGTTTTTGACAGTTTTTACTAACTGGAACCCGTTTTCCGGGATTTTCTCGTTTAATTAATTTTTATTGGTTATCAAGCTTCCATAAATGCTTAATAATTATTATTTGATGATTCATATTTTTTACGGGTCCGTTTGACCACTTAAAGTCACGTTTTCGGGTTTTCTCGAAAAACGTGCGCTAAAGCTCTATTATCGTTTTAATACATTATTTGGATCCATTTTCTTCGGGAGTTGTTCCCATATATTATTTAGGTCTTATTAAACCTTCAGAATCCATATAATAAGCTAACCGAGGTCTCATACCTCCTATGGTTATTTTAACGCTTATTTTAGTGTTTTCCGCTTTTTTAAGCGTTTACTTGTTTCTTTTGGATTTATTTTTCCTTACCAATATTCACGCAAGTTATTAGGCTCTAATACAGATTAGAATTATCTAAATCACTATATTTAGTTTGGGGTATTTCAATCTACCCCCTTAAGAACTTTGTCCTCAAAGTTGCTCGAGGTTATAAGACTACGACACTTGCTCATTCTTACACGTCTAATGCCAAAGTCATACGTTCTTCCTCCTTACTGATTCTCAAATCCATTACTCAAGGTTTCTACTTTCCATACCATGCCAATGTAAATCATTACTCGACTATTCGCATTACTACCAACCCTCCAGCTCCTCATTACAAAATTATACATACATACAGTGCAAAGCTATCCCCAAAGCATGCAATACACATTACAATCCCGCAGGCACTCAGGTCAACTAGACACAGGACTCCTCTATGTCCCGCTGCCCTTGGAATAACAATATGCTACACTACTATCTTCTCCGGTATAAGCTTCTAGCCAAATCCTTATTCTCATCTAAGGAAAAATCCTTCCCAACAGCTAATTAGAAATCTTTCTAAAGCATCCAACTCCAAGTTCCAATTTATATTCATTACTTCTATCCTATGTGTGATTCTTGTGACCACTTGAGGGGAGCTTCGAGAATCATTCGACCCTGATGTGATCAGCATCAGTTGAACTATCTTTCCCACCCCAATTTGTGTTCGGTTTCCCTTGATCTGATCAGGATCAAGTTCGACTTCCCACATCAGTTTAAAACATTCAAATAATTTGATTATGTCCATGTTTTATATTTTTACTCTTCCTAGTCATTCATACATCTCCAAAGGATGGAATTCAGTCCATCTATCATCCTCATTCTACTTCCAAATTCTTTTCTTCGAGATTCAATACCTAATTGCTCATCTCATCAACCTTCACTACTTCCATCCATTACTCACCATTGTTTCAAATATTCTAACTAGGGGTTACCGTACTTGTATGTTTTAGTTGTCCTCCATTTACTTCCAATGACTTACATAGGTATACACTACTCTTAGACTTCACTCATCTACTATTCTCATTCATTTCGTACTACTTCTTCAAAGGCTACAATACTTGTGGAGCTCCGTCCACTACTCATTACTTTTCTTTTACTAATACTCTTACATGGTGTTACAAGGTAGGTATATCCATCCTATGGTATTTGCATCTCTCATGCCTAATTACCACAATTTCAATATGAATGAATACTTATGTTTATTTAACATAGTACCAATCATCCAATCAATTCTCGTTTGTGCTATGCACATTATAGTTTATGTGTTTTATTCAGAAAATTCACATTATGCGGTTTTCGCTCTACCCCCCTTAAAAGGGATTACGCCCACGTAATCTACCATATGTTATTATTACTAAATATTGGTTTACTCAATTGGGCAATCTGAAGCGTTTTAGCTTCTTTATGGTTTGTTACATAATATACCCTTGTCAAAGGGGCTTAATCATAACAATGGTTTAGTCCTTGCCCCAAGGATTCCTATATGAGTTTATTTAACTCATAATTAATTTGGTTCCAGCCTATTAGGCTTCAAGGCATTAATAGCCATTCTACTATACTTACCAGGTATATTGTCTCCTAGCTAGGGCCCACTAGCTTCTGCTGCGCGACCCTGATAACTCGGGTTACTTACCCTTTGTGTTATCCTTAATGTGCTATACATCACCTTTTTGTCCGTCTATTATGGAAATAAGGTTTACTAAACAATTGCGGTATTCTTTTACCGTGTTTGAACTCAATTAGTTTTAGATTGTAACCAGCTTTCTGGTAATCTATTATACATACTATCCGTACTCTCACGATTATTCGCTTAGTTCCTCCGACTTATTGTCGGCGAGGTCAAGTCACTACTTAGTTGTAGTGCTTCCTCTATTGTCAATAGCTTCTGAATTATCCAGTTCTTCTGGTTCAGTACAAGTGTTCTTTACTTGTATGACCTTGCATTGATATGCGTCGGTCCTAGTGACTTTATTAAGTCTCCTTTCACCTTTTTATTCCATTGGAATTCACATTTGTGATTGTTAGTGTGTTTCACACTCTTCGTGCTTCATTGGCCTTAGGCCTCACGGTTTGTTGCTAAGCTTGCTTAACTAGCTTATGCCACGTCCGTTGGTGAAAAGAAGGGTTACTACCATTTACATTTCCTATATTCCTCGCTATCCCACTAGATCATTAGCTGTACAAGTGCAATACCAAAACACTCAGTCATACAGCGTGCAGAGGCGTAAACGCTTGACAGTAGTCACTTATGTGATAGACACGAATATTTCTTCCTGTCATCTTATTACTCCGTACCGTTGTCTAACTACTTCCTCATAGCGGTCGCTTGTTGCGCACCATCCCCTTATGGTGTGGATACACCGAGGATTTCCTATGTCCGTGCATATGAAGGTTGTCGTAGCATACCGCAATACTATTATCTTCCCATTGTGGGGATGTTTTATTTCAATTCAGGTTTCATGTGCAGGTTAGCTTACCTCACATTCCTTCATCATTTATGATACAATTTACCAAGTATCTTGGTTGACAATGGATGAAGTAATTTATCAGGTTACTAGCTCTCTTGAGCGTTGGTCATTCATGGTTTTCAATGTGCATTCACATTGATTGTTTTGACAATTACTGTCTTTCCAGTGCTGAGCACTAATGATAGGCTCTAGCTGTGTAGTTTATTCTTGTATGTACATCACCGGGACATCCCAAGAAACTTCAAGGGTTTTCTGGTCCCGTTCTATCATTGATAAATGAAGTTCTTGTTGAGAGGTCTGTTTCCACTCATAGGTCTCATGACATGGTTTACCATGTTGGTACCTGCTTATGTACTGCATATGGAGTATACTTACTCCTTTAAGTTGTGATGGATTGGAACGTCTTGTCCTTTTTTCATCGCCTCTTGGCAATATCCATATGCGTAGGCTTAATTGTTGTAGTAGATGGAAGCCTTCCCTAAGGGTTCACATCTTTACCACATTGGTGGTCTTTGGTTAACGAGGGGTACCTTCACTTGGGTTCTCGTAGTGTCCAAGTGTGGACTAGGCCATTGTTGGCATTATAACGTTTCCTTTGCCTCTGTGTTATCATTTTTACAGAAGGCATGAAGGGTAATCACACGCTTCGTTAACTGTATATAGAGTGATGCTCTAGTGACAGTGACATTGAGGTGGCCATTACTCCAAGTCGCTCATTATGCTGAGTTATGAAGCGAAAATCTTGTGAGTCTTGTTATTAAATGGTGTGGGTTTTGCAACCGTTTAAGTTTACATGACGTAGTTAGTTTATGGCTTCTGAGCCTTATTGCTGCAAGCTATGCTCTTTGCAAGCTTCTTATACATGTTTCCTTTCCCTGTATACCCCATAGGTTGGAGGTATTGCTGGGCTCCATGGTAAGTCGTGACATCACGCTTCCGTTCATAGGAGACCCTTCTGGCAATCGGTGCCAATCAGCCTTCTGGTAGTTTAGGGTATTTCCTGTTAAGTGAAATCCCTTCGGTGTCTTAACCGAGTGTTCGTTCTAGCTTCTGTGCTTTTATCATGTCGATGTTCTTCGACTGTTGCAATTCAGACACCCTTCAAGGATTGCTCCTGGGTGTTGTTAGGTTACGCCGTTACATCCGGCTAATATTTATGATATGTTGTGTCTGCTATACAACCTTGTGGTATCGTATTTGAGCTATCCACCTTAGGGTTATCATGTCTCCCATTCTTTGGTAGACTGTTTATACCTTCTCCTAGTGTTCTTGACTAGGTTTAAAATTCTCTTCAATGATGGATTTACTTCGTGGTAAACTTGTGATTGCTCTTGGGAATTCCGTCCCGTTTGTTGAGCATCGTTGTGATTACTTTAGGCATTTGCCTTGCTGAGTTCAGGCTGGGTATTGTTTCCAGCCGTCATGTATTTGTTTGTTGTCTCTGAGACATATCCGACGTCTATGCTTATTAGTCTGTGCTCCTTGCACTTCCTAATCCTCATTCCTTATCTTCAGATGGACTCTCTGAGTTCTTTATACTCATTACTTAGCTGAGTTCCTTCTCCTTGATTGTCTGAGGTGTCCAGTTGTTTCGGTTAAAATTTACTCATGGTCCGTAGAACGGAGTTGACTACTTCCTGTGTGTCGCACACTACATGTATACATACGTGGGGTACCTTGTTGATACGTTACCACTTACCCGACTACTTGTCAGGCCCGCAAGCTCCTTCGGAGTGCGGTTGTCCCACATCCCGTAATTCGGTACACCCGTAGTGTTCGCCACACGCCTAGGTGAAGTATGTTTGTCAACTCCTTTGTATATCATTCTGTGATACTAACCATAATCCTGTTGGTTTGTTGGTTTAAAATCCAAGGTTTGTGAAAGAAGGTTTGTTGGTTTTGAAAGGAAAATTTGGTTTTAAAATCATGGTACGGTGTTAAAAAGAAGTTCTTCATGCATAGCCATGTTCGAAATCTTGACCAAGTCCAGCTTCCTGCTGACTGGTATGTTCTAAATGCAGTGGTCAGGCATCAGGCCTTTCCATGGTTCATCCTCCATAGTTTTAGGATGTTTATTCCTGTAGTCGCTTCATCGTTGTCACGGTACATTACTATGTACCTGTGGTGTGTTAAAGTTCCTTTACATGCTCCTGTCCTTACTGCACTTGCTGTGGCAAGTGCGTGGTACTGGTGGTTTTTGGGTAAACCTATGCCGGTCACGGCATGGTTTCCACTCGTATTTGGTAGTCTTGTCGACTCTTCCCTCGACCTTATTGATCATTGACTTAGGTCAATTAATCTTCTGAGTAACTTCTCAGTAAGGTTGACATGGTTGTCATTGATCAGGGTACCTCTCCAATCCTTGGAGACTCCCCTTTTTTATTTGGTTGTGTCTTTCCTTGTTGCTTGTTTCCACACGTTTGTTGTGGTTACTAAGCCTGAGTTGGTTTAGGCACTACGATTGTAGTTGCATCAGATTATATCTTGTGAATGTTCTTGTAGCTGTCTGAGCTATGCTGGCCAGGTTTGTAACCTTTTTGGTGTTGTAGTTTTGGAGTCAATCACTCCCGACTATGTCCTTAGTCAGCTAGCATACCGTTGGTGGTGTTGCTTGGCTATTACTGTAGTCCCGCAGACTTGGGTCTCGGGTTCCATTACTGCTCCTTTTCCATTTTGTGGCGCGGTTAGTGCTTCTTCCTGCTGCTGGTTGGTTAGCTGGGTTTCGCGACTGCTAAGCACGTCGCCCCATGCTGTTGTAAGTTGCAGTCTCCTCGTGGTTGGAGTGCTCATTCCACCGCTATTAAGTGCGGGTATCGTTGTTCAACCGGGGTCCATCACCGGGTCTTCCATTTCTTGGAATCTACTATATGTCAGGTTCTTTCCTCTTATAGGAATATCTCATTACTGCCAGGTTGGGTTTTCCCGAGTATGAGAGGACTTTCCTTCTCCCTGGCGTACTTTCCCAAGTTTATACCAAGGGATTTGTGGGGGTGGGCTGGTATTAGGTATCCGGTACTCACGGGAGTTCCTAACTAGCATCTCTCTAGCTATCACTCAGCCCTTAGCCCTAAGCTTCTAATTCCTAACTCGATATTCCTAAACTCGGTATTTCCAGTCATCAGAGCGACACTTCGCTCTGATACCACTTTTTGTAACACCCCTACCATTAATACTATCGTTACCGTCCAATCTCCTCGTACTTCTAGATTCACGCAGCAGATACATACTTACTTATAATGGGTGATACAATGCCGTTAGCCACCCACGTGACTAACAAGGCTACTACTATTACATACAACATCGGTCTGATGGACCGGAATCCCGAGTACTACACATCTACAATACATACTCCATTCTCCAGTTCAATACTAATATATTCCATTCAACACTTTACTCCTTTACAATACCATACCATACAGTATACATAACCGAGTTTACTAGGTTCCCAATACAAAAACAATGTTTTCTCCAAGTTCATATGTACTCATTATGAGTCTATGTTTACCCATTCCTCACAACTATTTACTTCCCAAGTACAAGGGTGTACCACTTGATACACTTCTACATTCTACTTCTACTATCCGAGTGTAGCCACCGGTCTCTTACTTTGACCACATCCGCTTCGGGTACCTGCACACTAAAAACGTTCCCCCTAGGGGGTCAGCTTTCGCTGCATATGATAACCGCATACCCCGCGTACTAGTGAGGGTACGCCGACCACTTGGTCGAATACATGCAGTTCATTTTCATTCAAGCATACATGCATACATGCTCTTAAATACAATCCTACAATACTTACACAAGGAGTACACAAATACATTCCAACACATACCAAGAAGTTATACAAGTCCAACAATACTTACTTACCTTTTTCCGAATACACATTCACAATACATGCACGATACATACTCATTACATACCAAATCCAAACTACATATACAATGTCCAATGCTGTGTTAGCTTCATTTGTCCACCCGGGTTAATCGGGTGGGTTACTCTTTTACTCGTTCCATTTACTTACGCATACATACTCATACATACTCATACATACTTACGGATCCATACTTACTTACTCTTACTCTTACTCATGTTAAGTCGTCGGGACCTCCGGCCCGGGGACTACTCCGTCCCACCACCGGGATTTACTTGACTCACCATCCGGGATGCTACCCATTTAAGGGGTTTGGGCCGCGGACCAGTTTAAGAGTCAGGAATTGCAGCCAACCTCTTGTGACTCCGCATCCTCACGCGTGGCTGAAGCTATATCGGACTTCTACTCATTCCAATTTACTCACTTAAGTTAGGAGTTAGGTAGTAGGAATTAGTAGAAGTCAACATTCAACCACATGCACAAATACATTATTCACATACATATCCATACAAAATACAATACATATTCAAGTATACTACGAGATACATTCACACTTCATCTCATTCATATATATTTCATGAATTATACAAACTAGTGTTCAAGACAATTAATATCAAGAACAACATAAGTCAAGCACAGGTAAGTGCAATATAGTCCGATTCATGTTTTTATCTTATTTAGGTGATCAAATAAGCACACAAATCGAGGTAACCAGATTAGGATACAGGGCATGAAGAAATCATACCGTACACCGTTGTACTTGTATCCAACTTTCCTCCGGTGTTCACAATCCAAGTCCTATAACATACATGTGATCGAGTGGTTAATTCCCTATGGGTAACCAACACGTTTCATCCTTTATGTTTCCCAATGTACCATTACTAGTTCCTGAGATTTCATACTTAATTCCAAAATCATTTACTTCACATCATTTCCTAAGCTCATTATCTTAGGTTCTTATGTGTATATTATTTTCTCCTTACCATCATTATTCTCCCTATGGTTTACTGCTCAAGCCCAAAAAAAAAAAAAATTTTTTTTTTGACCGGACCTCCCGTGGGGCGGTCCCTAGGGGCGGTCTGAGACAGAAGCCATTACGCTGCGAGATTCCAGTACTGGACCTCCCCACAGGGGCGGTCCGTAGGGCGGTCCGAGACAGAAACCAATTTTTTTTTTTAATCTTCTCTGCACTAGACCTCCCCTGTGGGGCGGTCCCTAGGGCGGTCCGTGACAGAAACGAATCCGTCCAGCTGAATTCGACTATGGACCTCCCCACAGGGGCGGTCCATAGGGGCGGTCCACAACAGACCCTGTTTTTAAAAGTGTTTTTCTACACATTCTGAACTCCAAATTCACCCCAAATTTTTTCCACTTATTCCACATCTTTCCACATGTTTCCTACATGTTTAAACACCTTAAAAACATGCATTAAACCTCTCCAAATCATTGGTTAAACTCTTACTCCAATTCTTGCTCAAATTCACAAACATCATTCTTACATTTTGCACTTTGCACACTAAAGCACTTCTAACTTTCTCTTGCTAGTTTCCTACCTCCTACCAACTCACTTAATAACCATTCCAAATCCTTTATAACCATTTGCAATAACTATACACAAGTTCTTCATTCATTTCCAAGGTTAGCACACCAACTTCTTCCTAAAATTCAAGGTACTCATACACTGTTTTGCTACAGATTTTTGTTCCCACTTCTACCATTCAATATCCCTCTATCAATATCATTCCTAGCATTCTAATTGCATTACCTCCCACTCAAGTTATCCCCATTATCTAGCTCCATTCAAAATCTGTTACAACATGATTAATCACTCACAACTTCTACCAAAACACACCTAGTTATTGTCTAGGTTGTTCCCTCTCCATACACATCTAAGTCCTCTAATTTCCATACAATTTGGGCAGAGTTTCCCCTAAAATTCTCACTTGCCCACATTACCATTTCAGCTAAAAATTCATTCCCAATCTCCATATCGATTCACACATCATTACTCACACTACAACAAACAAATTTTCCTGCACATATACATACATTACCCATGGTTTTCCCAAGCTTTTAAACAACATTTACAAGCTTCAAAACAGCTACCTTACCTTTCCTCATTATCTTACAGCATACTTATTATTCATTACCATATACACTACTCATTTTTACTGCACAAAAACTGTTACAACACCATACATAAAACTAGTTCAAGGTAAGCACAATTACCTTGTTTTGCTAGTTTTCTTTCTTCTTTCTTTCTTTCTTGTCTTCTCCTTTCTCCTTCCTTCTACCTTGTTCTTCCTCACACAATACACAATGCTACAGCCACCATACCAATACACAACTACTACTTAGCATCCATTTTAACTAACCCTAGAATTTAGATGTTCTTAGGGTTTAGAAAGAGTATTACCTTCCAACCAATGTGAAATACCCCGAACTTAATATAGGGATTAAAATTAATCTCATATGTATTTAAGGGCCTAATGGTACCCAATTAATACTAGAAGGAAAAATAAATCCAAAAGAAATAAAGAAACGCTTTAAAAGCGAAAACGCTAAATAAGCGTTAAATAACCATAGGAGGTACGAGACCTCGGTTAGAGTATTATATGGATTTTAAAGGTTTAATAAGACCTAAATAATATATGGGAGCAAATCCCGAAGAAAACGGATCCTTAAAACGGATTAAAATCACTAACGAACCTTAAAGCGCGTTTTTCGAGGTAACCGGGAAAACGTGTCTTTAAGCGGGTCAAATAGATTCGTAACAATTTTGGTCAACTAAATAATCATTAATAAATATTAGTGAAGCTTTAGAACCAATAAAATCAATAAAATGAGAAATTAGTAAAAACTGTCAAAACGGGAACTTGTGGGGTAGAAATATAAATAACACAAACTTATGTGTCCAATATTGTAAAAAGAAATTCAAAACCCATGTGGGTTCTGTAGGCTTCCGATTTTGGTCCCCCTCACACCTCTCTTTATTTCTCCTTTTACTCACAAAAGACAAATACACTAAAAGCACAAAGTAACCTTTACACTCTCACAATTCTCTCTCTCCTATCTCATTCTTTCCTCTCACGTGAACACACCCCTCCTCTCTCTTTTCCTTCTCTTCAACCTCATGCGACAGCCATGGAGGCTTGAGAAAACAACACAACATACTCACCTTCTCTCCTTTGTAACTCCCTCAAACTCTTCCAAAAATTACAAAATTATACCATTGTAATCCTCTCTCCAAGAGCAACAATTTCCTCTTTTCAAAATCCAGAAAAGAGCACTTTCGTTTTTATGGGTATACCCCATTTGGAGCTTCAAGACTACCATTAGAAGGCCCTCCTTCTCCTTGTTCTTCTAAGGTAAACACATTCTCAAAAACTCCAACTTTTTCTAGCCTCAAAGGCAAAACGAAATCTGAGCTAAAAACTCTTGTTACTCCTTGTGTTCTAGCCGATTTTGAGCTCATTGGTGGAGTTGGAATCTTGTTCTTGAACCACTCCAAGCTTTATTTGCACCCGTGGAAGGTAAAGGAAATTCTAAACCCTAAATCTTACATTAAAACCTAAATAATGTTAGGGTTAATTTTTAGTATTGAATGTGTGTGTATGTATGGGTTATTATACTAGATTTGTGAAGTATTATAACTGGTGGAGAAAGAGAGGAAGGGAAAGAAGGAGAAAGAAAAACTAGAAGAAAAACAAGGTAAGGAAGCTCTTGTGTAGCTTGTACATATATATTGTGTAACAGATTTTAAAAGAGTAGAAATTGTATTATAAAAATGGTAATGAACAATAAGGTAATGTGGAAGAAGAATGGGATTATATTGAAGCCTTAAAAGACACTTAAAAACTGTTGCAAACTAGTTTGGGAATTAACTGTAATTTATGTGCAGGAATTTTTTTAGAGTGATTTAGTGTTGTTTGGGTATATGAGAGTTGGTATATTGTTGCCGTTATGAACAGGTGAGATAATGATGCTAATGTGTGTACAAACAATGTGGTGAGAGTATAAAAATATAGGGGAGACTATGGCAAAATTTGCCTAGGATTAGAACACTTAGTGAATTAAAAACTAGGTGGAAAAACATCTTGTAACATTTGTGGTTGAACTATGTTGGTGGAAGGTTTGGAGAGATAACTAGTGTATTGTAAGTTTTAGGAATGACATTATAAGAGGCATCGAAAGATGTAGAAGAAGAGAGTTTAAATCTGTAGCAAGATGCAACTTAGAAGAACATTGTAAATACTGAAATGAAAACTTAAGAAAATGAGTGAGTGAATTAGTATAGAAGGGTGTAACAGATTAGTAATGGATTTAAGCATGTTTAGGTGGCTAATTGGGTGACTTGGTGAATGGGAGAACCAAGGTGAGTATTGGAGCTAGTAGGTATGTTTAGTAGTGATGAAGAGGTAGTAGTAGTATGAGAAATAAGAAGTGCAAAATTGTAGCAAAGTGTACTAACATGCATTGGAGAAGTTAGGAAAAATTAATGCGCAAGAATGGTAAAAGAGAGTGTTGGACTTGGGTATAGATATTGTAGATGCTTGGAGATGAATTGGAATGGTAAAATGAAGTTAGAGCAAAGTGCTAAATGCAAAGAGAGGTGTAGGAATGCACAAGTGTGCAAAGTATGAAAATGTGAATGGAAATTTGTGGAATTTGAGCAAGAAGTTGAGTAGGTATTGGACCATGGATTTAAGGAGTTATAGTGAGTGTTTAAGTGTGTTTAATTATGTACAAAACATGGGAACGATTATGGAATGATTGGAGGAGGATTAAGGGTTGATTTGGGGTTGAAAAATCATCCTAGTAGCAGTTTTCAGCAGGGTCCGGGACCTAGGTTATGTACCAAGTCCCGGACCGCACCTAAAATTAATTCGAGAGTCACACCAGCAGGTGGTCGGGACCTAGGTCCAGGACCAAGTCCCGGACCAATAACAAAAATAGGCCGAGAGTTCATTCTGTGTATGGTCCGGGACCTTGGGTCCGGACCAAGTCCCGGACCAGCCCGAAATTGTTACAGAATGTGTTTTAAGGTTCTAAACATGGGGAATTGATTAGTAATGGTTTTAGAAGTTGTTAAGGCCTTGTTTGGTGACCTTTAAAGGCCCTAAGAAGTGTAAACAAGTTTGAGAAGTAATTAAGAAAGTTGTAAGTATATGAACATTAAGTTAAACCGAAACGACGGGACAACGGGGTAAGTACGGGAGTAGTAACTATGTATGTATTGTAATGCTTAGTATTAATTGAACCATTTGGCATGTAGTCATTGGTTCAAGAATAAGACTCAAGGGACAAGTAAGGACTAAGGAACGAGGAGACACCGGTAAAGTAGATCTCGGGGAAAGGTATGATTTCTTCATGCCCTGTATCCTAATCTGGTTACCCCGATTTGTGTGCTTATTTGACCACCTAAATAAGATAAATGCATGAATCGGATTATATTGCACTTACTTGTGCTTGTTTACATTGTCCTTGATATTTGTCTTGAACAATAGTTTGTATAATTCATGAAACATATGAATGATGATGAATGTATCGTACTTGTAGTGTACTTGTATATTGTAATTGTATGTATGTATGTGTATATTGGTATTGTATTATTGTGGCTTGGATGTTGACTTGTGCTAATTCCTAACTATCTAACTCCTAACTTAAGTGAGTAAATTGGAATGAGTACAAGTCCGATATAGCTTCGGCCACGCGTGAGGATGCGGAGTCACAAGAGGTTGGCTGCAATCCTGACTCTTAAACTGGTCCGCGGCCCAAATCCCTTAAATGGGTAGCATCCCGGATTAGTGAGTCAAGTAAATCCCGGAGGGGACGGTGTAGTCCCCAGGGCCGGAGGTCCACGACGTTAACTTGAGTAAGAGTAAGAGTAAGTAAGTATGGATCCGTAAGTAAGTATGAGTATGAGTATGTATGGTATGAGTAAGTAACGAGTAAAAGAGTAATCTCCACCCGATTAACCCGGGTGGACCAATGAAGCTAACAAGTATTGTATAGTGTATGTAAAGTATGTGTATTCGGAAAAAGGTAAGTACGTATTGAATGATTTATGTTGACTCTTGTATGTAATGAAGTGTATGTATGTGTGTATGCCTTGCGTAATGTATTGTAATATGTATAAAAGCATGTATGCATGTATGTTTGAATGAAATCAACCGCATGATACGACCAAGTGGTCGGCGTACCCTCACTAGTACGCGGGGTATGCGGTTATCATGCTCGGCGAAAGCTGACCCCTTCGGGGGACATTTTTTAGTGTGCAGGTACCCGAAACGAATATGGTCAAGGAAGAGACCGGAGGCACACCCTGATATTTGGAAGTAAGTAGCGTGTGAGGAACGGGGTAGCAAGTAGTCTCTTAGCGAGTATGTATGAACTTTAAAGAGTAGTACATTGTATAAGGATCTTAGTAAACTCGGTATGTAGATTATATTGTATTGTACTTGGAGTTGTATTGAATGGAGATTGTAGTAGATTGGTAAATGGAATGCATTGTAGATTTGTAGTACTCGGGATTCCGGTCCATCAGACCGATGCTGTATGTAGAATCAGTAGCCTTGTTAGTCACGTGGGGACTAACGGCATTGTATCACCCAATGTATGTAAATATATATCCGCTGCGTGTATCTGATGAGTAAGGAGATTGGACGTTAATGGTGTATTAATAGTAGGGGTGTTACAAAAAGTGGTATCAGAGCGAAGTATCGCTCTGATGACTGGAAATACCGAGTTTAGGAAATACCGAGTTAGGAATTAGAAGCTTAGGGCTAAGGGCTGAGAGTTAGCATTAGAGAGATGCTAGTAGGAACTACCGGTGAGTACCGGATACCTACAATACCAGTCCCCCGCCGCAAACCCCACTGTATAACTTGAGAAAGGACGCCAGAGAGAAGAAAAGCCTTCTCATACTCGGGAAAACCCGATCTGGCAGTGGTGAAGCAATCACACAGTAAACAAGAACCGACACGTAGTAGATTCCAAGAAATGGAAGACCCGGAGATGAATCCCGGTTGAACAATAATGCCCGCACTTAATAGCGGGGGAATAAGCACTCCAACCACAAGGAGGCTACAACTTACAACAGCATGGGGCGACATGCTTAGCAGTCGCAGAACCTAGCTAAACAACCAGCAGCAGGAAAAGAAGCGCTAAACGTACAACGAAATGGAAAAGGGGCAGTAATGGGACCCGAGACACAAGTCTGCGGGACAACAGTAATAGCCAAGCAGCACCACCAACGGCATGCTAGCTGGCTAAGAACATAGTCAGGAGTGATTAACTCCAAATTACAACGCCAAAAGGCTGCAATACCTGGCCAATATAGCTCAGACAACTACAAGAACAACCATGGGATATAATCCGATAGGACTACAAGAGTAGTGCCTAAACAAGCTAAGGCTCAATAACCACAATAAATGTGTGGGAACGGGCAACGAGGAATAACACTAAACCAAATTAAAGGGAACCTCCAAGGAGTGGAGGAGTACCCAGATCTACGACAGCCATGTCTAGACCACCAAGAAGCTACCTAAAGGAGCGAGTATACCAATTATAGATCAATAAGATCGAGGGAAGCGTCAACGAGACTAACAAACACAAATGGAAACCATACCGAGATTGGCATGGGATTATCCAAAAACCACCGATACCACGCACTTGCCAAGGCAAGTGCAGTAAGGACAGCGATATGTAAAGGGACACTAACACGTCACAAGTACATAGTAATGTACGGTGACTGTAACGAAACAACCACAGGATCACACATCCTAACAACCAGACGTATGGAACCCTGGAAAGCCTAACGGCCCGACCGCTGTACTTAGTACATACCAGTCAGCGAGAAGCTAGACTTGGTCAAGACCTCAAACATGGCTATGCCATGGGAGATTCCTTTTAACACCGAACCATTGTTTTAAAACCCAAAATTTACCTTTCAAAACCACAACCTCTTTTAAAAACCTTGGATTTTAAAACCAGACCAACAGCATCATGGTGAGTATCATAGGATGATACAAGAGGAGTTGGCAACAGAATACTTCACCTAGGCGTGTGACGAACACTACGAGTATACCCGTTACGGGATGTGGGACAACCGCACTCCGAAGGAGCTTGTGGGCCCGACATATAGTTGGGTAAGTGGTAACGTATCAACATGGTACCCCACGTATGTATACATGTAGTGTACGACACACGGGAAGTAGTCAACTCCGTTCTACGGACCATGAGTGAGTTTAAACCAGAACAACTGGACACCACCGACAATCGAGGAGAAGGAAACTCAGTTAAGGAACAAGTATAAGGAACTCAGAGAACCCATCTGAAGATAAGGAATGAAGACTGGGAAGTGCAAAAGCACAGACCAGTAAATATAGACATTGGACATGACTCGAGGACACCAAACAAATACGCGATAGCTGGAAGATATACCCAGCCTAAACACAGTAAGGCAGTTGCCTAACGTGAACACCACAATGCTCAGCAAACGGGGCGGAATTCCCAAGAGCAATCACAAAATTACTATGAAGCACAATCCATAATCGGAGAGGATATTCAAACCTAGTCTCGAACACTAGGAACAAGCATAAACAGTCTACCCAAGGACGGGAGACGTCATGACCCAAAAAGGGACAACTCAAGAACGATACCACAAGATGGTACAGTGGACAACATATCATAACCATAGCCGGAAGTAACGACATAATTTAACAACACCCAGGAGCAATCCTTGAGGGTGACTAAATGGACAACAGTCGAACAACAGCGACATGATAAAAGCACGAAAGTTAGAACGAACACTCGGTTGAGACCCGAAGGGATTTCACTTAACAGGAAATGCCCTAAGATATTGAGAGACACTATTAACATCAGATTACCTAAAGGGTCTCCTATGAACGGAAGCGTGATGTCACGACTTACCATGGGGCCCAATAATACCTCCAACCTATGACGGTATACAAGGAGTGGAAACATGCATAAGCAGCTTGCAAAGAGCATAGCTCGCAGCAGTACGGCTTAAAAGCCATCAACCAATACGTGTGTAACCTTAAACGGTTGCAAAACCCACACCATACTAACAAGACTTGCAAGAGGGATTGCCTCATACGACAAGAAATCAACAACTGGACCATAAATTCAAAACCAACACTCTGAGTGGCTTGGAGTAATGGCCAACTCAATGTCACTGTCACTAGAGCATCAGCCTAGTATACAGTTGACGGAGTTCTTAATTACGCCATGCCTTCTGTAGCAATGGTAGCACAGAGGCATGAGAATCATGGTAATGCCAACATTGGCCTAGTCCACACTTGGACACTACGAGAAACCCAAGGGAAGGTACCCTCGTTAACCAAAGACCACTAATGCGGTGATGATGTGAACCCTAGAAAAGGCTTCCATCTACTATAACAATAAAACCACACAATAGATATTGCCAAAGAGTGATGGAGTAAGGAAATGAGAATACCAAACCATTATGAATTAAAGGAGTTAGCATACTCCATGTGCATCCATATATATAGTGGACCATTGTGTAAACACCAACAGGGCAAACCTTGTCATTAGACCTATGAGTGGAGACAAACCCCTCAACAAGAACCTTCACTTGTCAGTGATAGAATACCCTCCAATTGGAGAACGGGACCAGAAAACCCTTGAAGTTTCATGGGATGTCCTGGTAATATACATACAGGCAAACTACACAGCCAGAGCCTAAACCAATGCTCAGCACTGAAAGGCAATAATTATCAAAGCCATTAATGTGAACACGCATGGAACACCATGAATGACTAACGCTCAAGAGAGCTTACGACCCGATGAGTTATCTCATCCTTGATCAACCAAGATACTTGGTAAATTGTATCACAAATGACGATAGAATGTGAGGTAAGTTAACCTACACATAAAACCTAAGTGGAATAAGACATCTCCACATTGGGAAGATAATAAGATTTCCGTATGCTACGAAAACCGTCATACACACAAACACAGGGAACTCCTAGTATATTTACGCCATAAGGAAATGGTGCCAAGGGCAATGTCACTAAGTAAAAAGGAACTACCACAGTAACAGAAACAGTAAAAGCAATGTTGTACAATGAGTAAGAATACGGGCGCAACAGGCGACCGCTATAAGGGAATAGCCAAGCAATAATACGGAGAATAAGTATGAGATGACACACAGAAATATTCTTTCCTATCACATAAGTGACTTACTGTCAAGCGTTTACGCCTCTGCACTCTGTATGACTGAGTGTTTTGGTATTGCACTTGTGCAATTAATGATCTAATGGGATGGCTAGGGATATGGAGAATGTAAACCGTAGTAAGTTCTTCTTTTCGCCAACAGACATGGCAAGCCAATTAAGCAAGCTTAGCAACAACCGTGCGGCCTAAGGCCAAAGAAGCACGAAGAGTGCGAAACACACTAACAATCACAGATGGGAATTCCAATGGAATAAAAGGTGAAAGGAGATATAGGAAAGTCACAGGGACCGACGCATAGAAATGCAAGGTCATACAAGTAAAGAACACTTGTACTGAACCAGAAGAACTGGTATGATTTAAAACCTAGTGACAATAGAGGGAGCACTACAGTTAAGTGGTGACTTAACCTCGCCTGACAATAAGTCACAGGAACTTAACGAATAATCGTAGAAGCACCAATAGCATGTGCAAAAGTTTACCAAAGAGCTGGTTATAAATCTACAACTCATCGAGTTCAAACACGGTGAAAGAATACCGCACTTGTATAGTAAACCGTATTCCCATAATAGACGGATGAGAAGGTGATGTATAGCACATTAAGGATAACAAGAAGGGTGAATAACCAAAGTTATCAGGGTTTGCGCAGCAGAAGCTAGTGGGCCTACCTAGGAGATTATGTGCCTAGTGAGCATAGTACAATGGCTCTTAATGCCTTGAAGCCGGTTAGGCTAGAAACGAATTAATTATGAGTTAAATAAACTCATATAGGAACTCTTGGTGCAAAGACTAAACCATTGGTGTGGTTAAGACCCTTGACCAGAGCATAGTACACAGTATACCGTAGTGAAGCTAAACGCTTCAGTTTGCCCGAACTGATTAAACCAATGTTTAACAATAACATATGGTAGATTACGTGGGCGTAATCCCTTTTAAGGGTGGGTAGAGCGAAAACCGCTTAACTAAGTTTTATGAATAAAACACTTAAACCATAATGTGCATAGCACAGATGAGAACCAAATTGATGATTGATACTATGTTAAACAAACATAAGTACTCATTCACACTGTAATTATGGTAACTAGGCATTAGACATGCAAATACCATAGGATGAATATACCTACCTTGTAACACCATGTAAGAGTATTAGTAAAAGGAAAGTAATGAGTAGTGGACGGAGCTCCACAAGTATTGTAACCCCTAAGAAGTAGTATGAACTGATTGAGAGTAATTGATAAAGGAAGTTCATGAGCAGCCTACTCCTAGGTAAATGATTGGAAGTAAAAGTGAGGACAACAAAAATTTCATAAGTATTGTATTCCATAGTTAGGAAATTTGAAATGATAGAGAGTAATGAATGAAAGTAGCAAAGGCGATGAAATGAGCATTTAGGTTTTGAAGCACGGAGTAAAGCATTTGGGAAGTAGAGTGAGGATGATCGATGGACTGAATTCCATCCTTGGGAGATGTGTGAATTTGTAATCATGACTAGGAAGGTAAAAAGATAGAAAATTGAAATAATCAAACTATCTGTTTGTTTGAAACTGATGTGGGAAGTTGAACTTGATCCTGATCAGATCGAGGGAAACCGAACACAAATTGGGGTGGAAAGATAGTTCAACACTGATGCTGATCACATCAGGGTCGAATGATTCTTGAAGCTCCCCTTAAGTGGTCACAAAAATCACACATAGGATAGAAGTAATATATATATTGGACTTTGGAGTTATGTGTTTTAGAAAATTTCAATTGGTAGTAGTGAAGTTTCTCTTAGACTGAAGGTTAAGAATTTGTGAGAAGCTTGTACCGGAGAAGATAGTGTAGTATGTGGTATTATTCCAAAGGCAGCGGGACATAGAGGAGTCCTGCGTCGAGATGACCGGAGCCTGCGGGATTGTATGTGTATTGCATTGCTTTGGGGATAGCTTTGCACTGTATGTATGTATGAACTTTGTAATGAGGAACCAGATAATTAGTAGTAGCGCGGATTGGAGTAACTATAGTACATTTGGATGGTATGGTATGTAGAAACCTTGAGTAATGGATTTGGGAATTAGTAAGAGGAAGATTGTATAACCGTAGCATTAGACATGTAAGAATGAGTAAGCATTGTAAACTTATAACCTCAAACAACTTTGAGGACAAAGTTCCTAAGGGGGGTAGATTGAAATACCCCGAACTTAAATATAGGGATTAAAATTAATCTCATATGTATTCAAGGGCCTAATGGTACCCAATTAATACTAGTAAGGAAAAATAAATCCAAAAGAAATAAAGAAACGCTTTAAAAGTGGAAAACGCTAAATAAGCGTTAAATAACCATAGGAGGTACGAGACCTCGGTTAGAGTATTATATGGATTTTGAAGGTTTAATAAGACCTAAATAATATATGGGAACAAATCCCGAAGAAAACGGATCCTTAAAACGGATTAAAATCACTAACGAACCTTAAAGCGCGTTTTTGAGGTAACCGGGAAAACGTGTCTTTAAGCGGGTCAAATAGACTCGTAACAATTTTGGTCAACTAAATAATCATTAATAAATATTAGTGAAGCTTTAGAACCAATAAAATCAATAAAATGAGAAATTAGTAAAAAACTGTCAAAAACGGGAACTTGTGGGGTAGAAATATAAATAACACAAACTTATGTGTCCAATATTGTAAAAAGAAATTCAAAACCCATGTGGGTTCTGTAGGCTTCCGATTTTGGTCCCCCTCACACCTCTCTTTATTTCTCCTTTTACTCACAAAAGACAAATACACTAAAAGCACATAAAGTAACCTTTACACTCTCACAATTCTCTCTCTCCTATCTCATTCTTTCCTCTCACGTGAACACACCAGCCCTCACTCTCTCTTTCCTTCCTTTCTTCAACCTCATGCGACAGCCATGGAGGCTTGAGAAAACAACACAACATACTCACCTTCTCTCCTTTGTAACTCCCTCAAAACTCTTCCAAAAATTACAAAAATTATACCATTGTAATCCTCTCTCCAAGAGCAACAATTCCCTCATTTCAAAATCCAGAAAAGAGCACTTTCGTTTTTATGGGTATACCCCATTTGGAGCTTCAAGACTACCATTAGAAGGCCCTCCTTCTCCTTGTTCTTCTAAGGTAAACACATTCTCAAAAACTCCAACTTTTTCTAGCCTCAAAGGCAAAACGAAATC
This sequence comes from Limonium bicolor, assembly GCA_023374045.1. NCBI lineage: Eukaryota > Viridiplantae > Streptophyta > Magnoliopsida > Caryophyllales > Plumbaginaceae > Limonium > Limonium bicolor. The sequence goes on along the minus strand of CM041782.1, from coordinate 4,813,247 downwards.
TGAGCTAAAAACTCTTGTTAACTCCTTGTGTTCTAGCCAATTTTGAGCTCATTGGTGGAGTTGGAATCTTGTTCTTGAACCACTCCAAGCTTTATTTGCACCCGTGGAAGGTAAAGGAAATTCTAAACCCTAAATCTTACATTAAAACCTAAATAATGTTAGGGTTAATTTTTAGTATTGAATGTGTGTGTATGTATGGGTTATTATACTAGATTTGTGAAGTATTATAACTGGTGGAGAAAGAGAGGAAGGAAGGGGAAAGAAGGAGAAAGAAAAACTAGAAGAAAAACAAGGTAAGGAAGCTCTCTTGTGTAGCTTGTATATATATATTGTGTAACAGATTTTAAAAGAGTAGAAATTGTATTATAAAAATGGTAATGAACAATAAGGTAATGTGGAAGAAGAATGGGATTATATTGAAGCCTTAAAAGACACTTAAAAACTGTTGCAAACTAGTTTGGGAATTAATGTTATGTGCAGGAATTTTTTTAAAGTGATTTAGTGTTGTTTGGGTATATGAGAGTTGGTATATTGTTGCCGTTATGAACAGGTGAGATAATGATGCTAATGTGTGTACAAAAAATGTGGTGAGAGTATAAAAATATAGGGGAGACTATGGCAAAATTTGTCTAGGATTAGAACACTTAGTGAATTAAAAACTAGGTGGAAAAACATCTTGTAACATATTTGTGGTTAGAACTGTTTGGTTGGAAGGTTTGGAGAGATAACTAGTGTATTGTAAGTTTTAGGAATGACATTATAAGAGGCATCGAAAGATGTAGAAGAAGAGAGTTTAAATCTGTAGCAAGATGCAACTTAGAAGAACATTGTAAATACTGAAATGAAAACTTAAGAAAATGAGTGAGTGAATTAGTATAAAAGGGTGTAACAGATTGGTAATGGATTTAAGCATGTTTAGGTGGCTAATTGGGTGACTTGGTGAATGGGAGAACCAAGGTGAGTATTGGAGCTAGTAGGTATGTTTAGTAGTGATGAAGAGGTAGTGGTAGTATGAGAAATAAGAAGTGCAAAACCTTGTAGCAAAGTGTACTAACATGCATTGGAGAAGTTAGGAAAAATTAATGCGCAAGAATGGTAAAAGAGAGTGTTGGACTTGGGTATAGATATTGTAGATGCTTGGAGATGAATTGGAATGGTAAAATGAAGTTAGAGCAAAGTGCTAAATGCAAAGAGGGTGTAGGAATGCAAAGTGTGCAAAGTATGAAAATGTGAATGGAAATTTGTGGAATTTGAGCAAGAAGTTGAGTAGGTATTGGACCATGGATTTAAGGAGTTTTAGTGAGTGTTTAAGTGTGTTTAATTATGTACAAAACATGTGGAAAGATTATGGAATGATTGGAGGAGGATTAAGGGTTGATTTGGGGTTGAAAAATCATCCTAGTAGCAGTTTTTAGCAGGGTCCGGACCTAGGTTATGTACCAAGTCCCGGACCGCACCTAAAATTAATTCGAGAGTCACACCAGCAGGTGGTCCGGGACCTAGGTCCAGGACCAAGTCCCGGACCAATAACAAAAATAGGCCGAGAGTTCATTCTGTGTATGGTCCGGGACCTTGGGTCCGGACCAAGTCCCGGACCAGCCCGAAATTGTTACAGAATGTGATTTTTAAGGTTCTAAACATGGGGAATTGATTAGTAATGGTTTTAGAAGTTGTTAAGGCCTTGTTTGGTGACCTTTAAAGGCCCTAAGAAGTGTAAACAAGTTTGAGAAGTAATTAAGAAAGTTGTAAGTATATGAACATTAAGTTAAACCGAAACGACGGGACAACGGGGTAGTACGGGAGTAACTATGTATGTATTGTAATGCTTAGTATTAATTGAACCATTTGGCATGTAGTCATTGGTTCAAGAATAAGACTCAAGGGACAAGTAAGGACTAAGGAACGAGGAGACACCGGTAAAGTAGATCTCGGGGAAAGGTATGATTTCTTCATGCCCTGTATCCTAATCTGGTTACCCCGATTTGTGTGCTTATTTGACCACCTAAATAAGATAAATGCATGAATCGGATTATATTGCACTTACTTGTGCTTGTTTACATTGTCCTTGATATTTGTCTTGAACAATAGTTTGTATAATTCATGAAACATATGAATGATGATGAAATGTATCGTACTTGTAGTGTACTTGTATATTGTAATGTATTTGTATGTATGTGTATATTGGTATTGTATTATTGTGGCTTGGATGTTGACTTGTGCTAATTCCTAACTATCTAACTCCTAATTTAAGTGAGTAAATTGGAATGAGTACAAGTCCGATATAGCTTCGGCCACGCGTGAGGATGCGGAGTCACAAGAGGTTGGCTGCAAATCCTGACTCTTAAACTGGTCCGCGGCCCAAATCCCTTAAATGGGTAGCATCCCGGATTAGTGAGTCAAGTAAATCCCGGAGGCGGGACGGTGTAGTCCCCAGGGCCGGAGGTCCCGACGACTTAACTTGAGTAAGAGTAAGAGTAAGTAAGTATGGATCCGTAAGTAAGTATGAGTATGGGTATGTATGTGTATGAAGTAACGAGTAAAAGAGTAATCTCCACCCGATTAACCCGGGTGGACCAATGAAGCTAACAAGTATTGTATACTGTGTATGTAATGAGTATGTGTATTCGGAAAAAGGTAAGTACGTATTGAATGATTTATGTTGTACTCTTGTATGTAATGAAGTGTATGTATGTGTGTATGCCTTGCGTAATGTATTGTAATAATATGTATAAAAGCATGTATGCATGTATGTTTGAATGAAAAACCGCATGTATACGACCAAGTGGTCGGCGTACCCTCACTAGTATGCGGGGTATGCGGTTATCATGCTCGGCGAAAGCTGACCCCTTCGGGGGACATTTTTTAGTGTGCAGGTACCCGAAACGAATATGGTCAAGGAAGAGACCGGAGGCACACCCTGATATTGGAAGTAAGTAGCGTGTGAGGAACGGGTAGCAAGTAGTCTCTTAGCGAGTATGTATGAACTTTAAAGAGATAGTACATTGTTTAAGGATCTTAGTAAACTCGGTATGTATGTAGATATATTGTATTGTACTTGGAGTATTGTATTGAATGGAGATTGTAGTAGCGTTTGGTAAATGGAGAATGCATTGTAGATTTGTAGTACTCGGGATTCCGGTCCATCAGACCGATGCTGTATGTAGAATCAGTAGCCTTGTTAGTCACGTGGGTGACTAACGGCATTGTATCACCCAATGTATGTAAATATATATCCGCTGCGTGTATCTGATGAGTAAGGAGATTGGACGTTAATGGCTGTATTAATAGTAGGGGTGTTACACAATGTATAAGGTTCTTGACTAGCAAGAGAGCAAGATTCCTAGCCCAATGGAGAAGCCAAAATCGGCTGGAGCATAAGGAACAAGGAGTTCAAAATCTGGAAATTTTCGTTTTGCCAACAAGGGCTAGAAAAAGATGAGTTTTCAAGATTATTTTTACCTCAAATTAATAAGGAGATGAAGGTGGTTCTAATGGTGGTCTTGAAGCTCCAAATGCAGCACACCCATGGAGATGAAGATGCTCGTTTTCGAATTTTGAAAAGAGGAATATGTTCTCCTTGATGAGGGGATTCCAATGGTATAATTTTTGTAATTTTTGGTGAAGGTTTGATGGGTTAACAAGAGGAGAGAAGTGAGTATTTTTGTGAGGGGCTCAAGTCTCCATTGTTGTCGCTGGGAAGAAGGAGAAGAAATTGAGAGAGTGAGGGGGATGGGTTGTTACGTGAGAGAAGAGAATAGAGATAGGAGAGAGAGTGTGAGAGTAAAGTAGTAATGTGAGTTACTTTATTATTTGTTGTTTTGTAAATGAGAAGTGAGTGTGTGAGAGAGTGTGAGAGGCCTTAAAAATCGGACCCCCACTGCACACACACATATTCCACATTTTATTTTCAAAAGTGGACATATAAGTTTGCGTTATTATGTTTCTACCCCACGACTTCCCGTTTTTTGACAGTTTTTACTAACCGGAACCCGTTTTCCGGGATTTTCTCGTTTAATTAATTTTTATGGTTATCAAGCTTCCATAAATGCTTAATAATTATTATTTAATGATTCATAATTTTTACGGGTCCGTTTGACCACTTAAAGTCATGTTTTCGGGTTTTCTCGAAAAACGTGCGCTAAAGCTCTATTAGCGTTTTAATAATTATTTGGATCCGTTTTCTTCGGGAGTTGTTCCCATATATTATTTAGGTCTTATTAAACCTTCAGAATCCATATAATAAGCTAACCGAGGTCTCATACCTCCTATGGTTATTTTAACGCTTATTAGCGTTTTCCGCTTTTTAAGCGTTTACTTGTTTTTTTGGATTTATTTTTCCTTACCAAATTACTCAAGCATTATTAGGCTCTTAAATACGGATTAGAATTATCTAAATCACTATATTTAAGTTTGGGGTATTCACTGAGTACGAGAAATCGTACAAAACATTCCATAGAGTCCAAAACACAACAAGCTGAGTACGAGAAATCGTACCTGGATAACGCTGTAGCAGCTCTAGACAACTTGCGTAAACAATCAACAGTACTCTGAAGAATATTAAAGGTAATCTATCATCAATAACTCATACCCTAAGTCAAACTTAAATAGATTCGTCACTCTTATTTCTAACCTCGATCATCTTGTAAGCCCTTCGCTTAATTGTTAGTATAGCCTTCGACTTGTTTTAGAATGTTGTATAGCCCAAGGTTGTAAGATCAAGGGATGTATTCTTCTAACTCTTATCAATTGTTCCACTCTTATCCACTTTACTAATACTTAACCGTAGTTCTCACATTAATACCTTTATATCTTAAGTGTATTTATATTACTCAATTAGTCTTAGAATCTCAATAAAACCCTTAAGCTCAATACCTTTATTCTTACTTTAGGACAGACATCGTATTATAACCTATGATGGATTTATCTTAGAATACTATACTATTATTCCATAAGGTAATGATTAGGTATTTTATCAATATTTACCAGATAATCCTTTATGATTAAGTCTTCCCCTTAACTTAATTAAGACCTACAACCTGTATATCGGAATCATAGTGTTGTAGATGCATTTCATTACAACTTCATTGATCTTAGAATTTAGAGACAACTACTAGACTCAATTATTTTATCTTTACTTTAGAATGACTTAATATTATAACCATTTAATTATCTTGTCTTAAGATGTTCAATTACTCTTCATCCTGAAACACACTATATTTTAATTAACTTAGACTTATCGAACTCTTACATTTAGTATTCACAAGGTACATTATTTGCTTAATCTTACCTATATAATAAGGTGTTTAATATAACCCTTTTATGTATCCTTACTTACATTTAATTTCCTAATTGTTCTATTTTTACACACATTCCCTCCATAGGCTATGTATAAACCTTTTATACTAAACTTCACTAAACTTTAGTCTTAAATACGTTATAAATTGTTTACAAAACCTAAAGGTTTCAAAGGTATAACTTAATAAATTAATTTCCTTTATTGTATTAGGATAGACAATATATCTACATAAGGTAGAATTTATCAAAGAATTAAATTCTGGTTCGTAAGTGAAATTGTTAATTACTTAATAAGATAATCTATTCTGAAAAATCCCCATACCTTTTATTCAAATGACACATTAATATTTCCAGTGTCAAAAGATAAATCAATATAATCTCTTATGTAACCTAGTTTCATCTAATTAAAGGTTCAATGATTTTAAGTATCAAATTTCTATTTGCAAACCTTTTTGTAAATCTTTAACTATTATGTACATCACTTATTTATAAACTCATCCTGAATATTGGTAATAAATGTATTTTATATGGCTTAACTAATTCTAAGAAACTTAAGGATTATATTTAGATTAATCTCCTAATCATAGTTTAATATAGTTTTATATCATAATCCTTTTAATGATTTTATCTTAAATATTAAGTTATTACTCAATACTTAAATATTAAGAAATAATTAAATCTAGACTTATTTATCCTCTTCACATTTAGAGTAAAAGTAACTCATTTATTTTATTATTGTTTATATAATAAGAACATTTAAATGTAAAAGTATTTCATTCATTTTATTATTAATTATATAATAAGATCTATTTGTGTAACATTTTATTTAATCTAATCACAATTTTTCCTAAGTTTTAACTTATTAATTACTTAATCCCAATTTTAGATTTACATCCTGGTTATTGACAAATAATACTATACATGCATTTTAATATGGTTATATATAAACCCTAGAAACTCAAAGGTAATTCTTAAGCCTAATACATAACTATAATCTAATACCACCTCATATAATATTCTGCCATTAGTATTATGTAGAGGTTTAGTTTAACTTACTAATTCCTTCGTATTATATTTCCTATAAGGTATCTAATTTTATTTATGTTAAATGTGTATATATTTATATATACTAGGTTTTGTTCAAAACATTATTTATGTAGTTTATTGTATTTAATTATGTTTAATAACTTTTAGGCATAACTACAACCCGACCTATGGTTTATTAAATAAAGTGTTTCCCTTATTTATTCCATATGTATAAGTATACCCGTATTAGAAATTAACTAAGACATTCCCTATGTAATCTATCATATTTAAACTATCTTATTAAAACAACCTTAAACTATATTCCAAGTATATTTCGTAAAGTATTTCTTTTACTATATCTTAGGATTCTAGCTCTTAAAATATTTAATTATGATAGGTGTTAATTAAACTAATTCCTTGTTTTACTCTAAGTTACTACTTAATCCCCTTTTATAAATGCGTAAAAAATAAATTTATATTTATTCCTTAGTTTAAATAAAAAACATGTTAACTCCCATATAATATAGTAAATAAAACGTAAGATAACTAAATCCCTTAATTTATATAAATTTCTACTTAAGTAAGTATATAAACATATATGTAAATAATTTCACTTATCTTAAAAGCTAATACAAAAACATTTATAAACTTACTGTTATAAAATGTTAATTTAGTTTCCTTTATTTTCCCCAGCTTAAAAGTTAATTAACAAACCATACCTTAATTTTTGGTTACATTAAAAACCTTATATTATAGGTTATTCTTATGAAAAACTCATAAACACAATTTTTAAAACCTTTTACCATTGCCCAAAAATTCCCAAATTTTATATACAGTAACTATAACATTTTAGACATATTATAAAATTTTTGTTTTCATAAAAATATCTTTTTAATTTAGCCAAATAATTCCAGAAAAACCCGTAACTTGTAAAAATCATAACTTATGTTTAAAAACTCCAAAACCATAATAATTTACATCAAAATAAACTAGATTAAATAAGGAATCTATGGTTAAAATTTCAAGTCAAAATACATTCGGGAAGATATTTAAATTAACCCAACAAGTTAGGACTATTTACTGGAATTTATAAACTTATAATAAATATTTTATAGCACGATCTAATCTCGGCCGTCCAAAACTTTTTAAACGAGATCGACGGTCCCTGAACGTCGAGTTCATCACCGATTCCAGAAACCATGTCGAGTACTAAATCTCGATTTTCTCCTAATCCACAGAACGAAATCGAGTGATTCTTGTTTCTATAGTTTCGTAATGAAATGTCGGTTCTATTGGTACCGGTTTCCCTAATTATAATGCAGTATACATCAAGATTCGAAATCGATTCGAAAGTTAGGTTTTATTTCGGTACAGGATTTAATTCGATTACAATTCTTACAAATTCTCCTAATCTAACACGTAATTAACTAAATTGAGACCTAGGTTAGATCGAAAACTTGACTACGAACAAAAATATCGGAGCAATTTGATCGGAGACTCACCGGATTGTGCAAATTGGGTGAATTCCAATTCGGAAACTGGGAAAAACTCGAACTTTAGACAGTTCGTGGTGCCAACTTTGAGGATCTATAAATAGCAGTACAAAACGAGTTAGACTATGAGTAAGGGCTCATTGGAAAGAGCAAACTTAGATCTACGTATTGATAGCAAGAACTAAACCTAACTCGCACTACACAGAAAGAAATTGAAGTCGCAAATCACGAGTTTACCTCTCTGTTTCGGTGTTATTTTATGTGCTGGCGAGACCGAAACTTTAGACCACTATATCTCCCAACTGGTTACGAATCGGACTTGGGCATAAACATGAAAGTTGTAGAGGGATTAGACATCTTTACAACGAGCTAAAGAAATCGAATTTTGGTTGAGTAACGAAGAAGTTATGATCGACGCAAGTTACCTGAAAACAAAGAAAATCTGGAATTCTGGAGACTCGTTTCGCAAGGTGGCTACTTTGACTCGATTTTCCGGTTGACTCAGAAGGAGTTAGGGTTTGTATGAGTTATAGTTGTTTAGAGGAAATGTAGGAGAAGAGAATGGAGAAGACGGCATGGAAAAATATTGAGAGATGTAAAAGTTATAGCCGTCTAAATTTAGGACAAAGTAATGAAATCGGTTACCGAAATTCAGGGAGAGAATCGGCTAAGTGTGGGCGACCCATTACAGAGTGACACGTGGCATCTCTTAAAATTTTGATTCAAAACTTCAATCTAGCATAACTTTGGCTAGGATGATCCGTTTTTGACGTTCTTTTTATCGATCTTCATGGTTTTTCATAACCTATTTATTGGTATAGGTTTCATGGGCTGGTTGACCATTCTCAAAAAGTCAACCCTAGCAAGGCTTAATAAGCTTTAAGGTTCTAGGATTTTATATTGACTTTTATATTTCAAAACAATGTTCCAACACTTCCTAAAATCTTTAAATATAATTGGAGTGTTTAGAAATTTTCCCAAGATTTATTGACTTATAAATCTTATTATTAAATTCATAATACTATATAATAATATATAATAATTAGGGTTAAATAGGAGAAAACCCCTAAATAAATTTCACAATTCCATATAATAATTTAAATTCATAATCCCATATAATAATTTAATATTCATAATTCCATATAATAATTTAATATTCATAATTCCATATAATAATATAATACTTAATAGTATTATTAAAGGTTTAATAAAAGAAATCCCCTAAATTAATTTAAATTAATTAGGGGTATTTCAGCATCAGCAACCAAGTTAATGCTTCAGTCTAGGGAAGAGGCCCAAGGAAAGAAAATGAAGAATTCTGAAGGAGAAGATGGGGAGCAACCTCTAGCGGTTACAATAAGAAGGGGATGTAAAAAACCTTTGATTGAGAATGAGTTGCCCATTTATTACCTATACTTAAAATTGGTCACTGAACCTAAAACCTTCAGTAGGAGATTCTTTGATAAGAAGAAGGGGCAGAAGGACTTCCAGAGTTAGAAGACAAAGGAGCAGGTCCCTCGTCTGACCGGCCCAGCTATTAATGCTCAGCCACTTAGATCTGCACCACCTAAGGGTAAGGATACCCACCTCTCACTTAACCAAATATATATTAGCTATACCTTTACTAAACCATGTTGTATAAACAATAGGCACCAAGCCACCCAGTGCCACTACTACTGTAAGCGCTGTGGGAATGATCTCCCTGGCGTAGATTGCTCAGGCAGGAAGGTGGAATGTCGCTATTGCAAAAAGGAAGGCCACCGAGAGTATGAATGCTTTTCCAACCCAGGAAGCCGGGTGTATAAGGGATCTAGAGATTCATAGAGGACCCCAGCTACAGAGGCGAGCGGACCTACATTTAGAGAGGGAGTCTTACATACCTGATTCTTGTGTGCCATGAGGCAGATTAGTCCAAACGTCCCAGTCTCTGGCTCTTTGGAGTCAGAGTCACCCTATGCCGCATTAGCCACCAGCAATGATTGTTCTTGGTCATCTTTATTCTTTAGTGGACAATTTTTGGCATAGTGACTTGGTTTCAAGCATTTAAAACATACTCGCTCTCTTGTTCCCGTGTTCCCTTGCTGATTTCGATTGTATGACTGGTGTGGTTGATTTTGGTTTTGACCAAACCTGTTCGAATCATTCTTGTCTGATCGATCACGCATGAATCTTTAAAAGTTTTGTCCATCATGGCCATTTCCTCAAAAGTGTTTATTGAGCCTTCTTTGATTATGCCATCGATCAGGGCATCACGAAGTTATTGAATTAAGTCTTGATTGGTAGGAGCAGTCTCGTAGTGGAACGAGTCATGCTGCAGAACTAGTGTCTGACTAGAACTTTTCACCTGTAAAGCTTGATTAACGTTAGAATAAGACACAGAGTGACTGGATAGAGAAGTGTTACCTCTGTTTTTGACATTCATCTTATATTTTTTGATGAACTGCAGGTAAGACCCTAGATCTTTTAAAGTCCATTTTCTAAGCTTTTGGACGCTTTTGTAGAGATAACACTTTCAGCCCATTCTTCCCCTAGGCTATCTAGGAACTTGTTGTTGATATTTGCATTAGATTCTCCAATATGATGGTCTTCCATGGTAGCAGTGAGTTCAGTAAATCTGGCATGCATGTCGTTAAGGGATTCTTCAGGTTTTCCTATGAAGTTCTCGTAGTCCATCTTCAGCTCTTGTATCTTTCATTTCCGAAGTTTGGTGTTACCTTCATGAACAGCTCGAAGGTGATCCCATATGTCCTTTGCCACTTTGATGTGATATACTATTCTTCTTTCGGGTGGAGAAAGACTCGTTTAGATTACTCGTACAACCTGGGCATTTAGCTCGACACCCTTCGTTCTTCAGCAATGTAAGAGTTTAAATCTTTTCCTTCAAGTACTGGAAAATTGCCTTTTGTCACCACAGTCCAAAGTTGCTGGTTTAGTGACTGGAGGTGCGACTCCATCTCATTTTTCCACATGTTGTAGTTTGTGGAAGTTAGCTTCGGATTTTCCACTTGCACTTGTTGTGTTGGAGTTTAAGATTTCTACCATTTCGAGAGATTTGTCAGCCAACGCAGGATCTGATACCACTTGATAGGATCAGGGTGTTGACCGAGTAGGTCTAAGGTGTTAGTCTCAAACCAGCTCCACTTGGGGACAAGGTTTGCCAAGAATAATAACGCGGAAGTGTAACACCCCTACCGCTAATACTGTCATTATCGTCCAGTCTCCTCATACTTCCATTCTCACGCAGCGGATACCTACTTACTCAACGGTGGGTGATACAATGCCGTTAGCCACCCACGTGACTAACAGGGCTTACTACTACTACTTACAGTATCGGTCTGATGGACCGGAATCCTGAGTACTACACATCTACAATACATACTTCCATTACCAACTGAGTACTACAATTCTCCATTTCATACAATAATCCATAAATTACATGCAACATACCAAGTTTACTAAGATCCAAATACAAACACAATAATTCTTTCAAGTTATACATACTCAATAAGAGACTACATCTACCCATTCCTCACAAACTACATACTTCCAATACATAAGCTGTACCCCTTGGAACACTACTACTTCAAGGCTACAAGCCTTATACACTTCACTACCAACTACAATTCTTCGCTAGCTACCTAAGCTAGATGCCGGTCTCTTACCATGGTCATAACTGCTTCGGTACCTATAAAATAAAAAACGTTGCCCCTAGGGGCTCAGCTTACGCTGCATATGACTTCCGCATACCCAGCATTCTAGTGAGGGTACGCCGACTACTTAGGTCGAATACATGCGATTCATTTTATTCATACATACATGCATACATGCTTTCATACATAATGCTACATTACTTCACAACATATATACATACACTTCAGTACATACAAGGTAGACAATACAAGCCAACCGATAATTTCTTACCTTTTCCGAAATACGCATACACAATACATACACAATACTTACACAATACTTACACAATACACAATACTTTGTTAGCTCCATTTGTCCACCTGGGTTAATCAGGTGGAGATTACTATTTTACTCGGGGTCAATGACTTACACCAGCCAAGACCGTTACTCATACAATACTTTACTTACTTACTACTTACTCAAGTCAAGTCATCGAGACCTCCGGCCCGGTGACTACACCGTCCCACCACCAGGATTTACTTGGCTCACTAATCCAGGATGCTACACATTTAAGGGGTTTGGGCCGTGCAAAAGTTTAAGAACCAGGAATCGGATCCAACCTCTTGTGTCTCCTCATCCTCACGCGTGGCCGAAACTATATCGGACTTCTACTCATTCCAATTTACTCAATACTACGTTTGGAGTTAGATAGTTAGGAATTAGTAGAAGTCACACATCCAAGCCACAATAATTCAATACTCCCATACACACATCCATACGAGATACAATACAATACACGAGTACACTACAAGGTATAATACACTTCATCTTCATCCATATATTTCATGAATTATACAAACTAGTGTTCAAGACAACATATATCAAGAACAACCTAGAGCAAGCACAAGTAAGTGCAATATAGTCCGATTTATGCATTTATCTTATTAGGTGATCAAATAAGCACACAAATCGGGGTAACCAAGTTAGAATACAGGGCATGAAGAAATCATACCTTTCACCGTTGATTTTGGACTCACCGACTCCTCTTTGGTGTTCCACTATTCGAATCCTAGCATATACATAGAGTTGGGTGGTTAATTATCTATAATTAACTTACTCATTACTTTCCCTACTGTTTCCTAGTTTATACTTACTAACTCATTGTTACTTAAATACATTTACTTATGTTACTTACTTAAAATTATTCTCTAAGCTTGTTTATGGCCTTAATGACCATTAAACATCATTAATTAAGTCTTAATTACCTTATACTATCATTACCATTCAAGTCCCCATCATTACAATGCATTAAAACACATTCTGGGCAATTTTTAGGGTGGTCCGGGTTTGTGTCCAGGGGTACAAACCCGGACCAATGCATTTGGTCAGTCTCGCGTATGTTTGGTGTGTGGTCCGGGTTTAGGTCATGGTTTACAAACCCGGACCATGCGTTTGTAAATCCTCTCGGGTGTGAATTTGGGGTGGTCCGGGTTTAGGTCCTGGTTTACAAACTCGGACCACTCCTTCTGAAATACATTCTGCTACGTTTTAATGCTGGTCCGGGTTTCTGTACCGGTTTACAGACCCGGACCAGTTGCAGTAATTGAAAAAAATGTGTGTTTTTATTATGTTTCAACTCCAAACTTCTACCAATCTCTTCCCCAATATTCCTACATATAATCTAGGGTGTTTTGACCCTAATTAGGCAATCAAAACTAACCTAATCCATCTCTATACAAATCTGTTACATAATGCATTCCACTATCAAATTCCTCCACTGTTACAGTTTTTCTTCTTCCACAAATGCTACAGATTTTTCCTTTCTTCTTCCCCCTAATCCTATGGCTCTTTCATTGCCTCATTTGCATTATACTCAACCCAAGTCTTACCTAGTACAACACTCATTTTACTAAGTCCTACATACTAATTCTTCCTAGTTTCTCCAATGCATTATTTCACTTCCTTCTACAGATTTTACACCTTTTCATTCTCATACCACTACTGCTACTCCATGGTTACTAAACATCTCTATTAACCTCAATACACACCTTGGTTTCCCATTCACCAAGTCATCCACAAACGTACATCTCCTACTGAAATTTTGCCATAGTTCACCTACAATTCTTACTGCTCCACATACATACTTTCTCACCAAATTTATTCCTATTCTAGCCACACCCATTCAAGGGTCCTACCAGCACTCAATACAAATCTCAATACATCAATAATACTCCATCAAACTACAGTACCAATACATCATTACTTCCTCAAACCACAATATCAATACACATACACAACTATTTGGATCTAAGGCCTACAATCCACATACTTGCTCACAAATACTCAAACTTCTATAACTACAATACTAATACATATTTTGGGTTCTTTATTTTAGTTTACCCATTCCCATTACTCTAATGCAATTAAATCTAGCATTAAGAAGGAGCTCTTACCTTGAGTTTATAATTCCTTCATTCTTTTCCAATTCTTCTTCTTCTCTCTTTCTTGCACCAAATCGGTCACATGGGGAATGGAGTTGCCAAACTCCATTCCCATCACCCAATGAACATAAAACAAGTGTAATTAAAATACTAACCCTTAGATTTATGTTAATTCATTGAAGTGCTTAAAACACAATTTCTAGGGTTTACCTTTGGAGTGTTTTAGGAGGGGTTTTAGCCCTTGGTTCAAGAAGATGATTCCATCACCATTGCAAGGTTGGCATGATGCTCACAAGAGAGAGAAAAATAGAGCATTACAAAAGGGAAACCCATGAGAGGAATCATGAGTTTTTCATGTAGATTTTTACCTTAATGGAGAGAGGAGACTCCAAGCTACCCATTGATGCTATTTTCTCTTTGAATGGGGAAAACCCATGGAGATGAACTTCCTCATTTTGGAATTCTAAAAAGAGGGAAGTGTAGAGAATGATGAGGGGAGTTCAAATATGTAATTTGTTTTTGATTTGGAGCTTAAATAAAGCTTGGGCAAGCTTGAGAAGGTGAGCTGCCATGGAGGGGAAGAAAATCACCAGCAACCAGAGAGGAGGAGGAAGGTGACGGTGGGGAAGAAAGAAAGAAGAGAAAGAAGAGGGAAATGGGAGGAGAGAGGGGGTTTTTACTTTTTGTACCTTTTTCCTCCTTTCTTTCTTTTTCTTTCATTCTTTATTTACTTGTGTGTGTGTGAGGGGATGCTTTCATAATAAAATCGGCCCCACATATATATGTAAGCTGGGGCGTTTTTCGTCTTTTACAGAAAACACTCATTATTTTACTCAGTTTTGGTACTATTACTAACCGGGCCCGTTTTCCGAAATTTTCTCGTTTCTTTAATTTTATTGGTTATTAAGCTTCTGTTAATGCTTAATTATTGTTATTTAATGAATTATAATTTTTCACGGGTTCGTTTGACCACTTAAAGTCACGTTTTCGGGTTTTCTCAAAAACGTGCGCTAAAGCTCTATTAGCATTTTAATACATTATTTGGATCCGTTTTCTTCGGGAGTTGTTCCCTTACATTATTTAGGCCTTATTAAGCCTTAGGAGTCAACATATACTCTAACCGAGGTCCCGTACCTCCTATGGTTATTTAACGCTTTTTTAGCGTTTTTCGCTTTTAAGCGTTTCTTCATTTCTTTTAGATTTATTATTCCTTTCCAAAATTACTTAGGCACCATTAAGCCCTTAAGAACATATTAGGATAATCTTAACCACTATATTTAAGTTCGGGGTATTTCAATCTACCCCCTTAAGAAACTTTGCCCTCAAAGTTGCTCAAGGTCATAAGATTACTATACTTGCTCATTCCTACATTTCTAACGCCAAAATCATACGTTCTTCCTCCTTACAAGTTCCCAAATCCGTTACTCAAGGTTTCTACATACCATACCATACAAGTATACTACGTTCATTCCAATCCGCATTACATCCAACCATCTGGTTCTACATTACAAGATTTATACATACATACAGTGCAAAGCTATCCCCAAAGCAATGCAATACACATAATCCCGCAGGCACTCAGGTCATCTAGACACAGCACTCCTCTATGTCCTTCTGCCCTCGGAATAATACAATATGATACCTACTGTCATTCTCCGGTACATGCTTCCAACAAATCCTCATTCTCCAGTCTAAGGGAAATTCTTTCACCACTACTAGAAATTTTCTAAAAAACACACACTCCATATTTCAATTTATATTCATTACTTCTATCCATGTGTGGTTTTGTGACCACTTGTGGGAGTTTCAAGAATCATTCGACACTGCTGTGATCCGCATCAGTGTTGAACTATCTTTCCACCCTAATTTGTGTTCGGTTTCCCTTGATCTGATCAGGATCAAGTTCGACTTCCCACATCATTTTCAGACAATCAAATAATTTATTATTTCAATTTTCTATCTTACTCTTACTAGTCATAATTACAAATTCATACAACTCCAAAGGATGGAATTCAATCCATCAATCCTTCTCAATCTACTTCCCAAATATACTCTGAGATTCAATACCTAAGTGCTCATTTCATCAACCTCACCACTTTCATCCATTACTCTCAAGTAGCCTAACTAAGGAATACAATACTTATGAAATTCAGTTGTCCTCAATTTGCTTCCAATGACTTACCTAAGAATACACTACTCATGGACTTCATTCATCAACTACTCTCAGTCAATTCGTACTACTTCTTTAAGGAACAAACTTGTGGAACTCCGTCCACTACTCATTCTCAATTCCTCACAACAATCACCTAGGGAACTCAATTTCCTCTAGGTTCTACATCGGTTATACCGACTCATGCTGGGTATTTGCATCTCTCATGCCTAATTACCACCACAGTTACAATATGAATGAATACATATGTTTATTTAACATAAGTACCAATCATCAAATCACTTCTCATTTATGCTATGCACATTTTAGTTTATGTGTTATAATTCATGAAATTCACATTAAGGTGTGTTTTCGCACTAACCCCCTTAAAAGGGATTACCCCCACGTAATCTACCATATGTTATTATGAACATTGGTTTACTCAATTCGGGCATTCTGAAGCATTTTAGCTCCCTACGGTTTATTATATAATATGCTCTGGTCAAAGGGTCTTAACCATACCAATGGTTTAGTCTTTGCACCAAGAATTCCTATATGAGTTTATTTACTCGTAAGTAATTCGGTTTCTAGCCTATCCGGCTTCAAGGCATTAATAGCCATTCTATTATACTACTAGGTACATTATCTCCTAGCTAAGGCCCCCTAGCTTCTGCTGCGCGACCCTGATAACTTGGGTTATTCACCCTTCTTGTTATCCTTAATGTGCTATACATCACCTTTTTATCCCTCTATTGTGGAATAAGGTTTACTAACAAGTGTGGTATTCTTTTACCGTGCTTGAACTGGATGGGTTAGATTTGTGACCAGCTTTCTGGCAATCTATTGTACATACTATTCATACTCCCACGATTATTCACTAAGTTCCTCCGACTTATTGTCGGGCGAGGTTAAGTCACCACTCAGTTGTAGTGCTTCCTTTATTGTCAGTAGCTTCTAAATTGTACCAGTTCTCTTCTGGTTCAGTACAAGTGTTCTTTACTTGTATGACCTTGCATTTTTATGTATCGGTCCTAGTGACTTTCTTCAGTCTTCTTTCACCCTTTTATTCCAAGGAATTCACATCTTGTGATTGTTGGTGTGTTTACACTCTTCGTGCTTCTTTGGCCTTAGGCTGCACGGTCTGTCACTAGGCTTGCTTAACTGGCTTATGTCATGTTCGTTGGTGAAAAGAAGAGTTTACTACGGTTTACATTTTCCATATTCCTAGCTATCCCATTAGATCATTAGCTGCACAAGTGCAATACCAAAACACTTAGTCATATAGAGTGCAGAGGCGTAAACGCTTGGTAGTAAATCTCTCATGTGATCGCATAGGAATAAATTCTTCTGCATGTCTTCTTATACTTATACTCTGTGTTATTGACTAACTAGTTCCTCATAGCGGTCGCTTGTTGCGCACCATATTCTTACTCATTATATCGTTTTTTTACTGTTTCTGTTACTGTGGTAGCTTATCTTTACTCATTTCCATGGTCGTTGGCACCATTTCCTTATGGTGTAAATACACTGAGGGTTTCCTATGTTCGTGTGTATGACTGTTGTCGTTGCATACCGCAAAGTTATCATCTTCCCACTGTGGAGATGTTTTATTTCAATTTAGGTTTCATGTGTAGGTTAGCTTACCTCACATTTCTTCATCATTTATGATACAATTTATCAAGTATCTTGGTTGATGAACTCTCTTGAGTGTTGGTCATTCGTGGTGTGCAATGTGCATTCACATTGGTTTTATTTGACAATTACTGTCTCATCAGTGCCGAGCATTGTTATAGGCTCTAGCTGTGCAATTTTACCTTTGTGTGTACATTACCAGAACATCCCAAGAATCTTCAAGGGTTTTCTTGTCCCGTTCTCTAATTGAAGAGTACTCTCTCACTATAAGTGAAGGACCTTGTGTGAGGGGTTTATTTCCACTCATAAGTCTCATGACAAGGTTTACCGTGTTAATCTCTATATATGTACTTCTGCCATTCATACAATGGTTCACCATGTGCTTGGTTGCATATGGAGTATACTTACTCCTTTAAATCATAATGGTTTGGAAATCTCTTCTCCTTGTTCAATCGCCTCTTGGCAATATCTACATGTGCGAGCTTGTTGTTATGATAGATGGAAGCCTTTTTTAAGGGTTCACATCTTCACCACATTGGTGGTCTTCGGTTAACGAGGGGTACCTTTCCGCGAGTTTCTCGTAGTGTCCAAGTGTGGACTAGGCCAGTGTTGGCTTATCACAATTCTTATGCCTCTGTGCTACCATTGTTACAGAAAGCATGAAGGGAAATTAAAAGCTTGTCAACTATATACTAGATTGATGCTCTAGTGACAGCGACACTGAGATAGCCATTACTCCAAGCCACTCATATTGTTGAGTTCAAATTTGGTGGTTCAGTTGTCGATCTATTTGTCGAATGAAGCAATATCTCTTGAAAGTCTTGTTATTAATGGTGTGGGTTTTGCAACCGTTTAAGTCTACCTGTGTAGTTGGTTTATGGCTTTTAAGCCTTATTGCTGCAAGATATGCTCTTTGCAAGCTGCTTATACATGTTTCCACTCCTTGTATACCATTTGAGGTATTACTGGGCTCCATGGCAAGTCGTGGCATCACGCTTCCGTTCATAAGAGGCCCTTTAGGTAATCTGGTGCTAATCAGTGCCTTTTTGTAATTTAGGGTATTTCCTGTTAAGTGAAATCCCTTCGGTGTCCTAACCGAGTGTTCGTTCTAGCTTCCGTGCTTCTATCATGACGCTTTGTTCGATTGCTGTTAACTCAGACACCCTTCAAGGATTGCTTCTGGGTGTTGTTAGCTATGCCGTTACATCCGGCTAATGTTTATGATACATTGTGTCCACTATACCGCCTTGTGGTATCGTAGTTTGAGTCATCCCTTTTTGGGTTATAACGTCTCCCGTTCTTGGGTAGACTGTTCATACTTTCTCCTAGTGTTTGAGGTTAGGTTTAAAATCCTCTCCACTGATGGATTATACTTCATGGTAATCTTGTGATTTCTCTTCAGAACTCCGTCCCGTTTGTTGAGCATCTTTGTGTTCACATTAGGCATTTGCCTTACTGTGTTCAGGCTGGGTATCCTTTCCAGTTGACAGGTATTTGCTTGATGTCATTGAGACATATCCAATATCTGTACTTACTAGTCTGTGCTCTTTGCACTTCTTAGTTCTTATTCCTTACCTTCAGATGGATTCTCTGAGTTCTTTTATGCTTATTACTTAGCTGAGTTCCTTCTCCTTGAGGTGTCCAACTGTTCTGGTTTGAACTTACTGATGGTCCGTAAAATGGAGTTGACTACTTCCCGTGTTTTGCACACTATATGTATACATACGTGGGGTACCTTGTTGATACTGTTATACCCAAAATTTCAACCCTCGGAAGAGAGTCTCTACTAATAGGCTAGTAGCGAGGGTTTCCAGTTCGATCGGCACATTTCAGAGTACTAGGGACAGCTTAGTCATCTCCAGGGGCATTTTCGTAATTTTTCAAGGCTCCTAAGCCCCCTATAGGCTTTCTCTCTCCTCCAAAGAAGGGTCAAATCAATTCAAAATGCTTTGAAATTTTAACCCATGATAGAGGATGACATTTTAAGCATAATGGCGTTGGAATTTTGATTTTTTGAATTTCTAATAATTTTCTAGCAATTTCTGATTGAATCTGACGAGAAATTGAATTTAAAATATTACAATATCCAAAAATTTGATTCCACTTTAGAAAAATCAGAAATATCATCCTTTACCCATGTGTAAAATTTTATAATCAATTTCCTTTGGAAGCCCTTGAGCTAAAACGTCGGTAAATCTCGATTTTTACCGGATTTTTCTATCTTTAAGGAAGCCTATATAAGGAACCTTATCCCATGATCAAATCAGAACCTCAAGAACCCTAACACCTCAAGAAACGCAGCCGTCACAACCTCTCCACGTTTTTACACATCCAAGCCCCGAAATTCCATCGAAATCTCACAAAATCAACACTAAAACACGTTTTTCAACTCCCACAACATCATCCATCATCAAACCTTCACCAAAACAGCACCAAAACGTGAAGAGCAACAAGAACAACCAACAACCAGAAGCTTGGTTCGAAAACCTTCCGGTCTGCCATCAACGGAGCACTCGACGAACCCCGAAGTGAAGAATCATTGTAAATCCGAAGGTAAAACGGGTAGGAATCTCACTTTCCTAACTCCCTACAACTTAATCAGTCTTATATCGAAATTTGGGTTCAACTAACCTTTCGTGGCTTCTGAGTTGCTGTTTGTTTAAGCTTCAGCCCAATTACTTGTTTGTT
Organism: Limonium bicolor; assembly: GCA_023374045.1. Classification (NCBI taxonomy): domain Eukaryota; kingdom Viridiplantae; phylum Streptophyta; class Magnoliopsida; order Caryophyllales; family Plumbaginaceae; genus Limonium; species Limonium bicolor. Next base: position 4,792,893 of record CM041782.1, on the reverse strand, counting down.
TAAGTTTCGCATTAAATTCGATTTCAAATTGCAAACTTTTAAGCACTAACGTATTGTAAATCTTTCAAGCTACACACCCATAAAATTTGAGCTCAAAACACCGTCGGGAACCTCCCAAACGCCGCCGTCCGAGGGCAGTCTGCACCCACGAACATTATGTCCGGGGTCTCGGACGCCTTGTCCGTAAGCCCGGACGCCCCTGGACGTGGCGGTATTTCAAAATTTTCAATATGTAGGTTTTCTAAAATAATCCGGGCCCACGGACATCCTGTCGTTGCCCCGACCTTTCAAAATTGTTTTTCTGTTTAATTCGACTTTTATGTTCACATAGGTTAACTAGGGTCCGTGGGTTCGGACATTAGGTCCGTAGCCACGGACGGAAACAAAATTTGACCTAATTCTGCCTCCGAAACCCTAGTTTAGGAATCTTTAATTTTATTTTAATTTTCTGTCAAAAAATGCTAAAAAACACAAAAAAACAGAAGCTCGCGCACTTTGGTTAAAACGACTCGTAATAAGCCGTAATTAAGCTAAGTAGAGGAAAAACGACTTCTAGGGGTAATGAAAGTAATTGAACCCTAAGTAAGTCGAATATCAGGCCCCCGAACCCGAACCCTCCTTTCCTAATTTGATCTAAGTAAAATTAGGTGGCGACTCATAATAGGTTCCAGTGAGCTAGCTTAGGTATTAATAATCAATGTTAATGACATAGTTATTAATCTTAGGTTATAAGTGGACCTAATATCCAACTAGATCCCAATCAATCTAATCAACATAGGATAGGGTTTAAAATCGAGGCTCACAGACTGGCGACTCTGCTGGGGACAAAATTCTTAATTTAAACTTGTTTAACTTTAAGAAAGAGGGCTTAACCCGAAATTGTTTATTTATGGATTTATTACTTTGTTTGTTTACTTTTGTGCGCACTTTAATTTCTACACCTTGCATCATATGAGAGCGAGGGTTCACACAAACCGATTTCACCCCGGGACCCGTTTGAGGGTCCCCTGTCAGGGACTCACACCTTTCAGGTGATGTGAATAAGTGGGGGAAAAGAGGAGGGGTGTCGTCTAACCACACCCCCTTAATACCTGGGCTTTAGCCCCTAGCATTTTCCTGGCAGTATCCTTACCTAGCCCATTTTTTGGTCAGTCAAAGACCCGTCCGTAGACGCACACCTTCAGGTGATGTGAAAAAGGTGGGGAAGCCCAAAGAGAATAGCGTGCAAGCCCTATTCCTTTGTGGCAACCTGGGCCCATGCCCCAAGCACCTCTCCGGATCGATCCATACCCGGTTTGATTTTAACGTCTAGTGAGGACATGTTGAATTTGTGTGGGCCTTGTTTACCTGTATCATCGGCCCACTACCCAGCCTAGAAATTGATAGGAACTTTTTCTACATCAACTCAGCCCAACCCGATATCGCGGATTTATTGTTTGCGGCCCAAAGGCCTTGCTTGATTTGAATGTGTGAGTTATCTGTTCGGGCTTCGGCCCAAAAGTTTAGATTTAGGTGATTTCCCTTCCGGCCCAATTTGAATTATCAATTTAGTTCAAGGCCCATGAAAAAACAAATCCACCTAAAGCGATCCATAAAAATTCATAAGGCCTTTCCTTTTTGAGGCCCATTCTAGTCCAGGAGACTTTTCACTTGGGTTTTGACCCACGATCCTAGACATGGTATCATCTTCAGCCCAATCATAATCACTCAGCCCAAATTCCAATTCATATCCAGAACATGGTTTAGAAATCACTTCGGCCCATGCGCTTTACTTCTAGCCCAAACACATTCTGGCCCAAGCGCCCAATTCTCAGAACATTCCGGCTCAAGAACCACGCTCTTCTTTAATACCCCGGATCTAAAAATTGTAACACCCCTACCGCTATACCGTCATTACTGTACAATACTTACCTTTGCAGCGGACATTACATACTCAACGGCGGGTGTACAATGCCGTAAGTCACCCACGTGACTAACAAGGCGAGTTACAATCCTACATACTATCGGTCTGATGAATATGAACTTACCGAGTACTCTACACAATACAATACTTCCCATTGCATACTCAACCATAATCCAATTACAACTCCAATACATTACTACTATACCGAGTATACTACAATCCTTACATTACCGATACAGTTTAGACTTCCAAATTCATAATACGTTACAAATACAATTCCTTATACTCAACTACCCATGCTTACGTAGCTGTCCCCGTCCTACTCTCTCGAACGGTGGTCAGCTTCGAATACCTGAGCACTAAAAACCGGTCCCCCTAGGGGGTCAGCTTACGCTGCATATGAAATTCGCATATACCGCGTGCTAACCGCGGTACGCGACTACTTTGGGTCGGATATACATGGAGTTCATTTTACATGCATACATACATACTCATGCTACAACAATACAATCAACAATACCTACATACATTACAAGGTTCAATACTTACTAGGGAATGCAGTTCGATGGTCAATCATTTGTGTTAGATGCTTACTCATTACTTCTTCGTTGCGTTACTCACTACTCTGTTCGTACTGTGTTCGATATTCGCTACACTACTCATACTCACTCCTTACTCTTGCATACTCATCACTCAATGCTCATTACCTTACTCGCACATGTTCCTTACTCCATACTCGTTACTACACTTGTGCATACTCACTGCTCAATACTTCCATACTTACTCATACGTACTCAATACTCAATACTTACTTATACATACTCAATACTCGGTGATATTACATACTCATACTCACTTCTTACTCAGTACTCATTACTTTACTCATACATACGCAATACTCAATACTCATTACCTTGGCCTCTGGCGGAGTCATACACAAGACTCGCCACCGGACCTACAATACAAGGGCTATACGCTTAGCTCCTCAAATACTCAATTATGTCCATTTTTACCGGGACTACTCAAATTCCCAACACTCTTCTCTCTGAGTATGTTACAATCTCATGGATTAGCCTAGAAGTATCTCTCTCGATAACCTCCACTAGCTTAGGGAATTACCACCGTCTAGTATCCTCAGATTTAAGGGTTTCCCCAACGTATCGAATACTCTCATGTTCGGGACATTACTTACATCAGTCGGGTCCTCTTATAATGGGTCGACTAATTGGTAGGGGTTGGAGATCCCTCGTCATCTTTACTACTCTCATGGGTCATGTCTTGCACCAAGATTAATTCCTCTAATAGAGGTTACTTACATGCTACCATTAACTGTGTTTGTGGATCATTCATTTCGATTCTCCTACCGTTATCGGAAGGTATTACTCCCGTACCCTCTCTCACATTCTAGTGAGTTCATTGGTTGGCGTTATTGTTTATTGATGCGTTAGTTTAGTGTGTTGCTACGGTTCCATTAGTTCACAACATGACTCTTACTACGAGTCACTACACAACAAGACTCCCCATGAGTCGGTCTACGCACTAAGTGAGCCACACAATCAATCAAGAAGGGTTAGCTCATACAACATACAACAAGACATACAATGAAAGGCAATAACCGTTTTCATGCTTTAGTCTTGATTAGCCGGCATACAGCACACAAATCAACGTAACCGGTTAGCATACGGGGCATGAGAAAAATCATACCTTTCACTGGAGTTAGCTTTACATGTGTTCCCGTGTTCCACTGGTAATGTTTCAAACATTGTTATTAATGCTATGCTCATACGGTACATCAATAGTTACTACTCCCGTACTTACCCCGTTGTCCCGGTATACTTAGTTTAACCCATATCGGATTATGTCCTTACTTCTCTCTCACTTCCTACACTTGTTTACACTTCTTAGGGCCTTTAAATATCACCAAACAAGGCCTTAAAACTCCTAAAACCAATACCAATCAATCCCCCATGTTCTAGACACTTTAAAACACTTTCTGGGCATTTTTGGGGGTGGTCCGGGACTTGGTCCGGACCCTAAGTCCCGGACCAATACTTCTGTGTACTTTTGGCTCATTTTTCTACCTGGTCCTGGACTTGGTCCTGGACTTATGTCCCGGACCAATTCCTGCATCCACTCTCGGCCCTTTTTTGAAGCGGTCCGGGACTTGGTACATATCCTAAGTCCCGGACCCTGCTAAAAACTGCTATTAAGGTCATTTTTTCAACCCCAAATCAACCCTTAACCACCCCTAATGACACCCCAACCGCTAATCCTTTCTTACTCCTCTAATCATGCTCATAATTACCAGATTCGCAGCGGAATACTTACTTACTCCCGGCGGGTGATACAATGCCGTTAACCATCCAAGATCAACAAGGCTACACTACTTACCATCTCAGTCTGACGATTAGAATAAATTAAATACCTACTACTTACTTTACAATCCAAATACTTAGTTTACAATTGATTACCGAGTATCCAAAATATGAATTACATTCCAATGATACTTCCTAAAAATGAAGAGTGTATACAACCTCTCCTTACTATCCATTTAAGTTCATTGACCAAAAAGGTGTACCACATGGTACATCGGCTACTCAAAATGGCCTTAGCCGTGTACAACTCGGTACACCATTCCAATACCACTAACTACATCCAAAAGAATCACATGCTGCCCTTACTCTACCTTCACGCCTCGCGGGTACCTGTGGAGTAAAAACATTCCCCCGAAGGGGTCAGCTTACGCTGAGCATGATAACCGCATACCCCGCGTACTAGCGAGGGTCCGCCAACTAATTGGTCGAATACATGCGGTTCGTTCCATTCATACATACATACATGCTTTATATAATACAATTCCATACATTCATTTCACAAGCATACATACATGCAATACATACAAGCATGGAAGACAATACAAGTCCACCGTTCACACTTACCGAATACTCACCGCATCACGGAGATACAATTCTCCAATACATACAAAGGTCTTGTTAGCCTTATTACACACCCGGGTTAATCGGGTGTTCAATACTCTTTTACTCCGGGTCAACGACTTACAATAGTCAAGACCAATACAATACAATACTTACATTCTTACATACTTTACTTCCAGTTAAGTCGGTATGACCTCCGGGCAGGGAGTACTATCTCCCACCACCGGGCTTTAAGATGGCACACTAATCCAGGATGCTACCCATACAAAGGGAATTGGTCCAAGGAAAAGATCATAGCCAGGATTCGGTTCCAACCTCTTGTGGTTCCTTATCCTCACGCGTGGCCGAAACTATATCGGGCTTCTACTCATTCCATTACTCATTACTCATGTTAGGAGTTAGGTTGTTAGGAATTAGTAGAAGTCCATACTTACTTTCCATACATACATACAATACACAGTACTCATACTTACACATACACTTCATTCCATTCATTCATTTCATGAATTATACAAACTATTTGTTCAAGAAGGATACAACAAGAACAAAATAGTTCAAACACATTTATGTGCAATCTAAATCCGATTCATGCATTTATCTTGTTGGTGATCACATAAGCACACAAATCGGGGTAACCAAGTTAGGATACAGGGCATGAAGAAATCATAACGTTCACCGTCGTATACGCACTACCGGTTCCTTGGGAGCTCAACTAAACGATCCCTATACATACATGAAGTAGTGTGATCAATAACCCACTATTGATCTACCAACTCCTTCATTGTTACTTTCAATGTATACTTACTACTTTATTACTTTCTTACTTGGTTATAAGACCATTCTTTTCTTCACTATTTCTTAACTTGTTTTCTTATTCCCTTACTTACCTTCTTACCATGGGTACTTCATTAATGGTGTGCTACTACATATATATGCACATATGTTTATAAGCATATATATATGTATATATGATTACTATAACATATAATAAAACATTTTTTTTTGTTTTGGCTCGACCGGACTTGCGACCGACCTTGCAAGTCCGGTCCGAGTCAGTAGGTTACAACGGGTGAAAATTTGGCCCGACCGGACTTGCAAGTCCGGTCGCAAGTCCGGTCCATTCCAGTAGCTCACATCTGCGGAATTTTTTCTGGCCGACCGGACTTGCATGTCCGGTCGCAAGTCCGGTCGATTCCAGTAGGTTACAGACGGGAGAATTTTTCTGGCCGACCGGACTTGCAAGTCCGGTCGCAAGTCCGGTCGACTCCAGAAGCTTTTCCCGTCTTTGTAAATTGGGGCCCGACCGACCTTGCAAGTCCGGTCGCAGGTCCGGTCGGCCCCATACTTCAGTTTTAGAATCTGTTTTCAATTGCATTCTTTACCCATTGTTTCTCCAATCTTTACCAATACTCCCTCATGATTTAGCACTAATTAAGCTCTCTAAATCACCTTAGTTCACCTACCAAACCTACTACTCAATCCTTACACAACTATACCAATTTCCTCATCTCAATTCAACACTTACCTTATTTTCCTTCACACCAATGCTACAGATTTTTCCCTTAACACTTACCCTCTAATACTCCCTCAACTAATGCTACTCCTAGCATCCAAAAATACATCACCTTACACTCTAGTTTCATCCCATTTACAAATTCATTTCAAATCTGTTACAAGCTACAAACACTCCATTTGACCTCTCCAAATACTTCCTCTTCTTAACTGCTTAAGTCCTCTCATTTCTACTCAAAATTTGACATAGTCCCCTATAATTCTTACATTCTCCCCACATTATTTCAGCTCACATATACCCATTCTCACAACCTGTTTACTCAACACATTATACTCATTTCAATCACTACTACAACAACAAAAAATCCTACACACACACATTTGCTACCCAATGTTTTCCCAAGTTTTTAAACATCATTTAACACTCCAAAAAACTGTTACATTCTTTTCTCCAATACTCTACTACATTACTACTACTCATTACTCAATTCATCAATATTTTGCTTACTTAAAAACTGTTACAATACACAATACAAACTAGCTCAAGGTAAGAGATTTTACCTTGTTCTTTCAAGTTTTCTTTCTTCTCTCCTTTCCTTCTCCTCTTTTCTTCTTCCTTTGTTCTTCTTCACACAATACTCAATACTACACCACCATACCAAGACACACCACCCATTTAGCATTCATTTTTATTCTAACCCTAGAATTTAATGTTTTAGGGTTTAAGAAGAATATTACCTCTCAATGGATGAATGGAGTTCTTGTCTAGCAAGAGAACAATGTTTCTAGCCCAAGGAGGAGCCCAAAATCGGCTGAAGCAACAAAGAGCCAAGAGTTCAAAAACATGGAAATTCTTAAAATGCTAATGAGAGCTAGAAACAAGGATTTTCGGAATTCTTTTTACCTCAAGATGATAAGGAGGTGAAGGTGCTTCTAATGGTGGCTTCAAATCTCCAAATGGTGAACACCCACCGAAATGAAAGTTGAGCTTTTGGATTTTTGAAAGGATGAAAACGTTCTCCTTTGCAAGGGTGTTTTTGTTGAGTTTGGAGAAGGTTGAGGGCAAAGAGAGGAGAGAAGGAGGAAGTTGAGAGAGCTCCTTCCTTTCTCCATGGCTGTCGCAGGTGCAAGACGAAGAAGAGAGAAATTAGAGAAGAGAGGGAGAGATGCGTGAGTGAGGGTGAGGGAGTGAGGAGAGAGAGTTTTATTTGTTTTTGTTTATTTCTTTGTCCACTAGTGCATTAGGAATAATAAAGAGAGGGGGAGGGCTTAATAAATCGGCCCACACACACCCATCTACAGATTTTTCAACTTTTATTTACAAAAGTGGACACACTAAGTTTCTTTATTTGCATTCTCACCCCACAACTTACCGGTTGTTACAGTTTTCACTAACCGGTACCCGTTTTCCGGAATTTTCTCGTTTAATTAATTTTATTGGTTCTAAAGCTTCATTAGTATTTATTAATGATTATTTAGTTGACCAAAACTGTTACGAGGCTATTTGACCCGCTTAAAGTCACGTTTTCCCGGTTTCCTCGAAAAACGCGCTTTAAGTTCGTTTATGCTTTTAACCCATTTTAAAGGTCCGTTTTCTTCGGGATTGTTCCCTCATATTTATTTTAGTGTAATTAAGCTTTAAAAATATAATTAGCCTAATTAATCACTGTTTTTAATTACGGGGTATTTCACCTAATCATTCCATAAACTTTCCACAAGTTTCCTACATAATTAAACATCTCAAAACACTCCTTAAACCACCTCAAATCCTTGGTCCAATCCATACTCGACTTCTTGCCCAATCCTACAAATTTCCATTCTCATTTTGATAACTTGCACACTTGTGCATTTCTACACTTTCCTTGGCACTTTGCATCTTGTCCTAACTTCATTTTACCATCCCAATTCATTCCTATACATATGCACTACCTATACCCAAGTCAAATCTCCAACTTCAAGATTACAAACACTAACTCTTTCTCTTGTTTTTCCCATGCATTCACATGCTATTTGCTACAGATTTTTACCTTCTCATTTCTCATACTACAATTACCACTCCATAGCTACTAAACATCTCTACTAACTCCAATACACACCTTGGTTCTCCCATTCACCAAGTCATCCATAAATGTACATATTCCTACCAAAAATTTTGCCATAGTTCACCTACAATTCTCACTTATCCTCACATACCCATTATCACCAAAATCATTCCTATTCTAGACACACCCATACAAGGGTCCTACCAGCAATACAAGCAATCTTAATACATCATTACTTCCCCAAAACACAATACAATCAATACACATACACAATTCTTGGCTCTAAGGCCTACAATCCACATACTTGTTCACAAATACCCAAACTTTCACAACTACAATTCTAATACATTATTTCGGTTTCTTAAATTGGTTTACCCATTCCCATTATTCTAATGCATTAAAATTTAGCATTAAGGAAGAGCTCTTACCTTGAGCTTATATTCCTTCATTTCCTTTCCAATTCTTCTCCTTATCTTTTTCTTGCAAAAATCGGCCATGTGGGGGATGGAGTTGCCAAACTCCATCCCAACACCCAAATTACATAAAGAGAATATAATAAACTTCTAACCTCTTCAAACTTCACTAATTAAATGAAGGGTTTAAATCACCATTAGTTAGGGTTTTTACCTTGGAGCTTTTAAGAGAGGTTTTTAAGCCTTGAATACAAAGGAGAGTTCCTCCACCATTGGAGAGTTGAACCAAGCTCAAACAAAGAAGAAACAAGGCATTACAAGAAGGGCAAAAATCGGCCACTATAGAGAATGAAGGCAAATGGATTTTTCTTGAAACTTTTTACCTTAGGAGGGAAGAGGAGACTCCATGCTTCGAAATGGTGTCATTTATTCTTCAAGTGCTCAAAACCCATGGAGATGAAGTTGCCCATTTTCGGATTTTGAAAGATAGGAATGTAGAGCTTGAAGAGAGGAGTTCAAATATGTATTTATTTTACATTTGGAGCTCAAATGGAGCTAGAGCATGAGGGAGGAAGAAAGTGAGAAGCCATTGGAGCTATTTTGAGAGCTTCCAAATCGCCCAGCAAGAGAAGAAGAAGAGAGGAGTGTGCTGCAGAGAGGGGGATTCCATCGTGAGAGAGGGAAGGGAATTGGAGAGCGAGTAGAGAAATGAGAGAATAAGAGGAGAGAGGGTGTTATTACTTTGGTACTTTTACTTTTTGCTTTTTGATTTACTTATTTATTACTGTGTGTGTGTGTGAGAGAGAGCTGTCTACACCAGTAAAAACCGGCCCCCACTGTTATATACTAGCTGGAGCGTTTTTCGTCTTTTACAGAAAACGCTCGTTATTTACCCGGTTTTGATACTATTCACTAACCGGGTCCGTTTTTCTGGAAATTTTCTCGTTTCTTTATTTTTATTGGTTATTAAGCTCCCGTTAATGCTTAATAATAGTTATTTAATGATTATAATTTTTACGGGTTCAGTGACCACTTAAGATCACGTTTCGGGTTTCCTCGAAAAACGTGCGCTAAAGCTCTATTAGCGTTTAATACCTTATTTGGATCCGTTTTCTTTGGGAGTTGTTCCCATATATTATTTGGGTCTTATTAAGCCCTAGGAATCCACATAATATGCTAACCGAGGTCTCATACCTCCTATGGTTATTTAACGTTCATTTAGCGTTTTTCGCTTTTTAAGCGTTCTTCATTTCCTTTGGATTTTTTTTCCTTACCAAAAATTACTTAGGCACTATTAGGCCCTTAAATACTATATTAGAATAATTTAATCACCATATTTAAGTTCGGGGTATTTCAAAAATGGTGATTAAATTACCCTAATGTGATTATTAAAGGCCTAATGGTGCCTAAAGAATATTGGTGAAAAGAATAAAACCAAAAGAAAAGAGAAAACGCTTGAAAAGTGAAAAACGCTAAGATGCGCGTTAAATGAATATAAGAGATATATGATCTCGTTAGGGTCCGAGATGGACTCCTAAGGCTTAATTATGCCTAATTAATATGTGGGAATAATTCCCGAAGAAAACGGATCCAAACAATGGGTTAAAATGCTAATTAAGCATAAAAGCACGTTTTTTTGAGAAAACCCGAAAACGTGACTCTAAGCGGTCAAACGGACCCGTAAAAATTATAGTTGATTAAATTACTATAATTAAGTATTAATGGAAGCTTAATAACCATTAAAATAAAGAAATGAGAAAAATCTGGAAAAAGGGCCCGGTTAGTGAATAGTGCCAAACCGGGTAAAATAACGAGCGTTTTCTGTAAAAAGTAAAAAAAAAACGCCCTCAGCTTGTATTCTGTGTGGGGCCGATTTATTTAGTATACACATACACATTTAATTAGCTTGTTAGCTTATTAAGTCACAAGATGACAAATAAATAAAGTAAAATGTAATAGTAAAAAGGGGGCATTATAACCTCTCACCTCCTTCTCCTGGCAGTCACGATTTTTTTCCCCTCTCTGTAACATCTTCTTCCTCTGTGAGTCCCATGGCGATTTCAACAGAGAGCAAACAGCACCATCTTCAATCTCCATTATCTTGCTCATTTCTCCACCAAATCACACAAAATTTGTACCGTTGAATTCCTCTTGTTAAGAGCAACATTTTCACCCTTCAAAAGCTAGAAACCCTCACCTTCATTCCCATGGCAGTAGGCTCGTTTGAAGCTTGAAGGGGTGTTTTTGAGTCTCCTTCATCTCCTTAATACTCTAAGGTAAATATAAACTCAAGTTACCATCTTCCTAGCTTAATCTTGCTAAATCAAAAAATGCCCATGTTGAACTTGGATTCATTTTCCAGCCGGTTTGCTCTTCGACAGAGGGGTGAGATTTTGCTAGCCTTGCTATTCCAAAGGTGGCACTCAAGAGAGCAAGGTAACTCCTTAGTGTAAAGCCCTAAAACTAGTTCTTGAAATATTAGTTTGGTGAGGTACGTGAGAATTAAACTGGCTTGTTATGTGTGGTTTGGGGATATGATTGTAGATAGCAATCTATACCCTCTGTTTGGTGGGAAACAAGAAGAGAAAGAGAGAACAAGAGAAAGAGGAAGAAGAGAAGAGAAAACAAAAAAAACTAGCAAGGTAATGAACTTACCTTGGATTGGTTTTGTTCTCTGTAAGCAGATTTTTTGAATGTAAATAAATGACCTTGTTAGTGTAGTTGTGATGCTACAATATTGACTGATAAGTGGAGCTATTTTAAGAGGGTTAAGTGTGGATAATAAGCCTTGAGGCTAACTAGTACATATGTGAAAACAGAGGGGAATTTAATGTGCTGTTGCAAGGATTTTAAGGTTTGTTATAACAGGGATGTTAAACTGATTGGTGAGCTATTTAGTGTTGTGGGAATACTTAGGAAAGTAGACAAACCTTGTTAAAATTTGCCTAGGAATGTATGGGCTTGAGTGTGTTAATACGTGGAGTTGGAACGGTAAGAAAGGAAAGATTGGGAAACTGCAACAGAAAACAAGAGACAAGAGTCTGTAGCAGATGAGAAAATTACAGTGACTGGGCTAAGTAACAGATGATTATATAAGGTGGATTAGGTTAGTTTTGAATGCCATATTAATGTCAAAACATGCTATAATATATGTAGGGAGAGTGGGGAAGAAATTGGCATAAGTTTGGAGTGGTAACATAACCAGAAACAAGGAGAAAACTCATCTTTGTAGTGGTCCGGGTCTGTAAACAAGTACAGAAACCCGGACCAGTGCTAAAACACGGCAGAAACCTATATCATAGGAGTGGTCCAGGTTTACAAACCAGGACACAAACCCGGACCACCCCTAAAATGCACCCGAGAGGTTTATGAATTAAGGGTCCGGGTTTGTAAACTAGCATGTATACCCGGACCAGTCATAAGTTACACCCGAGAGTGACCAGAGGCATTGGTCCGGGTTTGTAAACTCGGACACAAACTCGGACCACATGTAAAATTGTCCAGAAACTTTAAACCGTGGCTGGTCCGGGTTGTAACCCTGGACACAAACCCGGAACAGTGTAAAATGTACCAGAGAGGTTTTTAAGTGCCCTATTGATGGGGAAGTGAATGGTAATGGTTTTAGATGATGTTTAGGCCTTGTTTGGTGACTAGTCAAGGTCCTAAGAAGTGTAAACAAGTTTGAGAAGTGAATGAGAAAGTTGTGAGTTTAAGAGCACATGAACTAAACTAGGAATAACGGGATAACGGGGTTAGTACGGGAGTATTAGTTTTACTTTCCGTAATGCTTTAATGTAATATAAGAATTTGAATGTTATCAGAGGACGTGTGTGAACCGAGCATGGTGAGATGACACGGTAAAAGTAAAAAACCCGGTGAAAGGTATGATTTTCTCATACTCCGCGTGCTAACTGAGTTACGTTGATTTGTGTGTTTGTGTGCTGGCTTAATCAAGATTAAAGCATGAAAATAATCCATTGTTTGATTATATATGCCTGGTTGTATGTTGAATGAGCTAACATACTTGTATGCCGGTGTGGTCTAACATAGAGTAAAGACCGACTCATAGTGAGTAACGTTTGGCTAGAGACCCATAGATCGGTCGATGCTTATGATAACGAAAACGTGCAAACACACAAAACTATCCGTTAAAGTATAATGATAACGCAAACATATGAACTCCCTAGAATGTGAGGAGAAGTGCGGGTTGAGTAATTACCCGATAACGGTTAGAAAACCAGATTGAAACAATCCACGAAACAAATGAGAGTGGAAAGATAAGTGAACCTCCTTCAAGAGGATTAAAAATAGTTCGAAGATGTGAACTAGTAAAGAAGGTAAAAGAGACCTAAAGGATTAGTAGCTCCCTTGAGACATGGTCGACCTCCTATATGAGGATTTTACCGATTTAAGAAAATAACCGAAAGTATGAGTAAGTGGAATGTATGAGTAACTCTTAAAACCAAAGATTAATCGAACTTAAGAAATGTTCCCAAAGTCATTAGAAACATTGAGAGTGATGCTTCTAGACTAATATACATAATATTATTATAACTCCGAGAGAGGAGTGTATGGGAATGTAAGTAGTCCGAGAGTAGTCGGACCTAAGTAAAAAAAGAGATAGGAACTAAGAGAGAGTTCCGTGAGCTAGTTGAACCTTCCCACCATGCTAGGCCCAGAGTAGGGTCGAAACCGGGGAAGTAAGACTTTGCTTGAGAGCCATGAGTTTTGGCCTAACTATGTATTAAGAGTAACAAGCGTGACGTAGGAGACCTGTAGTATCTCGAGAATCTACAAGAGCTTGAGTATAATCAACCCAAGAGTGTGGGTGAGATAATGAGTATAGATAACCCAAGAGTGTGGGTGAGATAATGAGTATAAGTAACCCGAGAGAATGAGTGAGTATAGAACGAGTAGCCCAAGAGAATGGGGTGTATATGAACAAGTAACCCGAGAGAATGGGTGAGTATAGTACGAGTAGCCCAAGAGAATGGGCGGAAATAAGAATAAGTAACCCGAGAGAGCGGGTGAGCTATTAAATGAGTAACCAAGCATAGTGAGCTATAACCCTCATGGCCTAAGAGTAAATTGATACAACTAACAACCTTGTTATGTTAGTTAGGGATTGTATCCCACGATTGATTGTCGAATCCTTGTGTAGTGTACATGTATATTGTATTGCTATGATGCATGTTGTTTGATTAAATGAACTCCATGTATATCCGACAAAAGTAGTCGGCGTACCCCGGTTAGCGCTCGGGGTATGCGAATTTCATATGCAGCGTAAGCTGAGCCCCTAGGGGCGACGTTTTTATTTTACAGGTACACCGAAGATGTTAACGTTCGAGAGTAGGACGGCGTCGGTGGGTTGCATGGGTAGTTAGATTTAATTACTTATGTATGGAAAGAGGTGTAAGACCGAATATGTTGTCGGCATCCATATACTGTAGACTCGGTATAGTAAAGAAATCATTTGAGTAAAGTATTTGTATTGTGTATTCGGTTGTTCCAGTTCATCAGACCGTTACGGTATGTAAGTAAGGCCTGGTTAGCCATATGGGTGGCTAACGGCGTTGTTTCACCCCTCGTTGTAATTAAAGTTCCGCTGCGTGAGTAAGAACATTTAGTGACAGTTTAAGAGGTAATGACGAGCTTAACGGTTGGGGTGTTTCAAAAATGGTATCAGAGTGAAGTATCGCTCTGATGACTGGAAATACCGAGCTTAGGAATACCAAGTTAGGAATTAGAGACTTAGGGATAAGGGTTGAGTGGTAGCGTGAGAGATGCGCTAGTTAGGAACTTCCAGTAAGATCTGGATACCTACAATGCCAAACCCGCCCTCCACAACCCCCGTATTAAAAGCTCGGGGAAGAACGCCAGAGAGACGGGGAAACCTGATCTGGCAGTTGTTAAATATATCTATATGAACCAGAGCCTGTCACACGGTAGATCCAGAGAACCGGAAATCCCGGAGACGGATCCCGCTGGAACGACAATAACCGCAATCAACGACGGAAGGTCGAGACATCCTAATCCAAGGAGACTGGAATTTACGGCAGCATGGGGCGACATGCTTAGCAGTCGTGAGAACCTGGCTGGCCAAGCAATAGCAAGAGGAAAGCACCAACCGTGCAACAAGGCGGTTTCATGAGAAGTAACAAACCGGGACACATGTCTACGGACCGCCATAGTTAAATAATTCCACCAATAGTATACTAACCAACTAAGAACCTAGTTGAGAGTATAGTATGACACCCACCCTGCCGCACCCGAAGAAGTTGAAATACTTAACTGATATAGCTTAGACAGCTACGAGCAAACTACGGGATATACCCGAATAGGACTACAGAAGTAGTGCCTAAATAACTTAAACCTCTGTAACCACAATGAAGACGTGGGAACGAGCAACGAGGTAGAGCATAGAGAACTAAGTAATTAAGGAACTCCGAGAGTGGAGAAGCACCTAATTGAATAACAATTATGTCAAGATGAATGAGAAGCAGCTCTAAGGAGTGGTTATCCAACTAAAGGATCAAGGAATAGCCGACAAGGCTACCAAAATAATGCGAACAATACTGTGACCGGTATGAGTTGACCTGAAAACCACCCGTACCGCGCACTTGCCAAGGCAAGTGCAGTAAAAACGGGACTGTTAAGAAGAGCTTTAACTAGCTACCAGTACTTAGCAAAGTACGAAGATGGCGAGAGGAGCCAATATAGCACCACAAACCCTAAGAATTCTGAAACGAGACCTTAGAAAGGCCGAACGGGCCTAACCATCGTATTAAGAACATACCGGTCAGCGAGAAGCTAGATCTGGTAAGAAGCAACCGGTATTGAAATGTCGTAGAGATTTTATTTTCAAAACTCAAATCTTACATTTAAACGCAAATTTTATAAAAAACCCTAAATTTTAAAACCAAACCAAAGAACCACGGTAAGTTATCATAGGACGATACTTCACCTAGGCGTGTGACCGACACTACAAGTGTACACAAGCGAGACATGGGACGACCGCACTCCGAAGGAGCTTGCGGGCCTGACAGACCAGTTATGAGTTAGTCGGGTAAGTGGCAACGTATCAATAAGATACTCCATGTATGTATACAAGTAGAGTACGGAACACGGGAAGTAGCCACTCCATACTACGGACGAAAGAGCCAACTCAAACCAAGATATTTAGACACCTTGAATGATCAAAGAACACAAAGAAGTTTACAAAGCTAAGGAGTCTAGAAACCAGTAAGGTGACGGACCTAAGGACATAGCGTGGATAAGTGCGAGAAGCACAAAGTATTAAGTATAGATATTGGATATGTCTCAGGAATCAAGGAGGAAATACCTAATAACTGGAATGGATACCAGTGTAAGCAATAAGATGAATGCCTTAAATGATCATATCAATGTTTGATAAACGAGATAGGATTCCCACAACATACCTCACTGAGGAGAATAACGACCTAACCAAGAAGTTAAAGGAAAAAGAATCAATGATCTACCCAATAACGGGAGACATTACAACCCAAAATGGGATAATTCAAAACATATGTGACCGTAAGGAGGAGTAAGGAACTGAATATACCCATGAATTCAGGCCAGATGTGATGGCATAACTCAGTAACACCCAGGAGCAATCTGTGAGGGGTGCCGGAGTCAACAGTAGTTGAACGAAATATCATGTTGAGAACACAAGTGTTAAAACAAACACTGGGTAGAAACCGAAGGGATCCCACGTAACACGGGATACCCTAAATTGCCAGAGGGCATAAAATAATATCAAGATACTTTAGGGGCATAGACTTATATTAAAATACAAAAGGGCCTTCCATGTACGGAAGTGTGATGAGATAACCATATCAGAGAGCCCAGAAATACCTCCTAACCATTTAATGGCGTACGGAGAAGAAGAAACCTATATAAACAGCCCGCATGGAGCATGGCGAGGCACTGTGGCTTGTAAGCCGGTAAACCAACCACCATTCGTTGATCCAAACGTTGTAAAACATATGCATAAAGGCATAAGAGTTATGGTGGAGCACGAACCACTACCTTAGAGTGGGGACACCACTTGTTATGTGGAGCCTTTGGAGCAATAATTGCGTGAATCCTCCAAAGAAAGGCTACCACCCATGAATGTAATGTGAAACCGCTAGAGCGGTGGTGTAGTGAAACTTGAGCATGTGTTCATTGCCAAGGAGTAATTTGAACAGAGATAGTGAAAGCAGCAGTTCTAAACCGAAAGAGTAATCGGTTAAGAGGTAAACACAGCATGTGTGTAATGTGAATTGTAAAGGAAACAATGCGCAATAAGCGTAGAGAGTAAAGAGTAGTGTATTTCATCGAGCCAAGTGAATGGCAAGCCATAGTATAAATGGCAGGAGTATATGAGCGGAAGCTAAAGTAGTAGCTGATGCCATATAAGCGAATATTGTTAGTGAATAAGAACATGGTACGCAGTGAGCGACCATTGTAAGAGTGTAATCAGATAATGAAATGAAGCTGATGAGAAAAGATAGTAAAGGAGACATATTCATTCCTATCTCATAAGAGATTTATTGCCAAGGGTTTACGCTTCTGCACTCTGTATGACTGAGTGTTTTGGTATTGCACTTGTGCGGTGGTAATAATCTTATGGGATGGCTAGGAATTGAGAGATGTCAATGAAGCCTGTTGAGCAAAAACCTAAAGAAATAACCGTGCGGCCGTTGGCCAAAGATGCACGAGGAACGTGGCCAGTAACCCACAGGACCCAGGATCGATGGATGGTAAATGCAGAGTAGTATGAATGAAGAACTCTGGTACAGAAACAAGTAAACAAACATAAAAGTTAAACGAGGAAGCACTACATACTAAGTAGTAGCTTGACCTCAACCGATAGTAAGTCGGAAAAAGGTAAGTGAATAATCACGAAGGTATACAGTATTATACAAAATAGATTTCCAGAGAATTGGAGAGAAAATCTATAACTCATCGAATTCCCACACGGTAAGAGATACCAAGCGACGATTCAGAAACCTTTATTACTAAGACAAAAAGGGATAAAAAGGGAGTAAATAACACATTGAGAATATCAAAGGGCGAATTAAGCTCTAGTTATCAGGTCACGCAGCAGAAGCTTGTGGACCGTAATTCAAAGTTAAGTATACATGACAAACATGAGTAATGGCTAATCATAAACGCCTTAACGCCTTAGAGGCTAGAATTGAACCCGGTTATGAGTTAGTTAACCGTATTGAAGTTAAAACACTTCATGATACCTGAATTAGTGAACAATGTCCAGTGATAACATATGGTCTGTTACGCGGGCGTAACCCCTTTTAAGGGGGTAGGGCGAGAAACCGCTTAGAGTATTTTTTACATATAGGTGCGTAAAATACTATGTGCATAGCACAAAAAGAATTATTTTTAATGATTGGACCTCATGTTACATAAACATGTGTACCCATTCATCGTGTAAGTATGAGTATTGTGCATGAGAGATGCGAGAGTATTGTGTATATAATAATATGAAAAGAGAGAGTAGAGAAACTCCTGGGGAAAGAGAATCCCTATAGGATATGTCTATTGAGATTAGACATGAGATATTATGAGTATGAATCGGTATGAAACCGGTGTATAACCTTGTAGGAAGTGAGTTTCCCTAGGTAATTTTTATTTGAGAATGATTGATGGAGTGAGTTCCATCCTTTGGAGTTGTATGTTATATGTTTTAAATTGAGTAACAAGTTGAGGAGGAAAGAGGCCATAAGTATGGAATACCTAGGTAAAGTAGTGAAGCAATGAGAATAACAAATGACCTAAGTACTAGGAACTAGAGATTAATTGAAACGAATTGTTTCATGAATATGACTAGAAAGAGTAAAAGATAGAAAACGAAAATGTTTGACCATCTGTTTGTTTGAAACTAAAGTGGGAGGTGGAACTTGATCTGCTAGCGATCAAGGGAAACCGAACACAAATTGGGGTGGAAAGATAGTTCAACACTGATGCTGATCACATCAGGGTTGGATGATTCTTGAAGCTCCCTATAAGTGGTCACAAGTAATCACGCTAAGAAAAGATGCAACTACCATAAACCGATCGTGGAGTTGTGTGATGTTTTAAAAAGAATTTTCAAATGGAAATTACAAAGGAATTTTCTTCAAGTATGAAGATGGAGATGAAAATGGTTTTGAAACCGCTATCACCCGCCGATGGCTGGCTTTAGTCTTGATGATCGTAGTAGAACGGTGGGCGTGTATTAGTTTTGAAACCATTGCACCGTACGTGCGGCGGTCCTAAGTGACCGGTTGGGGCGGTGGCAGTGTGTGATTTTTCCAAAGGCAGCGGGACGGGGAGAGTACCCTGAGACGATCCTGTGTTGAGTGAGTCAACCAGAGTGCCTGAGGATATGTATATGTGTAACGTTTTGATCAGAACCGAAGGGACCGTGGGCCAGAGAGAGTAAGTGCCCATTTGTCATGAAACGGACGTGGACCAGAGAGCGTAAGTGTCCAACGTGACCGGTACCTGAGGGATCAGTAGTATATTACTCAATATGGATTCGAGGACTGTAGTGCCTTCTTGTCTCCGGACCGATTCCATTGAGAGAATACAAAAGAGTATTTTGATTGCTATACATGCTGTGAAATGTGTGTGTGGATGTGTAGTGTGTGATGAGAGATGATGAGTGTGTGTGTGTGGATAGTATTAAATGTCATAGCTGCCCGATAGCTAAGGAACATGTATTATAACTTGGCATAGCGTGCCCATGAGAGTAACAATATAAGATTCACCAACTTGAGAACAAAGTTCCTAAGGGTGGTAGATTTTAATACCCCGGATCTAAAAATGGTGATTAAATTACCCAATGTGATTATTAAAGGCCTAATGGTGCCTAGAGAATATTGGTGAAAAGAATAAAACCAAAAGAAAAGAGAAAACGCTTGAAAAGCGGAAAAACGCTAAGATGCGCGTTAAATGAATATAAGAGATATATGATCTCGTTAGGGTCCGAGATGGACTCCTAAGGCTTAATTATGCCTAATTAATATGTGGGAATAATTCCCGAAGAAAACGGATCCAAACAATGGGTTTAAAACGCTAATTAAGCATAAAAGCACGTTTTTGAGAAAACCCGAAAACATGACTTTAAGCTGTCAAACGGACCCGTAAAAATTATAGTTGATTAAATAACTATAATTAAGTATTAATGGAAGCATAATAACCATTAAAAATAAAGAAACGAGAAAAATCTGGAAAACAGGTCCGGTTAGTGAATAGTGCCAAACCGGGTAAAATAACGAGCGTTTTCTGTAAAAAGTAAAAAAAAACGCCCTCAGCTTGTATTCTGTGTGGGGCCGATTTATTTAGTATACACATACACATTTAATTAGCTTGTTAGCTTATTAAGTCACAACATGACAAATAAATAAAGTAAAAATGTAATAGTAAAAAGGGGGCATTATAACCTCTCACCTCCTTCTCCTGGCAGTCACGATTTTTTTCCCCCTCTCTGTAACATCTTCTTCCTCTATGAGTCCCATGGCGATTTCAACAGAGAGCAAACAGCACCATCTTCATATCTCTATTATCTTGCTCATTTCTCCACCAAATCACATAAAATTTGTACGTTGAATTCCTCTTGTTAAAAGCAACATTTTCCACCCTTCAAAAGCTAGAAACCCTCACCTTCATTCCCATGGCAGTAGGCTCGTTTGAAGCTTGAAGGAATGTTTTTGAGTCTCCTTCATCTCCTTAATACTCTAAGGTAAATATAAACTCAAGTTAACCATCTTCCTAGCTTAATCTTGCTAAATCAAAAAAATGCCCCGTTGAACTTGGCTTCATTTTCCAGCCAGTTTGCTCTTCAACAGAGGGGTGAGATTTTGCTAGCCTTGCTATTCCAAAGGTGGCACTCAAGAGAGCAAGGTAACTCCTTAGTGTTAAAGCCCTAAAACTAGTTCTTGAAATATTAGTTTGGTGAGGTACGTGAGAATTAAACTAGCTTGTATGTGTGGTTTGGGGATATGATTGTAGATAACAATCTATACCCTCTGTTTGGTGGGAAACAAGAAGAGAAAGAGAGAACAAGAGAAGGAGGAAGAAGAGAAGAGAAAACAAAAAAAAAAAACTAGCAAGGTAATGAACTTACCTTGGATTGGTTTTGTTCTCTGTAAGTAGATTTTTTGAATGTAAATATATGACATTGTTAGTGTAGTTGTGATGCTACAATATTGACTGATAAGTGGAGATACTTAAGAGGGTTAAGTGTGGATAATAAGCCTTGAGGCTAACTAGTACATATGTGAAAACAGAGGGGAATTAATGTGCTGTTGCAAGGATTTTAAGGCTTGTTATAATAGGGATGTTAAACTGATCTTGGTGAGCTATTTAGTGTTGTGGGAATACTTAGGAAAGTAGACAAACTTGTCAAAATTTGCCTAGGAATGTATGGGCTTGAGTGTGTTAATACGTGGAGTTGGAATGGTAAGAAAGGAAAGATTGGGAAAAGCTGGATTAGGTTAGTTTGAATGCCTAATTAATGTCAAAACATGCTATAATATATGTAGGGGAGGGGGAAGAAAGAAATTGGCAAAGTTTGGAGTGGTAACATAATCAGAAACAAGGAGAAAACTCATTTTTGTAGTGGTCCGGGTCTGTAAACAAGTACAGAAACCCGGACCAGTGCTAAAACACGGCAGAAACCTATACAGAGGAGTGGTCCAGGTTTACAAACCAGGACACAAACCCGGACCACCCCTAAAATGCACCCGAGAGGTTTCTGAATTAAGGGTCCGGGTTTGTAAACTAGCATGTATACCCGGACCAGTCATAAGTTACACCCGAGAGTGACCAGAGGCATTGGTCCGGGTTTGTAAACTCGGACACAAACCCGGACCACATGTAAAATTGTCCAGAAACTTTAAACCGTGTCTGGTCCGGGTTTGTAACCCCGGACACCAAACCCGGACCAGTGTAAAAAATGTACCAGAGAATGTTTTAAGTGCCCTATGATGGGGAAGTGAATGGTAATGGTTTTAGATGATGTTTAGGCCTTGTTTGGTGACAGTCAAGGTCCTAAGAAGTGTAAACAAGTTTGAGAAGTGAATGAGAAAGTTGTGAGTTTAAGAGCACATGAACTGAACTAGGAATAACGGGATAACGGGGTTTGTACGTGAGTATTAGTTTTACTTACCGTAACGCTTTAATGTAATATAAGCATTTGAATGTTATCAGAGGACGTGTGTGAACCGAGCATGGAGAGATGACACGGTAAAAGTAAAAACCCCGGTGAAATGTATGATTTTCTCATACTCCACGTGCTAACCGAGTTACGTTGATTTGTGTGTTTGTGTGCCGGCTTAATCAAGATTAAAGCATGAAAATAATCCATTGTTTGATTATGTATGCCTGGTTGTATGTTGAATGAGCTAACATACTTGTATGCCGGTGTGGTCTAACATAGAGTAAAGACCGACTCATAGTGAGTAACGTTTGGCTAGAGACCCATAGATCGGTCGATGCTTATGATAACGAAAACGTGCAAACACACAAACTATCCGTTAAAGTATAACAACAACGCAAACATATGAACTCCCTAGAATGTGAGGAGATGTGCGGGTTGAGTAATTACCCGATAACGGTTAGAAAACCAGATTGAAACAATCCACGAAACAAATGAGAGTGGAAAGATAAGTGAACCTCCTTCAAGAGGATTAAAGATAGTTCGAAGATGTGAACTAGTAAAGAAGGTAAAAGAGACCTAAGGGATTAGTAGCTCCCTTGAGACATGGTCGACCTCCTATATGAGGATTTTACCGATTTAAGAAAAAACCGAAAGTATGAGTAAGTGGAATGTATGAGTAACTCTTAAAACCTAAGATTAACCGAACTTAAGAAATGTTCCCAAAGTCATTAGAAACATCGAGAGTGATGCTTCTAGACTAATATACATAATATTATTATAACTCCGAGAGAGGAGTGTATGGGAATGAAAGTAGTCCGAGAGTAGTCGGACCTAAGTAAAAAAGAGATAGGAACTAAGAGAGAGTTCCGTGAGCTAGTTGAACCTTCCCACCATGCTAGGCCCAGAGTAGGGTCGAAACCGGGGAAGTAAGACTTTGCTTGAGAGCCATGAGTTTTGGCCTAACTATGTATTAAGAGTAACAAGCGTGACGTAGGAGACCTGTAGTGTCTCAAGAATCTACAAGAGCTTGAGTATAATCAACCCAAGAGTGTGGGTGAGATAATGAGTATAGATAACCCAAGAGTGTGGGTGAGATAATGAGTATAAGTAACCCGAGAGAATGGGTGAGTATAGAACGAGTAGCCCAAGAGAATGGGTGTGTATATGAACAAGTAACCCGAGCGAATGGGTGAGTATAGTACGAGTAGCCCAAGAGAATGGGCGAAAATAAGAATAAGTAACCCGAGAGAGCGGGTGAGCTATTAAATGAGTAACCAAGGCATAGTGAGGTATAACCCTCATGATGATGCATGTGTTGATTAAATGAACTCCATGTATATCCGACAAAAAGTAGTCGGCGTACCCCGGTTAGCGCTCGGGGTATGCGAATTTCATATGCAACATTAAGCTGAGCCCCGAGGGGCGACGTTTTTATTTTACAGGTACACCGAAGATGTTACCGTTCGAGAGTAGGACGGGGTCGGTGGGTTGCATGGGTAGTTAGATTTAATTACTTATGTATGGAAGAGGTGTAAGACCGAATATGTTGTCGGCATCCATATACTATAGACTCGGTATAGTAAAGAAATCATTTGAGTAAAGTATTTGTATTGTGTATTCGGTTGTTCCAGTTCATCAGACCGTTACGGTATGTAAGTAAGGCCTGGTTAGCCATATGGGTGGCTAACGGCGTTGTTTACCTCTCGTTGTAATTAGAGTTCCGCTGCGTGAGTGAGTAAGAGCATTTAGTGACAGTTTAAGAGAGGTAATGACGAGCTTAACGGTTGGGGTGTTACATCTTCAAACATTTCTGCCTAGGCACCAGTTCCAGCTCATGAATAATTCCGGCCCATGTGCCTCCCTTCCAACTCATTTCGGGCCTCAGTGCCTACCCACAATCTTCAAAACATTCCAGCTCATATGCTTTTCTTGCAGCCCAAACAAGTTTTTACCTAAAACTTCTTCACGGTCCAGAATTTTAGCTCAATCCACTTTTGTTTTCCAACAGATAAGCCCGAACCCCAAGTATGGATGAGGGCGGAAACCCAGTCAGCATGGAGGCCCAGTTTGCAGCCTTAGAGCAAATGTTCATGGCTGCCTTTGATGCCATGGAACAGAAGCATAGGTCCACCACTAATGACATGGAGGCTAAGTATGTCACCATCATCGAAGAGCTGAAAAGCAAAATCAATTCCCTTGAGGTTGGTCATCAGGAAAACATTTCAGGAAAGATTGTTGACTCTGGGAACGAGCGTGACTACATCGAAGTTAACTCTGTTGATGCCCAGGATGCACAAAGATTTGTAGGGCAAGTCGTCCCGGACCGCCAACTAACTGCAGAATTAAGGAAGGCCCTGAAAAGGATCAAGCGCATGGAAAAAGCTAGCAAGCCAGCTAGTTTCGATTACTCTTCTATGGAATCGTACCCCGAGGTTAATCTCCCTTTAAAGTTGAAGCTACCCACACTTGCTCTATACAAGGGTTCCTCAGACCCGTAGGTCCATCTGGCGATGTTCGATAGGGAAATGTCCATCCTCAGGTTGAATGACATGCAGAAGGCCAAGGTTTTCGCCCGTTATCTCGATGAAATACCTCAACGTTGGTACTTGACTCAGAGGATGAACACCAAAACCTATGAAGAGGTTTGTAAGGATTTCCTGCACCATTTCGAGTATGCTAAGAATCTGAAGTCACCAGGTCCGACCTTGCCAGTACCCGGCAGGGAAACAGTGAATCAATGTCTGACTTCATCAAACGGTGGAGGATGAAGGCCGCTGCTATGCCTACAAAAATGGATGAGCAAGAACAAATTTGAATGATTGTGGACAATATGCAGAGATAATACAACAACGAACTGAGTTGCACATACTTCCCTAATTTCAACATGCTGATGGGGCAGGTAAGAGTCATGGAAGAAAAGATTCACAAAGGCGAGCTGAAGTTGGGACAACCCAAAGCCCAGGGTGTAAGTATCGAGACCTTTAAGTCAGGACCGGCCAAAGCAGCTCAAGTTTCGTACCAAGTGAGCACCATACAAAAACCCAGTGCTGCAAGGCAGAGTGTCAAGGCCTCACTCCGATCCAAGAGGTTCTCTGGACCGAGACAGTTCACCGACATTGGCCGGCCTCTCAGTCAAGCACTCATGAAGCTACAAGAGCTAGACTTACTACAACCTCTCCCACCTAGTCCTGGGATCACCCAAGCCGGGGAACATCTCCATCAGTTCTGCCAGTTTCATCAACTACCAGGACACTGTACTAACGACTGTAGAGCATTGAAGCACAAGATCGAAGACCTTATCGAACAAGGACTCCAGTTTGTTGAATAGGCAAAAGTCTAGTAGTGTTTTGCTTACTCTTTTCAATTTTTGGGGAAGTTTATCACATTTCTATTTTACTGAAGTTTAAATTTTAAAATTTCAGTTTTTCGGCTTTTTCAGTTGTAATCACAAAAATGATAATAAACGAAATGTGTTCGTTCACCTTGCACCTTCAACCAAATCATCTTGCTCGTTAGCAAACATTTCTTAAAACTAATGTTCATGAAACGGTCATTTCTTGGCAACTGAACAAAACGACTTGTCTCTTGTTCTAAAAGATGAACATGTCCAACCAAAAACCACCACTCACCCCATAATATCCAAACAACCCACAATGAGGATCAAGGTCCGCATCTATCGAATTGTTGTCACAAACCCCAAATCAATACTGGGGCAATCTGAGTTGAAGTTCGTCGTCTTTCATCTTTCGTTTGAATGTGTGAACGGGTTTCAGAGTGAAAATCTCATGAGAGTGTCTTGAGTGGTAAAACCATGAGTGAACGAGCGTGTCATTTTTACACGACTTCAGTGAGACCACATTCAAAGGTAAGGTAAACGGCATAACTCCGACTGAAGAAGATAGTTTGTAAATTTACTCTTAGACCTGCAAAAAGTAGCAAAGAGCGGATACACAACTATCAGGAATGATGAAGCACCTAGGTACAGCACCACATAGCAAAAGCTTGTGAACCCTGACGTTAAACCCTAGACACCCCCCTCCGAGCCTTTCTATATCCCTTTCGATATTGCAAAGCTCCACAGAGCAAGCCAGCCCGTGATGAATAACCGACCCGGTGACCAAAGGAAGCGAGGAGCCTGACTCTCAGATAACGTTTTCATCAGTCCAGAGAAGTAAAGCCGCTATCAGCATGACGAGGTGATCTGTAAATGGTCCCAAAGTGACACAGGATCCAAAGAGCTCACATCAAAACAGCTCTCAAAACTCAAAACCGGGAGACACAAGAACCCCGAAGGCAAAGTCAAGAAAGGATAAAACAAAGAGGCAAACCCGAAGTGCCTCGAAGAAATCGAAATGACAAAGAGAAGAGAAATGGTGTAAAGGACAACTTAAAAGTCCAAGTCCAGAAGCTCGAAAGCAATGTCAACACAAAGCAGCTAGACAACTTCAAAACAAGGAAGATGAATCCGAGAGAAGACGCAAGGTGCAGCTTTGGTCACCCACTTAAGCTTCACATACCTCAAATATCCATCCATGGTCCCGTTGTCCTTCATCACACCCCATGGCCACGTTATAAGCTTTAAGGACTTCCGACTTGATAGTTGTGTGTCCAATCATGTGAAAGTAACAGATCAAATGCGTAAATCCATCACATATCAAATTCAATGGTCTAGAAGTTGTTACCGTAGGTGAGGAACGAGTGCAAGCACCAAACACATCGTATATAGGTTAGGAAGCACCGCATCGAAGTATAAGCCTTGACCCTGTGAGGATGAGACTTGTTCGCACGTTTAATCAAAGAAAATACTGGGGCAATCGATCGGAACGATCGATTGCCATGAACTCTAGCTCAGATTGTCTTAAGGGAAAAATACTGGGGGCAATTGTCGGTTCCAACAATTGCCATGACAACACCAATTGGAACCTAGAGCTCAAACATCACCACCACCATTCCACCACAGGCACAAATAAGCCCTTACCTCCACATCAAATACCTCAGGCCCACATAAGCCTTACCTCCACACCACCACTACACAGGCCCACATAAGCCCTTACCTGCACATCAAACACCACAGGCCCACATAAGCCCTTACGTTCACATCATACACCATACCCCACCGGTGGCATGTTCATCTCATAGGAGATAAACTACAAGTCCGAAGTCTATAGTTAGGAAATGATAATTTCACTTTCCTTTTTCACTAAACAGAATTTTCTGCAAACACTGCCACGTTTGGCACCTCTTTTAACAATTTCTTGTCTTGAACAACTTTCCTTCAAACACTTCGGTTTCATAAACCTCATCATGGCCACATTTGTTACACTTTCTAGCAATGTCTAGCTTTGGACAATTTTCGATACTTAATATTGCCATGTTTGGCACATTTTCCAGTGGTTTCTTGTTTTGGACAAGTTTCCTACATACACTTCGATTGTATTTTGACATGCACATCATCATTGCCACGTTTGGCACTTTCATAATTAACTTTCATCATGATCATAAGCATAAAATTTACCTTGCATCCATCTGTACGAGGCTCCTCAACATAGACCAGAGATGTAGATTCTCACTTGAAGATACAGATTCTTTAGAGATACAGATTCTTAGCCGAAGATACAGATTCTTCAGAGATACAGATTCTCAGCCGAAGATACAGATTCTTCAGAGATACAGATTCTCAGCTGAAGATACAGATTCTTCAGAGATACAGATTCTCAGCCGAAGATACAAACTCTTCAGAGATACAGATTCTCAGCCAAAGATATAGAGATGCAGATTCTCAACCAAAGATACAGGGATACAGATTCTCAGCCAGAACTCACCAGAGCAGCAGAACTCACAGAGTAGAAGAAACTCACCCAAATAGAAGAACTCGACCCACCACCAATTTTCAATCACTGATAGGTAGTCAACACCTTAGAATAGCTTGACATCACTTCATTCATTTTAGGTAGCCAGCGCCTTAGAATAGCTTGACATCATCTCATTCATTATAGGTAGTCAATGCCTTAGAATAGCTTGACATCATATCATCCTTATAGGTAGTTGGAGCCTTAGAATAGTCCGACATTACTTCATTTTTACCTTTAGGTGGTCAACGCCTTTGAATCGCTCGACATTCTTCCACTTTTCTCATAGGTAGTCAGCGCCTTAGAACAGCTCGACACAACTTATCGGATTTCAATTGCATGTGGGGTCTTTTAAGATCCAAAATTTTGGGTATCACTCAAGCATCAACTAGCCTTTTCATTTCCATTACAAAGTCTAGTTGACGGGGGGCAATCTGTTATACCCAAAATTTGAACCCCCGAAGAGAGTGTCTGCTAATAGGCTAGTAGCGAGGGTTTCCAGTTCGATCGGCACATTTCAGAGTACTAGGGACAGCTTAGTCATCTCCAGGGGCATTTTCGTAATTTTTCAAGGCTCCTAAGCCCCCGATAGGCTTTCTCTCTCCTCCAAAGAATGGTCAAATAAATTCAAAATGCTTTGAAATTTTAACCCATGATATAGGATGACATTTTAAGCATAATGGCCTTGGAATTTTGATTTTTTGAATTTCTAATAATTTTCTAGCAATTTCTGATTGAATCTGACAAGAAATTGAATTTAAAAATATTACAATATCCAAAAAACTCGATTCCACTTTAGAAAAATCAGAAATATCATCCTTTACCCATGTGT
Source organism: Limonium bicolor (assembly GCA_023374045.1). NCBI lineage: Eukaryota > Viridiplantae > Streptophyta > Magnoliopsida > Caryophyllales > Plumbaginaceae > Limonium > Limonium bicolor. The sequence goes on along the minus strand of CM041782.1, from coordinate 4,764,238 downwards.
AAAATTTTATAATCAAATTCCTTTTGGAAGCCTTGAGCTAAAACATCGGTAAATCTTGATATTTACCGGAGTTTTCTATCTTTAAGGAAGATAAGGAACCTTATCCCATGATCAAATCAGAACCTCAAGAACCCTAACACCTCAAGAAACTCAGCCATCATAACCTCTCCACGTTTTTACACATCCAAGCCCCGAAATTCCATCGAAATCCCACAAAATCAACACTAAAACACCTTTTCAACTCCCACAACATCATCCATCATCAAACCTTCACCAAAACAGCACCAAAACGTGAAGAACAGCAAGAACAACCAATAACCAGAAGCTTGGTTCGAAAACCTTTCGGGTCTGCCATCAACAGAGCACTCGATGAACCCCGAAGTGAAGAATCATTGTAAATCCGAAGGTAAAACGGGTAGGAATCTCACTTTCCTAACTCCCTACGACTTAATCAGTCTTATATTGAAATTTGGGTTCAAACTAACCTTTCGTGGCTTCTGAGTTGCTGTTTGTTTAAGCTTCTGCCCAATTACTTGTTTGTTAAGTTTCGCATTAAATTCGATTTCAAATTGAAAACTCTTAAGCACTAACATATTGTAAATCTTTCAGGCTACACACCCATAAAATTTGAGCTCAAAACACCGTCGGGAACCTCCCAAACGCCGCCGTCCGAGGGCGGTCCACACCCACAGACGCTATGTCCTGGGTCCCTGACGCCTTGTCCGTAAGCCCGGACCCCTCCGGACGGTGGCGATATTTCAAAATTTTCAAATTTAGGTTTTCTAAAATAATGTCCGGGCCCACGGACATCCTGTCCGTGGCCCCGGACCTTTCAAAATTGTGTTTTCTGTTTAATTCGACTTTATGTTCACATAGGTTAACTAGGGTCCGTGGGTTCGGACATTAGGTCCGTAGCCACGGACGGAAACAAAATTTGACCTAATTCTGCCTCCGAAACCCTAGTTTAGGAATCTTTAATTTTATTTTAATTTTCTGTCAAAAAATGCTAAAATTAAGCTAAGTAGAGGAAAAACGACTTCTAGGGGTAATAAAAAGTAATTGAACCCTAATTAAGTCGAATATCAGGCCCCGAACCCGAACCCTCCTTTCCTAATTTGATCTAGGTTGAAAATTAGGTGGTGACTCATAATAGGTTCTAGTGAGCTAGCTTAGGTATTAATAATCAATGTTATATGACATAGTTATTAATCTTAGGTTATAAGTGGACCTAAAACCCGACTAGATCCCAATCAATCTAATCAACATAGGATAGGGTTTAAAATCGAGGCTCACAGATACGTTACCACTTACCCGACTATCTGTCAGGCCCGCAAGCTCCTTCGGAGTGCGATCGTCCCACATCCCGTATTTGGGTACACTCGTAGTGCTCGTCATACGCCTAGGTGAAGTATTCTATTGTCAACTCCTTTTGTATCATCCTATGATACTCACCGTAATTCTGTTGGTTTGGCTTTAAAATCCAAGGTTTTAAAGAAGGGTTGTGGTTTTGAAAGAAAAATTTAGGTTTTAAAATCATAGCTCGGTGTTAAAAGAGGTTTGTCATGTCGTGGCCATGACTGAGGTCTTGACCAAGTCCAGCTTCCCGCTGACTGGTATATCCTTAAAACAATGGCCTGGCCGTTAGGCCTTCCCAGGGTTCCATTCTTCCGGTCTTTAGGATGTGTGATCCTGTAGTCGCTTCATGGCGGTCACGGTACATTACTAAGTACTTGTGGTGTGTTAGGGTTCCTCTAATCGTTCCTGTTCTTACTGCACTTGCCGTGGCAAGTGCGTGGTACTGGTGGTTTATGGGTAACCTATACCGGTCGCGGTATGGTTTTCCACTCGTATTCGGTAGTCTTGTCGGCTCTTCCCTTGATCTTATTGATCTACGTTGGGATACTTGATCTTTTAAGTAGCTTTTCGGTAATCTTGACATGGCTGTCGTAGATCTGGGTACTTCTCCAATCCTCGAAGATTCCCATTTGTTTGTTTTGTATTTTTCTTTGTTGCTCCTCCCCACATGTTTACCGTGGTTATTGAGCCTCAGCTTATTCGGGCACTACCTTCGTAGTCCCGTGGGATTATATCACGTGAATATTCTCGTAGCTGTCTGAGCTATGTTGGCCAGGTATTGTAACCTTCTTGGGGTTGTAGTTTTGGAGTTAACTTCTCCCAACTATATCCTTAGTCAGGTAGTATACCATTGCTGTTGCTATTTAGCTATTACTGTCCCGTATACTTGTGTCTCGGGTTTTGTTACAGTTCCTTTTTCCGCTCTGTGCACGCTTAGTGCTTCTTTTCCTGCTGCAGGTTGACTAGCTAGGTTTCGCGACTGCTAAGCATGTCACCCCATGCTATTGTAAGTTGCAGCCTCTTCATGGTTGGAGTACTCGTTCTACCGCTATTAAATGCGGGTATTGTTGTTCAACCGGGAACCATCTCCGGGACTTCCATTTCTTGGAATCTACTACATGTCAGGTTCTTTCCTCTTATAGGAATATCTCACTACTGCCAGATCGGGTTTTCCCGAGCATGAGAGGACTTTCCTTCTCTCTGGCGTTCTTTCCCAAGTTATACAATAGGGTTTGTGGAGGGCGGGTCTGATATTGTAGGTATCCGGTACACACCGGTGGTTCCTAACTAGCAAATCTCTAATGCTAACTCTCTCAGCCTTTAGCCTTAAGCTTCTAATTCCTAACTCGGTATTTCCTAAGCTCGGTATTTCCAGTCATCAGAGCGATACTTCGCTCTGATATCACTTTTTGTAACACCCCTACCGCTAAAACCGTCATTACCGTCCAATCTCCTCGTATTTCCATTCTCACGCAGCGGATACCTACTTGCTCAACGGTGGGTAATACAATTCCGTTAGCCACCCACGTGACTAACAAGGCTTACTACTACTACTTACAGCATCGGTCCGATGGACCAGAATCCCGAGTACTACACATCTACAATACATACTTCCATTACCAACTGAGTACTACAATTCTCCATTTCATACAATAATCCATAAATTACATGCAACATACCGAGTTTACTAAGATCCAAATACAAATACAATAATTCTTTCAAGTTATACATACTCAATAAGAGACTACATCTACCCATTCCTCACAAACTACATACTTCTAATACATAAGGTGTACCCCTTGGTACACTACTACTTCAAGGCTACAAGCCTTATACACTTCACTACCAACTACAATCCTTCTCTAGCTACCTAAGCAAGATGTCGGTCTCTTACCATGGTCATAACTGCTTCGGTACCTATAAAATAAAAATATTGCCCCTAGGGGCTCAGCTTACGCTCCATATGACTTCCGCATACCCCGCGTACTAGCGAGGGTACGCCGACTACTTAGGTCGAATTCATGCGATTCATTTTATTCATACATACATACATGCTTTCATACATAATACTACATTACTGCACAACATACATACATACACTTCAGTACATACAAGGTAGACAATACAAGCCAACCGATACTTACTTACCTTTTCTGAAATACACATACACAATACATACACAATACTTACACAATACACAATACTTTGTTAGCTCCATTTGTCCACCCGGGTTAATCGGGTGGAGATTACTCTTTTACTCGGGGTCAATGACTTACACCAGCCAAGACCGTTACTCATACAATACTTTACTTACTTACTACTTACTCAAGTCAAGTCGTCAGGACCTCCGGCCCGGGGACTACACCGTCCCACCACCGGGATTTACTTGGCTCACTAATCCAGGATGCTACCCATTTAAGGGGTTTGGGCCGTGGAAAAGTTTAAGAACCAGGAATCGGATCCAACCTCTTGTGTCTCCTCATCCTCACGCGTGGCCGAAACTATATCGGACTTTTACTCATTCCAATTTATTCAATACTTACGTTAGGAGTTAGGTAGTTAGGAATTAGTAGAAGTCACACATCCAAGCCACACAATAATTCAATACTCCCACACACACATCCATACGAGATACAATACAATACACGAGTACACTGCAAGGTATAATACACTTCATCTTCATCCATATATTTCATGAATTATACAAACTAGTGTTCAAGACAACATATATCAAGAACAACCTAGAGCAAGCACAAGTAAGTGCAATATAGTCCGATTTATGCATTTATCTTATTAGGTGATCAAATAAGCACACAAATGGGGTAACCAAGTTAGAATACAGAGCATGAAGAAATCATACCTTTCACCGTTGATTTTTTACTCACCGACTCCTCTTCGGTGTTCCACTATTCGAATCCTAGCTTATACATAGAGTTGGGTGGTTAATTATCTATAATTAACTTACTCATTACTTTCCCTACTGTTTCCTTGTTTATACTTACTAACTCATTGTTACTTAAATACATTTACTTATGTTACTTGCTTAAAATTATTCTCTAAGCTTGTTTATGGCCTTAATGACCATTAAACATCATTAATTAAGTCTTAATTACCTTATACTATCATTACCATTCAATCCCCATCATTACAATGCATTAAAACACATTCTGGGCAATTTTTAGGGTGGTCCGAGTTTGTTTCGGGGGTACAAACCCGGACCAATGCATTTGGTCAGTCTCGGGTATGTTTTGTGTGTGGTCCGGGTTTAGGTCATGGTTTACAAACCCGGACCATGCGTTTGTAAATCCTCTTGGGTGTGAATTTGGGGTGGTCCGGGTTACATCCTGGTTTACAAACCAGGACCACTCCTTCTGAAATACATTCTTGTACATTTTAATGCTGGTCCGGTTTCTGTACCGGTTTAGAGACCCGGACCAGTTGCAGTAATTGAAAATATGTGTGTTTTTTATTATGTTTCAACTCCAAACTTCTACCAATCTCTTCCCCAATATTCCTACATATAATCTAGGGTGTTTTGACCCTAATTAGGCAATCAAAACTAACCTAATCCATCTCTATACAAATATGTTACATAATGCATTCCACTGTCAAATTCCTCCATTGTTACAATTTTCTTCTTCCACAAATGCTACAGATTTTTCCTTTCTTCTTCCCCCTAATCCTATGGCTCTTTCATTGCCTCATTTGCATTATACTCAACCCAAGTCTTACTCAGTACAACACTCATTTTACTAAGTCCTACATACTAATTCTTCCTAGTTTCTCCAATGCATTATTTCACTTGTGCTATAGATTTTACACCTTTTCATTCTCATACCACTACTGATACTCCATGGTTACTAACATCTCTATTAACCTCAATACTCACCTTGGTTTCCCATTCACCAAGTCATCCACAAATGTACATCTCCTACCGAAATTTTGCCACAGTTCGCCTGCAATTCTTACTGCTCCACATACATACTTTCTCACCAAATTTATTCCTATTCTAGCCACACCCATTCAAGGGTCCTACCAGCACTCAATACATTAATACTCCATCAAACTACAGTACCAATACATCATTACTTCCTCAAACCACAATATCAGTACACATACACAACTATTTGGCTCTAAGGCCTACAATCCACATACTTGCTCACAAATACTCAAACTTCCATAACTACAATACTAATACATATTTTAGGTTCTTTATTTTAGTTTACCCATTCCCATTACTCTAATGCAATTAAATCTAGCATTAAGAAGGAGCTCTTACCTTGAGCTTATAATTCCTTCATTCTTTTCCAATTCTTCTTCTTCTCTCTTTCTTGCACCAAATCGGTCACATGGGGAATGGAGTTGCCAAACTCCATTCCCATCACCCAATGAACTTAAAACAAGTGTAATTAAAATACTAACCCTTAGATTTATGTTAATTCATTGAAGTGCTTCAAACACAATTTCTAGGGTTTACCTTTGGATTATTTTAGGAGGGGTTTTAGCCCTTGGTTCAAGAAGATGATTCCATCACCATTGCAAGGTTGGAATGATGCTTATAAGAGAGAGAAAAATAGAGCATTACAATGGGGTAAAAATCGGTTACAAAGAAAGATGGAGGAATCATGAGTTTTCATGTAGATTTTTACCTTAATGAAGAGAGGAGATTCCAAGCTACCCATTGATGATATTTTCTCTTTGAATGGGGAAAACCCATGGAGATGAACTTCCTCATTTTGGAATTCTAAAAAGAGGGAAGTGTAGAGAATGATGAGGGGAGTTCAAATATGTAATTTGTATTTGATTTGGAGCTTAAATAAAGCTTGGGCAAGCTTGAGAAGGTGAGCTGCCATGGAGGGGAAGAAAATCGCCAGCAACCAGAGAGGAGGAGGAAGGTGACGGTGGGGAAGAAAGAAAGAAGAGAGAGAAGAGGGAAATGAGAGGAGAGAGGGGGGTTTTTGCTTTTTGTACCTTTTCCTCCTTTCTTTCTTTTTCTTTCTTTCTTTATTTACTTGTGTGTGTGTGAGGGGCTGCTCTCATAATAAAACCGGCTCCACATATATATGTATGCTGGAGCGTTTTTTGTCTTTTATAGAAAACGCTCGTTATTTTACCCAGTTTTGGTACTATTCACTAACCGGGCCCGTTTTCCGGAATTTTCTCGTTTCTTTAATTTTATTGGTTATTAAGCTTCCGTTAATGCTTAATTATTGTTATTTAATGAATTATAATTTTTCACGGGTTCGTTTGACCACTTAAAGTCACGTTTTCGGGTTTTCTCGAAAAATGTGCGCTAAAGCTCTATTAGCGTTTAATACATTATTTGGATCCGTTTTCTTCGGGAGTTGTTCCCTTACATTATTTAGGCCTTATTAAGCTTTAGGAGTCCACATAATACTCTAACCGAGGTCCCGTACCTCCTATGGTTATTTAACGCTTATTTAGCATTTTTCCCTTTTTAAGCGTTTCTTCATTTCTTTTAGATTATTTTTCCTTTCCAAAATTACTTAGGCACCATTAAGCCCTTAAATACATATTAGGATAATCTTAACCACTATATTTAAGTTCAGGGTATTTCAGGAAGCTTTTGTATGAAACTTAACAAGACATGATTTTGCTAATATGGAAATTCAATGTGAATTACAACCTAGCTTCCTATCTTGGGATTCGACAGAGGTATTCTGTCTCATCTAACACTCGCTCTACTCTAGAAATAGATCGATGGGGAATAAGGAATAAAGGGAGTGTTTCGTGTGCTCTACAGGTAATAGATACCTAAGCTAAAGTGACTAAGTCACACTAAGATCTCTCGTAAATGTTGTGTCTCTCAAACAAACTTTTTCTCTCTTCTAAAACTTAAACTCGGATGCCTACTTCTCTCTTTACAAATGTATGTTTATATATAGTCTAGAGACATGCTAAAATAACGGATATTGATCGTGGAGTGAGGCTTTAGATTAGATGTGAAAGTATTGGAGTGGCCTTGCTTCTCCATGATCTCATAGAGTGTGTCTTCCACGTCGCCTTAAATATCGGAGTTAGTGGTTCTGAACGTGTGCGTGCACGTCAAGTATAAATCTGTATTGACAGTGGAAGTCTCTGTGCAGCACTACTCGAACTGGAAAATTTTGAGGGCTAGTAGCTCTACAATGCGGCTTTCACTGAGGAGGCAAGCATCTGCAAAACCAAGTCTTCAACAAATTTCATGATAATTTATTAGTGGTCATATTATAGTTGGCTAACCACATAACCACAACCACGTGTAACTTTATCTTAAAGGCGGAATTTCTTATGTTTGGCGAGACTGATAGAGTATGATGTTTGACATAGTAAACAGTGTGATTTAGATAATGTATACTCTTGCCTACACCCTTATGTAGCTAGAGATAGTCACATTTACTGTACATCTAACAATGCAAACATCTACACAATATAAGAAAAAACTATAGAAAAAATTATCTACTACACATGGAATTTTCATATATATTTTTGTATACCCACATTTACAGTTAAATTAGTCTAACATAGCTACATGTAGATGTAGTAAATAGTTATTGTTTAGACAAACATTGCTAATTAACACTCTTTTCTTGATGTAATGTTGATTAGTTAAATCCCAAATCAAACTTAACTTTTTATCTTCATTAGTTTTTATTTCATACAGAACGGAAAAGCTTGTGCTGGAGCCACAAGGCTAGATGGATTAACTAATTGTACCATTGTTCATCATAATTCGTGTTCTTCAAAACAAGATGCATCATTAACATATTTTGCTGACCAAAATTTTAAGTTTTTGGAATGAGTATATATTACGTATTTTAAAACTAATCTTAGTCACTTTGTTAAAATTCATTAACAAAATGAATCTTCATTAACATTCACTTTTCTTAAACTAAAGATCAACTTTTAACAAACAAAGGATTAACATTGTTTCGTGTGAAAGGTTCACTTTTTAAACACAAGATTCACTTTTCTTAAACATAAGTTTAGTTTTCTTAAATGACGGACTCACTTATAAATAAATGAAAGGGTCATATTGTTCTAGCATAAGATTCACTTTTATTAAAGTAAAGACTCACTTTTTAAAAAATAAAGTATTGACATTGTTTAATGTAAAAGGTTCACTTCTCTTAAACATGAGATTCACTTTTTCAATTGAAGATTCACTTATCAATAAATGAAAGGTTCATATTTTTTAGCAAAATTCACCTTTCTTAAACTAAAGATTCACTTTTAAAAAACAAAGATTCACCTTTTGTAAACTAAAGTTCACTTTTAAACTAAAATTTATATTTTCCTACTATCGGGGCCACACAATTTGATTAATTTTCACCGTCTCCCTGTATTATACGCTCAAGTAACCTCGACCTCACTGTAGAAGGATATGAGCTTGTCTACTTTCCGATGGTTGTTGATAACAAATGCACGTTAATTGAAGGAAAGGGAGACATGCTATCATGGCCTTCATGTTTTATCATTGTAACTGATGAGTAATAACATCTAACATTAATTTAATTATCGAATATGAAGTTGTTTGTCATAATTTTAATGTAGTTATATTCTGGTATATCCCTCAGATCCCCCTCGTGAGGAACATCACAATTTTAGAGATAATGACAAGATCAACCAGTCAGCTCAAGCATGAGAAGTGGTCGAAGGGACACACATGTCACTGATGAGGTAATAACATCTAATAATTACTTTATTAATCAAATAACAAGTTGTTTGTCATAATTTAATGTGGTTACATTTTTGTAGATCCCTTGGATGCCGCTTCGTGTGGAACATCACAACATGACAGTTGATGAGGAGATCACCCTACCGACAAGAGGATTGAGATGTGCTCAAAGGAACAAACATGTCACTATCCACACTGTAAAGGAAAAGAGCAAGGTAGCTGCCCGCCAGGGGTGTTCCTAACCGGTTAACCAGCTTTTCGATTAACTGGAAACCGGTTAACCGGATTGTCGGTTGGTCAAATTTGATAACCGTAACTCGGGTTGATGTGATATGGTTCCGAAGGATGAACCGAATATGGACAGTTCCAATAAGATTTCATTCTTGAACAACAATCCATTTTTTTATTAAGAAGCGTTTAATTGGACCGGTTAATCATCGGTTTCAGTATAGTTTTACCAGTTTAACGATTTACCGAAATGATATAGATTTATGTGTTTTTTCTTATAATTAGTAAACAATGTGCGGTTTTACCGGTTTTGGTGTGATTTCAAACCGGTTAACCTCTTATTTGATAAAATTTTATTGGTTTTGATATAATTCTAACGATTAACTATATAATTGTATATTTATTTTTGGTAAATATAATAATTAACCATATAGTTTTATACTTATACTCAAAAAAAAATAAATTAAACACTTAAACGGTTTTTTCGGTTAACTGCTTTCATCAAAATAAATAACCGTAACCGGAACCGGATAATTAAACGGTTTGTTTATCCGAACCGGCAAACGACTTCGGTTAACGGGTTTTTGTTTCACTTTCACCGGTTCCGGTTTGGCGGTTCCGGTTTTCCATGAACACCCCTACTACTCGTGGTAAGTACAAGGTAGCAGAGAAGATACACAGAGACGACCATTGATCATGCCTCCATAAGAAGAAGGTTCACACTCCCATATAGAGTGATTAAACTCTTAAGCTACTCATAGGTGAATCTATATGACTACATTCAAGAAAGGGGCAATCATTGCACCAGCATCACCATGAAAATACCTCAGTGGCGCTTTTTTCTATGCCGATGGTGATCGATATACTTTTGTGATCTTAAGGCCTGAAAGAGATTATGTGAAAAGATTTACTTGAAATATATACATCATCCAAGCTTATTGTTTGTATTTGTCTCTTTCCTATATTTTATAAGTCATATTAAATAAATTAAATAAGACTAACTAGTAAGTTTTTACTATTGAAATACCCATAACTAATAAATGATGATTAAAGATCAAATAATGATTACTAGGCTAAAATGTGCTTTAAGATCATTGAGGAACAATCTAAGATCTTATAAAGCAAAAATGTGCTTTAAGATCACTTAGGGAAAAATGTGCTTTAAGAAACCTAAGGAGTATGTAACCTCAATTAGGGTCCAAAATGGATTCCTAAACCTTCTATCTAAAGTAAGAAAAGATAGAATAATTATCAAAGAAAACCAAATCATAAATGTGTTAAAACACAAAAAGGTGCCTTAAAACACTTTTTATGAAATTGTTTAGAATTGACTTTGGTTATTAAGGATTATGTACATCATCGTGAAATAATGGACTATAATTTTGAAATACCGGGAAATGCAGGTTGTGAATGATATAGTATATAGTTCGGTTTATGAAGCTGAGGTTAGTATTAGGTTGGCCAGAGAATTAAATGACAACTACTCCCAAATTAATCATTCTCCTTAAAAGTGTTTACAACTATTCATAACGTTTTGGCCTTATTCGATTTTGATATATTGCGGATGTCATACTATTTGGATACTATGTTATCCTCTTAACCTCGTTTTATTTATTTAAGCTATAAAATACTATTCTAGAATCTTCTTCCCAATTTTATTAACTTTAGATATATGGAGTTCGAATTCAATTTGGCTTTCTCCTTGTGGTTATTTAATTTCAAGAGTTCAAATTCCGTTTGACTACTTAAAATAATATTATTATCTCTCCTTATTTTTCTCTCAGCAAATATATTATTAGCATTTTGATTCCTTCTTTTAACGTGATTGTCTTTCTTCCTGTTGAACTTTGAAACCACTTACAATATATACATCTATTTGTTTTAAACTACTTCCTTCCAAGCAGATGTTTATTAATTAACTTCCTAATTATTTTATTTCCCATTCTCATCTTGTTACAACGGTTACCCACGTTCTTCTATTTTCACGTGGGGATTCATTAAATTAATTATAAGTTCTACACCTTTTGAATATTGGCAAAACTGATTTCTCTTCTAATATTTAATATCTTCTCTCCTTAAAACCTAGACTTTAATTACTAAATTTATGTTTTCTTAATTGTTTACAATTAGTTCTCTATTTAAAACACCAATTCTCTCATCCATCTTCATCCTCAATACGCCGTTCTTTCACTCATACTCTTTTCAAAACTCTTCACACTTTCCTTCTTCAATTCTTGGTGATTCCACGTCGGTTCCGTCGAGGTCTAATCAAATTCTCTGGTTCCAGTTAGTAAATTGTGGGGTAATGTATTCTAATTAGGGTTGTATAATTGTTGTGTACGCGTTGTTTGTTCTTCTTGATTGTTGTTTTGGTTACCTAGAGCCGATTACATCGAGGAACGCTATCGATAGACTGGAGCAGTTAGGCTCTTGAGGGATTTTGGATTGTTCCAGGTAAATTCAATGCTCAATGATTGTTTGACCGATGTTTTGTAAAACAATTGAAAAAGGGTTCGTTGTGCTTTTATGAATTCTCGGTTGTGTTTTGGAATTGGGGATTTTTCCCACGTTTTGGAATTGAGAAATTGGATGGTGCTGTGGATTTTGGTTTCTGGATTTTGGGAGTCTTTCGCAGGTTGTATTCTATTGTTTGGGAGCCCATAGGTGTTCCCCATGGTTATTATTATTTGCGCTGCACACATTGTTGCAATTAAGCCCTCTGATCTACTCTATGTTACTGCTGTCTCATAGGGGGTGTGCACACTTAAGGACTTAGGGTGAGGTGATTGTTTGACGGTCCCATAGGTGACTATCCTGGAATTGTGTTTGGGGTCCCTAGGTGACCCCGTGTTTGGAATTTTGTACCTCCTGTTGAAAGCTCCCTACTGTTGTGAGCCTCGATTTTAAACCCTATCCTATGTTGATTAAAGTTGATTAGGATCTAACCGGGTTTTAGGTCCACTTATAGCCTAAGATTAATAACTATGTCATTAACAATAATTATTAAAACCTAAGCTAGCTCACTGGAACCTATTATGAGTCGCCACCTAATTTTAACCTAGATCAAATTAGGAAAGGAGAGTTCGGGTTCGGGGGCTCGATATTCGACTTAATTAGGGTTCAAATTACTTTCATTACCCCTCCTAGGTCGTTTTTCCTCTACTCGGTTTAATTACGGCTTTCTACAAAGTTGTTTTTAACCTAGGTGCGCGCTTCTGTTTTTTGTCTTTTTTAGCATTTTTTGACAGAAAATTAAAGTGGAAATTAAAATACCTAAACAAGGGTTTCGGAGGCAGAATTAGGTCAAATTTGTTTCCGTCCGTAGCCACGGACCTAATGTCCGAAGCCACGGACCCCAGTTAACCTACATAACAATAAAAGTCGAATTAAACAGAAACACAGAAAATTGCAAAGTCCGGGGCCACGGACAGCTGTCCGTGGGCCCGGACATTATTAGAAAACCTAAATTTAAAAAAATTTAAAAATCCCGCCGCCGTCCGTGGGCGTCCGGCTTTCGGACAGGGAGTCCGGGACCCCAGACACGACGTCCGTGGGTGCGGACAGCCCTCGGACGGCGGCGTGAGGCTGTTCCCGAAGGGTTTTTTGGCTCAAATTTTATGGGTGTGTAGCCTGAAAGATGTACAATACGTTAGTGGTCGAAAGTTCTCAATTTGAATTCGAATTATGCACGAAACTTGGTAAACAAGTTATTGGACAGAAGCTTGAATAAACAGCAATACAGAAGCGTACGAAGGTTAGTTTGAGCCCAAATTTTGAGGCAAGACAGATAATACCGTGGTGAATTGGGGAAGTGGAGTTTCTACCTGTTTTACCTTCGGATTCACAACGTTTCTTCACACCGGGATTCTCGAGTGCTCCGTTGATGGCAGACCCGAGAGGATTTCGACCCAAGCTTCTGGTTGTGGTTTTTCTTGCTGTTCTTCACGTTTTGGAGTGTGTTTTTGTGGGTTTTGATGATTATTGGTGCTTTGGGAATTGGAAAACTTAGATGTGATGTTTAGATGGTGATTTCGGGGGATTTTCGGTATGATTTGGGTGGCCGGGTGTTGGAAAACGTGAGAGAGAGAGAGGAGGCTGTGTTTTCTGACTCTCTAGGGTTCTTGAGCATATGAGGTTCTGATTTATCCAAAAACCTATCCCCTTATATAGACTTTCTTAAAGATAAAGAAAATCTAGTAAAAGTAAGATTTTTTGATATTTAATTAAGTGACTTCCCAAATGAATTTTGCTGTGAATTTTAACCACATGTCAAGGATGGATATTACGAATTTTCTGAGGTGGAACCGACGAATTTTTTAATGTTGGAATATTTTAAATTGAATTTCTCGTCAGATTCAGTCAGAAATTGCTAGAAAATTATTGGAAATTCAAAAAATCAAAATTCCAACGCCATTATGCTTAGAATGTCATCCTCTATCATGGGTTAAAATATCAAAGCATTTCAAGTTGATTTGGGCATCTTTGGAGGAGAGAGAAAGCTCATAGGAGGTCTTAGGAGCCTTTAAAGATTACCAAAACGCCCCTGAAAGTGACGAAGCTGCTCCCCATGCCATGAAACGCGCCGATCGAGCCGGGATTCCTCACTGCTTGATTAAAATGCCTCTCACAACACCAGTACCTCGTAGACCCTAGCCAGGGGGGTCAAAATTTTGGGTATAACAGATTGCCCCCCGTCAACTAGACTTTGTAATGAAAGTGAGAAGGCTAGTTGATGCTTGAGTGATACCCCAAAATTTCAAATGTTTCCAAGACCCTGCATATTATCGAAAACTGACAAATTGTGTCGAGCTATTCTAAGGCGCTGACTACCTAAAATGATGATATGATGTCAAACTGTTCTAAGGCGTTGACTACCTATGACGAATGAGATGATGTCAAGCTATTCTAAGGTGTTGACTACCTATAAGTAAAGTGAAATGAAGTAATGTCAAGCGATTCTAAGGCGTTGACTACCTATGAGATGATGATAACTGGGTGGTATGCAAATGCAAGAATGCTGAAATGCTAATGATGCTAATGATGTTGATGATGTTGATGATAATGCTGGTGATAATGCTGATGATGCTGATGATAATGCTGATGATGCTGATGATAATGCTGATGATGCTCGGATCTTCTGGGGACCGAAACCCGTGCTAATGCTCCTGGCTGGACCCAATGTGGACTTATTGCCATCGCCCCCAAGCCGGTGTGCAGGGATAACTCCTGGTAAAAACCTTGGGGACTTATTGCCTTCGCCCACCATTCGTTGATCCCGGAAATAAGTTGACATCGCAAAAGGAGGATTTATTGCCATCACCTCGCCAACTTTTCTGTCGCCAGGTCTTGTGACGCGCCTGGATAATGCAACTAGGTCTTATGACGAGCCTATATGAATGAGATGAATGCAATGTGTTTGATGAGAGTGGGTAAGCTAGAGGGTAACTCTAGGTGAGCCTAAGGGAATGCAACTAGGTCTTACGACGAGCCTAAAGATGGTTCTAGGTCTTACGACGAGCCTAAAGGATGGTTCTAGGTCTTATGACGAGCCTAAGGGAATACGACTAGGTCTTACTACGAGCCTAAGGATGGATCTAGGTCTTATGACGAGCCTAAAATGGATTATAGGTCTTATGACGAGCCTAAAGGTTGTTCTAAGTAAGTGGGTAAAATGTATAAGTGGATGTAGAAGAATTAAAGTTCATGCCAAATCTGGAGATGGTAGTGCTCAAGATGGGCCTGCGGATGTTTGGACGTGGAGGTAGGGCTTAAGACGGGCCTGTGGGAATTTGATGTGGAGGAAGGGCTTAGGACGGGCCTATGAATGTTTGGTGCGGAGGTGGGGCTTAAGACGGGCCTGCGGGATTTGATGTGGAGGAAGGGCTTAGGACGGGCCTGTGAATGTTTGGATGCGGAGGTGGGGCTTAAGACGGGCCTGCGGGGATTTGATGGGAGGGAGGGCTTAGGACGGGCTTGTGAAAATGTTTGAACCTTGGGTTTTGGACTTTTGGGCCTCATCGGTGTTGTTGTCGCAATTGTTGGAACCAACAATTGCCCCAGTATTCTTTCTTAAGGCAATCTGAGTTAGAGTTCATGGCAATCGATCGGAACGATCGATTGCCCCCAGTATTTTCTTTGGCTAAGCGTGCGAACAAGTCTCGTCCTCGTAGGGTCAAGCTTATGTTTTGATGTGGTGCTTCCTAACCTACACTCGACGTGTTCGGTGTTTGCACTCGTTTCTCATTACGGACACAACATCTCCACCATTGAATTTGACATTTGTTAGATTTACGCGTTCAACCTGTTACTTTCACGTGATTAGATACACAACTACTAAGTCGGAAGTCTTTTGAGCTTATAATGTGGCTATGGGGTGTGATGAATGACAACAGGATAATGGAGGAATGTTTAGGATATGTGGAGCTCTAAAGATGACCAAAGCTGCAACTTGCACCGTCCCTTGGACTTGTCTTCTTTGCCTTGAAGTCGTTTGGCTATTTCATGATGACTTAGCTTATGAACTTGGGACTTGGAACTTTTGGGTGTCCTCTTTCTTTCCAATTTTGGATTTCTTCGAGGCTTTTCAGGTTTGCCTTTCTTTGAACTCCTTTCCTTCGGGGTTCTTGTGTTTCCTAGTTTTGAACTTTGAGAGCTGTGAGCTCATTTGGATCCTGTGTCACTTTGGGACCATTTGCGGATCGTTTCGTCATGCTGGTAGCAATTTTGCTTCTTTGGACTTATGAAGTTGCTGTCCAAAAGTCGGGCTCCTTGCTTCCTTTGGTCACCGGGTTGGTTATTCATCATGGGCTGGCTTGTTTGTGGAGCTTGTAATATTGTGAAAGAGGTCATATATGAAAAGCTCAGCGGGGGTGCCTAGGGTATAATGTTAGGGTTCACAAGCTTTTGGCTGTGTGGTGCTGCTGTACCTAGGTGCTTCGTCATCCCTGGTAGTTGTGTATCCGTTCTTTGTTACTTTTCATAGGTTTAAGCGTAAATTTACAAATTATCTCCTTCGGTCGGAGTCATGCCGTTTACCTTACCTTTAAATGTGGCCTCTCTGGAGTCGTGTAAAAATGACACGCTCTTTCGCTCTTGGTTTTACCACTCAAGGCACTCTCGCGAAGTGTACACTCGGAGACTTGCTTGCACATTTAAGCAAAGAAATAAACATTATCATTCCTTAACTCAGATTGCCCCCAGTATTGCTGTGGGGTGTACTTAACGAACCTTAGAATGCCCAAGTTATTTATGGAGGGTGATTGCATGTGTGGTGGTAAACAATGGTGGTGAGTGGTGATGGAGCGATCGCTGAGTAATTTTCTGCTTTGGCGGCAGCAGCTTTGTTTTTAAGCTTTGGTGAAATAGCAAAAATAAAGTGATGTGGTGGCTGCAACGGAGGTGGTGAATGTATGGATGGAAAGGTGGTTTTGTACAGGGGGTTTCGTAAAAGAACGAAGGCCTTTCTTTATATGTCTGCAGACATGCCTTATGAGAGAGTTTTTTTTCCTTTTTTTCTTTTTTTTCGGCACATGAACGGAAATATACTCATTAGAACACAAATCAAAGAAGAAATTTTATTGATAACCAAAAGAAGTAACAACGACATTGAGTACCAACTAAATGGGAGAAACAGCCAAACTAGCTACGGAAAGACAGAAGCTACCTAAAACAACCAAAGGAAAATAATAATGACCCCAAAGCGGAAGTAAATGACTAACTACCCCTAATCCGTGATCTATTCTTCAAGGAACATCCAATCAGGCATCGCTTTCTCCTCCGCTGCTTTTACCGTACCTGTAAACATGGGGAACATGAGCACATGAATAAAAATGATAGTTCAATTGCTGAAATGAAAGATGGGTCCGCTAACGCACCAAGTCCCTGACGACCAGGATTCGCTGCTGGAGATAGAACGTCTGGGATTCCTTGGAGATCCTTGCCAAGGCCCTTACCCTCTTGATAACCATACTTTTCCATGATAGCCTTCCCTGGCCCAACCTTAAGTTTCTGAAGAGAAGTTGGGTCGGACTGCTCTGGGACAACACTGAACCTGCTCAGATGGGACGAACCCTCCTCTTCAACCATGCAAACAGGCAACTCCCTTTGATGTGGTTCACCCCTAACGATGTGGACCTTCCCGTCTCTTTTGAACTCAAACATTGATGCACCGTAGAAGGGACGGCCTTCAAATCTTGAAGGAAATCCCGCCCCAGAATCAGGTTGAAAGAATGGGGAATCTGCAGAACCAGGAACTTTACTGGATGAACAACCGTCCCAAACTTGAGCGGAAGATCCAATAGGCCGAATACATGTCTTGGGTTATCATCATACCCTCGTAACACTATTTGGCAAGACTCAAATTGTCATACCCCATACTCTCTGCCACTTTCAGAGGGCAGATGCTAACGTCTGCTCCTGTGTCAATGAGGACCTTTGGCACTTTGAAGGCCCCGCACCAAACAGTAATATACAATGCCTTTCCCGAGTGCTCGGAGATCTCATTATCGTGAAAGCTGATCTCCTCTTCCTGCTTCTGCCAAAGTGCCGCGACCATCCTTTCCGGGGCTAAACTCTCCTCTGGCCCACCCAAATGTTTGGCGATGGCCCGTCGGTGCTCTGGCGAGATCGTAAGCAAGGACCAGATGGCCATGGGGATAGTTGTTGCCTTCAGCTTCTGAAGCAGCTCTCGTTCACCTGGAATTTCTTCAGCCACCGGGGAAGACGACACTCGCTCTTCCCTTCTGATGGCTTTTCAGGCGACCCGTAATGCTTGCCTGACCGAGTAATATGAGCATTCGCTGGGACGAAGCTGACTATGGGTGTGGGCTTCCGTCCTGCCCCTCGTGCTGGCTTTTTGTCATCCCAGAAAACAGTAAAGGCAGCACACTGAACCTCGGATTCTGAGGTCTCGAGGTCATCCAAACGCTGATATCCCTGATCGATGAGGTCCTGGATCCGATGTCTCAGCACTTTGCAATCATTGGTATCATGTCCTGCTAGCTGATGGTACTTGCAAAATCGACTGAGTCTACTCCCCTTTCGCGTCTCTCCATGGCGAGGAATGAGCGGCCGTATTAGCCCCTCGTCCTGCAGCTCCTCAAAGGCCTGGCTTAAAGGACAACCAATGGGTGTGAATTCCCTTTCGGCTTTCTGGGGAAGCTCCGGTACCGGGGCTGCAATCTGGATTTTTCCCTCTTGGGCCAATAACAAAATTTTAGACCTCAGATTACGACAATTATCTGTGGAGTGGCCTGTGAGTAGGAGGAAACGGCAGAACTGTTCGGGATGTGCCCCCAGACACCGCCCGCGAAACCGCGGGGCTTTAAGTTGGACTAACCCCTGCCCTAGAAGTACTCTCAGAATCTGACTCTGCGGTTGCTGCAGATCTACAACGGGCGCCTGTGCGGCCTGCTCTTGTTGTGGTCCCTGGTTCTCCGGCGACTCGATCCCGTCCTCATCGGGGACCAGATCTAAAGGGATGATCTCCCCGAGAGCATGAATGAGAGCTCTCGCTTCCCTTGCAGCCGACGCAAATCCTGAGCTTAGCTCTTCCAAAGCACTCCTGTGGACAAATTCTAACTCAGCTAGTTTCCCTATCAAATCCACGAGCAAAGCACTTCGATCGTTAACTCCAGACGACATCCTAGTTGTAAGGGGTGCTGCCTGTTTTAAGCAAAAAGATAAGTCAGCATTGCGGGAGTGAGACTGGAACTAACTTAGGAACTCAGGCCGAAGGCTAGTGCGCCGCAATGAATGCCAGGCTCCAAAATTTTGGGAGGGTCTGCTCTGGACCACGCTTTCGGGTTACAAGATTCGTTGGTCTTACGAGTGGGTTTTGCAAGAATCAGGCTTGCAACAAGAATCAGCTTAAGGGATTTTTTCTTGTCTTGGGTGATCGAAGTATTTGGACTATGAAAACCCCTTAAATGTTTCATTTGGGCCAGAAGAGATTGATGGATCGATTCAGATATTGGGCCTGATGCACAGGAGTCCTACACAAGGGGGTGATGCAAATGTCCTCACAAAATAACTCAGTCCAATGGGTACAGATCGATCCGGAGAGGTGCTTGGGGCGCGGGCCCAGGTCACCACAAAGGAATAGGGCTTGCACGCTATTCTCTTTGGGCTACCCCACTTTTTCACATCACCTAAAGGTGTGCGTCTACGGTCGGGTCTTTGACTGACCAAACAATGGGCTAGGTGTAAGGGTACTGCCAGGAAAATGCTTGGGGCTAAGGCCCAGGTATTAAGGGGGTGTGGTTAGACGACACCCTCCTCTTTTCCCCCATTTATTCACATCACCTAAAAGGTGTGAGTCCCTGACAGGGGACCCTCAATGGGTCCGGGGGTGAAATCGGTTTGCGTGGACCCTCGCTCTCATATGATGCAAGGGTGCAAAAATTAAAGTGCGCACAGAAGTAAACAAGCAACATAGTAAAAGCCATAAATAAACATTTTCAAGTTAAGCCTCTCTCTTAAAATTAAACAAGTTAAAATTAAGAAGTTTATCCCCAGCAGAGTCGCCAGTCTGTGAGCCTCGATTTTAAACCCTATCCTATGTTGATTAAAGTTGATTAGGATCTAAACGGGGGTTTTAGGTCCACTTATAGCCTAAGATTAATAACTATGTCATTAACAATAATTATTAAAACCTAAGCTAGCTCACTGGAACCTATTATGAGTCGCCACCTAATTTTAACCTAGATCAAATTAGGAAAGGAGAGTTCGGGTTCGGGGGCTTGATATTCGACTTAATTAGGGTTCAAATTACTTTCATTACCCCTCCTAGGTCGTTTTTCCTCTACTCGGTTTAATTACGGCTTTCTACAAAGTTGTTTTTAACCTAGGTGCGCGCTTCTGTTTTTTTGTTTTTTTAGTATTTTTTGACAGAAAATTAAAGTGGAAATTAAAATACCTAAACTAGGGTTTCGGAGGCAGAATTAGGTCAAATTGTTTCCGTCCGTAGCCACGGACCTAATGTCCGAAGCCACGGACCCCAGTTAACCTACATAACAATAAAAGTCGAATTAAACAGAAAACAGAAAATTGTAAAGTCCGGGGCCACGGACAGGCTGTCCGTGGGCCCGGACATTATTAGAAAAACCTAATTTTAAAAAATTTAAAAAATCCCGCCGCCGTCCGTGGGCGTCCGGGCTTTCGGACAGGGAGTCCGGGACCCCGGACACGACGTCCGTGGGTGCGGACAGCCCTCGGAGGCGGCGTTGAGGCTGTTCCCGAAGGTGTTTTTGGCTCAAATTTATGGGTGTGTAGCCTGAAAGATGTACAATACGTTAGTGGTCGAAAGTTCTCAATTTGAATTCGAATTATGCACGAAACTTGGTAAACAAGTTATTGGACAAAAGCTTGAATAAACAGCAATACAGAAGCGTACGAAGGTTAGTTTGAGCCCAAATTTGAGGAGGCAAGACAGATAATACCGTGGTGAATGGGGAAGTGGAGTTTCTACCTGTTTTACCTTCGGATTCACAACGTTTCTTCACACGGGATTCATCGAGTGCTCCGTTGATGGCAGACCCGAGAGGATTTCGACCCAAGCTTCTGGTTGTTGGTTGTTCTTGCTGTTCTTCACGTTTTGGAGGTGTTTTTGTGGGGTTTTGATGATTATTGGTGCTTTGGGAATTGGAAAACCTGTTTAGATGGTATTTCAGGGGATTTTCGGTATTATGATTGGGTGGCCGGGTGTTGGAAAACGTGAGTGAGAGAGAGAGAGGAGGCTGTGTTTTCTGACTCTCTAGGGTGCTTGAGCATATGAGGTCTGATTTTATCCAAAAACCTATCCCCTTATATAGACTTTCTTAAAGATAAAGAAATCTAGTAAAAGTAAGATTTTTTGATATTTTAATTAAGTGACTTCCCAAATGAATTTTGCTGTGAAATTCTAACCACATGTCAAGGATGGATATTACGAATTTTCTGAGGTGGAACCGAATTTTTTTTAATGTTGGAATATTTTTAAATTGAATTTCTCGTTCAGATTTCAGTCAGAAATTGCTAGAAAATTATTGGAAATTCGAAAAAATCAAATTCCAAATGCCATTATGCTTAAAATATCAAAGCAAGCATTCAAGTTGATTTGGGCATCCTTTGGAGGAGAGAGAAAGCTCATAGGAGGTCTTAGGAGCCTTTAAAGATCACCAAAACGCCCCCTGAAAGTGACGAAGCTGCTCCCCATGCCATGAACGCGCCGATCGAGCCGGGATTCCTCACTGCTTGATTAAAATGGCCTCTCACAACACCAGTTACCTCGTACCCTAGCCAGGGGGGTCAAAATTTTGGGTATAACAACTGTGGTTTCGGAATCGTTATGTTTTCTGGAAATTCATCAACTGTTCAGTAAAAAACTTCGCATTGTTATTAAACGCAAATAAGTTCTGAAATGTTTTACAGGTTGAGGTGGAATTTACTCAGTTTTTTGATTTATGCGATCCTTTCTGTGTTTTGTCTATGTTTTATGATCGCAGGTATGGATGACTGATTATGGGGATCGGGGCGACGAATCATATAGTTTAGGGACTACGAATAATTAAGGCGATGTTTCAAATTTCATCGATTGAGAGATGTTGTTATGTTCTCAAAGCTTTATACATTAAATGTTTGTTTTGCTTCCGCGTAACTTGAAAGTTAACTTTGTTTTTAAGTGTTAATGGTTTTTATTAGCCTGAGCACCCACGGGAATTGGGTGTGGCGGTAATGCCCTGGACGTTTGAGATCCGCTGCTGAGTTAAAGGTTATGTTCATCTGAGTTTTGGTTAATGAATTTATTAGCGTTTATGAATTGGTTTTATTTGAGTTTGAGCTTGTACTGAGTATTTATAATGATCTTATCTGTTCAAAAGTTCCTCCTGTTGTTATTGAGTTTTACATGAGAGTTTCTAATGGTTTTTGGTTTCTGTTTGCATTTTAAAAGCTGCATTAAGGACCTGTCCGAACGTCCGTCCGGACATCAATGTTCGGACAGGCCCCGAAAGTTTCAAGGTCTTTGATTGTTTGGCTGTGTCCGAACATCTGTCCGAACTTCTATGTTCGGACAACATGCGAGGACGGGTTCAGCTTGCAAGTCTCGACCTATGTCCGAACTTGCAAGTTTGGACCAATGTTCGGACCACGTAGGATTTTTCCGAAGATTTGAAACTCGACTTGTGTCCGAACATCGAAGTCCGGACACAGTTCGGACGTTTGGTTTTCCTTAGTCTATTTCGCTTCGGCTTGTGTCCGAACTTTCCATGTCCGGACACAAGTTCGGACCTACTCTGTTTTGCCCTTTTAGAACTCGTTCGAGGTCCGTTTTAAATGCCGTTTGCGCCGTTAGATTTGTATTTTCATAAGCTATGTTTTGAGGTAAAAATCCAGGGTGTTACAAGGTGGTATCAGAGCCGTGTTTTCGAAATAAGATAAGATTTGAGTAAACCGGATTAAAAATGTGGGGATAAGCCGCTTGGGAAAGTTATGTTGAGTTATATGCTATATTGTGTTCTGCTGAGTTATATTGGACACCTCTATGTGGTGCTTGAAGGTCATACATGGAATAATTGCTTACTGGTTACACATATGTATATTACATGATGGTATAACATGTTTGTTTAATTATGCATTCTAACTGTCTACCCGAGGATTGGGTAGTATGAGCATAGTAGGACTTAAGGGGATATTTGTAGGAAATTAAATTCCTTGAATGCGTGACTCATAATCAGGGGTCCATCTTGATAGAGTAGACTGGCAGGCCGACTGAATTCCTCCTACAACACCAGAAGTCGAAGCAGGAGCACTACCATGGCAGCCAACGACCCAATGAGACAACTTCAGGAGCTTGCCTTGAACCTGGGCCAGATTGTGCAACGCCAAGCCCAGCGAGACAACGTGCCAGAAGACTACACGAAGAGAATTGCCCACCTGAAGCCGACTGCATTCAAGGGGGAGGAGGACCCAGTACTATGGAGGATTGGCTGCGTGAATTCGACAAGATCTTTGAGGTAGTCAACTTCCCTACTGACAGGAGGTCAATGCAGCCGTGTACTACTTAAGAGCGAGGCAGACATCTGGTGGTCTGCCAACAAGGACGCTCTCCCTGGCGGGACTACTTCAAGTGCCGACCCGGAGTGTGAAGGAGTACCACTCCAAATTTCTAGAGCTGGCGAGGTTCGCGCCGACGATGGTCCCTGACGAGGCGTCGAAGGTACAGCGTTTTGTAGGGGGACTCAACTGGAGTCTCCAGGAGGCCTTGAGCGTACTGACGATACCTACCCTCCAGGATGCGTATGGTAAGGCTGCTAACCTGTTTAGGGTGCAGCAGAAGAGGAGGGAGGTCCAGTCGGGCCAAAAGAGGAAGACAGAGGATGTGGAGGAGTCCCGGAGTCGAGATGATCGACATCAGAGGCCCAACCAGGACAAGAGGTGGAGGCCTAACTCAGAGGATAGGAGGAGGTTCGATGGGAACCAGAGGAATGACCAGAGGAGGAGTGATAGACCCCAGGGGCAGTTTCAGAGGGGAGAGATCGGGAGAGACAGGCACTTCCACTGCAGGAGATGCCACAAGGACCACCCGGGGAAAGACTGTGAAGGAAACCTGGTGGCGTGCTTCCGGTGTGGCAGGAAAGGCCACAGAGCTTTTGAGTGCTTCCAGGACCCTCAGGGAGCTCAGCAGAGGGGTAATGGCGGGGATCGAACCTACAGACCAGCAGACTCCCAGCCTCGAGGCAGAGATCAGCACCAGGGCCAGAACCAGCGCGGGGATGCTCCCCAGCGTGGGAATGGCGGGGGTGGAAATGGAGGCAACAGAGGTCAAGGGGAGAACCGAGACAACAGTCGAGCTCCTGGAAGAATCAATGTTATGAGTCGGGCCGAAGCTGAGGCCGAAGCAGAGGTGTTAGCAGGTACCTTTTCTGTTCATGGTACTCCTGCTCGTGTTTTGTTGATACTGGGGCTTCGTATTCGTTCATTTCTGAGAATTTTGTTAAGAGACTGGGTCTAGAAACTTGTAAATCCCCTACCATAGCAGTATCCATACCCTCAGGGCGGGTTATTTCTTGTAATTATGTATTGAAAGATGTGGGGGTAGACATAAAGGGGGAAACTTTTATAACTGACCTGATCCAGTTCGTCCTCCCCGACTTCGACATCATCTTGGGATGGACTGGCTAAGCAAGTACAAAGGGAAGATCGATTGTGGTGAGCAGAAGATCACCTTGAGAGGACCATCGGGCCAAAGAGTCTCCTACAGTAGCATGGAGAAGAAACCGGGAGTAAAGATAGTCTCAGCTATGTCGATTCTCTCCCAAGTGAGGAAGGGACAACAGGCATACCTTTGCCATGTCCAGGACCTGAGCCGAGAGCCAAACCCATTAGAAGAGATCCGAGTGGTGAATGAGTTCCCTGACGTCTTTCCAGATGAGATTCCTGGCATGCCGCCAGACAGGGAGGTGGAGTTCAGTGTCGACCTTGTGCCAGAGCAGCGCCTATTTCTAAGGCCCTATAGGCCCGTATGGCGCCCTCAGAGTTGAAGGAACTGAAGGTCCAGTTGGAGGACCTCTTGGATAAGGGATACATTCGTCCGAGTGTATCGCCTTGGGGAGCTCCTGTGTTGTTCGTAAAGAAGAAGGATGGGAGCATGAGGCTGTGCATAGACTACCGGGAGTTGAACCAGATCACGGTGAAGAACCGGTACCCCTTGCCCAGAATCGACGACCTTTTTGATCAGCTACAGGGTGCAGGAGTCTTTTCCAAAATAGACCTGAGGTCGGGATACCACCAGCTTCGTGTTGCAGAGAAGGACATCCCGAAGACTGCCTTCCGGACCAGGTATGGGCACTTTGAGTTCCTGGTGATGCCCTTTGGATTGACAATGCGCCGGCAGTCTTCATGGACCTCATGAACCGGATCTTTAACCCCTATTTAGACCGGTTTGTGGTGGTATTTATTGACGATATCCTCATCTACTCCAAAGATGAGGAAGAGCATGAGGAGCACCTGAGATCAGTCTTACAGATCCTGAGGGAGCAGCAGCTTTACGCCAAGCTGTCCAAGTGTGACTTTTGGTTGGACCGAGTGGCCTTCCTGGGCCACATCGTTACTAAGAAAGGAATCTCAGTGGACCCGGCCAAGATCCAAGCAGTAAAAGAGTGGCCAAGACCGAACAACCTGACAGAGGTTCGTAGCTTCCTGGGTCTAGCGGGTTACTACAGAAGATTTGTGAAGGATTTCTCGAAGATTGCTAGACCCCTACAAACCTCATGAAGAAGGTAACCAAGTTTCAGTGGGACGAGGATTGCGAGAAGGCGTTCCAGATGTTGAAGGATAGGTTGACCACAGCCCCAGTGCTAACCTTACCCTCAGGGACAGACGGATTCGAGGTTTTCAGTGACGCTTCTAAGTATGGCTTGGGGTGTGTCTTGATGCAGCACGGGAAAGTTATAGCCTATGCATCGAGACAGCTGAAGGAATATGAGACCCGATACCCGACGCATGACTTAGAGCTTGCAGCAGTAGTCTTCGCCCTTAAGATCTGGAGGCACTACCTCTACGGTGTCACCTGCAAGATCTACACGACCACAAGAGCCTCAAATACATCTTCACCCAGAAGGAACTTAATATGAGGCAGAGGCGGTGGTTGGAATTGATCAAGGACTACGACTTGGAGATTTTGTATCATGAAGGGAAGTCTAATCTAGTGGCCGATGCTCTGAGCAGAAAGAAGAGTCATTCTGTGAATTCAATGTGGGTCTTCCAGACGAACTAGTTCGTGACTTTCAGAGACTGAATCTGGAGGTGATGGAGGCTGGAGGAGTAGAGCGCGAGGTGAAGTTGTACCACATGAGTATTTCTTCCGACATCTATGGGGAGATACTCAAAGGGCAGTCTGGTGACGCGAAGTTAGGGCGGATCCGAGAAAAGATGAAGGAAGGTAAAGCAGAGGGCTTCGAGATCCACAGCGATGGCAGCTTGAGATTCAGAGGTCGATGGTGTGTGCCTCAGGGGTGTGCCGAAGTAAAGGAGAGACTGATGAGGGAGGCCCACAATACTCCCTATTCGGTCCATCCTGGTGGTGACAAATTGTATAAAGACTTGAAGAGGATGTTTTGGTGGCCTAAGATGAAGAGGGAGGTGGCGGAGTTCGTATCAAAGTGCCTTACCTGTCAGAAGGTCAAATTCGAGCATAAGAGGATGGGAGGTTTATTGCAGCCGCTGGAGGTCCCAAAGTGGAAGTGGGACTCCATTTCCATGGACTTCGTGATGGGTTTACCACCGGCGAGAGGAGGAGTCGACCAGATTTGGGTAATAGTGGACCGCCTCACTAAGTCTGCACGATTCATACCCATGAAGAAGACGTGGTCCATGAGTCAGTTGGTGGATGCCTACATCAGGAATGTGGTGAGATATCATGGAGTACCTGAGACCATTATATCAGACAGAGACTCGAGATTCCTAGCCCATTTCTGGCAGCAATTTCAGAAAGCAATGGGCACCAAACTAAAGTTGAGCACTGCTTTTCATCCAGCCACTGATGGCCAGACCGAGAGAACCATCCAGACCTTGGAGGACATGCTTCGAGCATGTGTGATGGACTTCCAGGGTTCATGGGCTGATATGCTGCACTTGGTGGAATTTTCGTACAACAACAGTTACCATACCAGCATCAAGATGGCCCCTTATGAAGCTTTGTATGGGAGAAAGTGCAGAACACCGTTGTGTTGGAGCGACATTAGTGAAACTGTTGTTTTGGGGCCACAGTGATGTTGATTGAGGAGACTAGCAGGTTCGAGTGATCCAGAGTCGGATGAAGGCAGCTCAGGACAGGCAGAAGTCCTATGCCGACCTCAAGCGTAGACCAGTTGAGTTCGAGGTGGGAGACAGAGTCTTCCTGAAGGTATCTCCTGTGAGAGGGGTAACCAGATTCGGGAAGAAAGGGAAGCTCAGTCCCAAATTCGTTGGCCCTACGAGATCTTAGAGAGGATTGGAGAGGTGGCATACCGCCTGGCACTTCCTTGTGAGCTGGAGAAGGTTCACAACGTCTTCCATGTATCCCAGCTGAAGCAGTACGTCCCCGACCCTTCGCACGTGTTGCAACCAGAGGTCTTGGAGTTAGAGCAGGACCTCTCTTACGAGGAGTATCCCATCAGAGTCATGGATACTAAGACAAGAGAGACCAGATCGAAGTCCACCCGCATGGTCAAGGTCTTATGGTCAAATCATGGGACGGAGGGGCCACGTGGGAAGTGGAGGAGGAGATGAGAAGAAGTACCCACAACTCTTCGATCAGGTAATCGTTTCAGCCAGTACTTAGTTAGCAGTTTTCGCTGTAAGGATGAGTTTTAGCTTCGAGGGCGAAGCTTTCTTTTAAGGGGGATGAGATGAAATACCCGGGAAATGCAGGTTGGGAATGATATAGTATATAGTTCGGTTTATGAGGCTGAGGTTAGTATTAGGTTGGCCCAGAGAATTAAATGACAACTACTCCCAAATTAATCATTCTCCTTAAAAGTGTTTACAACTATTCATAACGTTTTGGCCTTATTCATTTTTGATATATTGCGGATGTCATACTATTTGGATACTATGTTATCCTCTTAACCTCGTTTTATTTATTTAAGCTATAAAATACTATTCTAGAATCTTCTTCCCAATTTTATT
The DNA here is from genome assembly GCA_023374045.1 of Limonium bicolor. Classification (NCBI taxonomy): domain Eukaryota; kingdom Viridiplantae; phylum Streptophyta; class Magnoliopsida; order Caryophyllales; family Plumbaginaceae; genus Limonium; species Limonium bicolor. The sequence goes on along the minus strand of CM041782.1, from coordinate 4,736,331 downwards.
AACTTTAGATATATGGAGTTCGAATTCAATTTGGCTTTCTCCTTGTGGTTATTTAATTTCAAGAGTTCAAATTCCGTTTGACTACTTAAAATAATATTTATTATCTCTCCTTATTTTTCTCTCAGCAAATATTATTAGCATTTTGATTCCTTCTTTTAACGTGATTGTCTTTTTCCTGTTGAACTTTGAAACCATTTACAATATATACATCTATTTGTTTTTAAACTACTTCCTTCCAAGCAGATGTTTATTAATTAACTTCCTAATTATTTTTTCCCATTCTCATCTTGTTACAACGGTTACCCACGTTCTTCTATTTTCAAGTTGGGATTCATTAAATTAATTATAAGTTCTACACCTTTTGAATATTGGCAAAACTGATTTCTCTTCTAATATTTAATATCTTCTCTCCTTAAAACCTAGACTTTTAATTACTAAATTTATGTTTTCTTTATTGTTTTACAATTAGTTCTCTATTTAAAACACCGATTCTCTCATCCATCTTCATCCTCAATACGCCGTTCTTGCACTCATACTCTTTTCAAACTCTTCACACTCTCCTTCTTCAATTCTTGGTGATTCCACGCCGGTTCCGTCGAGGTCTAATCAAATTCTCTGGTGCCAGTTAGTAAATTGTGGGTAATGTATTCTAATTAGGGTTGTATAATTGTTGTACGCGTTGTTGGTTTCTTCTGATTTGTTTTGGTTACCTAGACGCCGATTACATCGACGAACGCTATCGATAGACTGGAGCAGTTGGGCTCTTGAGGGATTTTGGATTGTTCCAGGTAATTCTATGCTCAATGATTGTTTGACCGATGTTTTGTAAACAATTTGAAAAGGTTTCGTTGTGCTTTTATGAATTCTCGGTTGTGTTTGGAATTGGGGATTTTCCCACGTTTTGGAATTGAGGAATTGGATGGTGCTGTGGATTTTGGTTTTGGATTTTGGGAGTCTTTCGCAGGTTGTATTCTATTGTTTGGGAGCCCATAGGTGCTCCCCATGGTTATTATTATTTGCGCTGCACACATTGTTGCAGTTAAGCCCTCTGATCTACTCTATGTTACTGCTGTCTCATAAGGGGTGTGCACACTTAAGGACTTAGGGTGAGGTGGTTGTTTGACGGTCCCATAGGTGACTGTCCTGGAATTGTTGTTTGGGGTCCCCTAGGTGACCCCGTGTTTGGAATTGTGGTTACCTCCTGTTGAAAGCTCCCTACTGTGGTTTCGGAATCGTTATGTTTTCTGGAAATTCTTCAACTGTTCAGTAAAAATTCGCATCTGTTTATTAAAGGAAAATAAGTTCTGAAATGTATTTACAGGTGAGGTGGAATTTACTCAGTTTTTCTGATTTGTGCGATCCTTTCTGTGTTTTGTCTATGTTTTATGATCGCAGGTATGGATGACTGATTATGGGGATCGGGGCGACGAATCATATATTTAGGGACTACGAATAATTAAGGCGATGTTTCAAATTTCAGCGATTGAGAGATGTTGTTATGTTCTCAAAGCTTTAACATTAAATGTTTGTTTTGCTTCCGCGTAACTTGAAAGTTAACTTTGTTTTGTGTTAATGGTTCATTAGCCTGTGCGGTAACGCCCCTAAATTACTAACCATAATATGATAATAAACTTGCTCAGATTAATAAAGCGGAAGCATAAGTCTTATAGGACGTTACCGCCACACTCACAACCATGTGAATGCTTAGGCTTAACTTACAACCAAACTAACCTTGTATTACATAGGTTATAGAACAACCTAATACATTAGTCTAGAAACCAAGAGAGAATAAAATGATGGTCTTCTAGCCCCAAAAGCCCACACTCTCGAATGTCTCCACAACTAAGGAGAAGCTTCTTCATTTCCTGCATCTGTGGTCATTCATACAATCACAAAGAAAAGACCACAGGGCATAAAGCCAAAAATCAGCAAAGCTGAGTAAAATCAAAGCTACCATCAGAAAATAACTTAGTAAAGTACTTGATGGTATATACACAAACTTTGCTCAACCAAGAGTTCAAGCATTAACAATAAGGCATCCAAACCTGCACAAGTACATGTTAATCAATTCACATATTTTCCTTGTCATCAATTTCTCCATTCCACACAAATCAGTTCAAGGGACGAATCCCGATCATTGAGGCGATCCAACCTTTCCCAAACGCACTCCAGGCCCTAAAAGATGTGCACACCCCCTATAGTACCTTTAAACTATAGTGTAGGAAACCATGAAGCATCTCATGGAGCCCAAGGCATACCATGAGTCCAATAATTCATAAGAAGGCAGTTACTGCTCAAGTTCCACATATGGCCATATATCTCAACAATCCATTCCAATGAGTTACTCATTGAATCCTCATTAATCAGAATATAACAATTTAAAGTATAACAAGAATAAACAGTCAAGTCACTTAACAAAGCCCATTTCATAATTTCAAACACAAGGGACATAACAATAATCAAACAGCACTTAAGGAAAGGCTATGATCACATAATCTTACATGGCACCTTCGGCCAGATCATACAGCATCAAATATCTCAGCTTAACAATTCAAACAACCATAAATCATACCTTAAGACCAAGTCTTGATCAAACAAACAAATCATATCCATTTCAGTTCTACTATTAACTATCTCATCTAGATCAGCTTAAGACATAATTTAACTATAGATTACAACCTGATCAAACCATAATTGGTTCCTAACACTTTCGGTCATAACAACACAATATTAACCAGATTAGCTTAGGAGTTAATCCAACCATAAACAACCTTCTAAGACAGTACATATAAGTTCCTAACATATTAGACTTTAAGACCTTAAGTCCCAGCTTAGTTTAAACTATCATATTCATCCTAAAATCATGCTATACATCTCTTTAATAGTTCATGGCCAATTCTGCCATACTAGGTTACTAATGACCAGAACATCAACAATCATGTTTTTAACCCTAGGACACATCTAGTTTACACTAATTAACTTCCAACTGAAAGCGGTTGTACTAGACATCTAATACACCAGATTAGCTCTTCTAGTAATCACACCTTACAACTTAAACAAATTCTATACTTTCACCTATGTTATTCTGCCATAATAATCAGATAGGTTCTAAGTTAGTTAAGCACCTAAAACACTTGATTAATGCTCTAGAATTCCACCCACAAATCTGGTGATTAAACAAAACTCTTTAAGTCACCATTTATCCCAGGTTATAACAACACCATATTAGACTAAAGATCATCCAGAACAATCATAATTACCTCTAGGTTATTCCCACTTACTAAACAGCAGCAAAACACCATAAACAAGCTCTTAAGCAATCAGTAATCAAAGGTAGGCTGTAAACACATCCTTTTCTTCCTTAAAACACTTTTCTAACTCTTCTAGCTTTAGGCTAATAAATACCTACGAATTTTAATTAGATAATATAGGGGTAATACTCCTGTAAAACATACAGATTTATTAAGGGATGGTAACCATGAAGTTACCTTGCAGATTGTTGAAGAAAACCTTCCTTAAATCCTTGGAAAGCTTGCTAGAAGTTAGAACACCCTAAGACAGCTTTAAGCTCCTAGAATGGACATGGAAATGGAGTGAGTTCCCTTGGTTTCTCCTCTGGTTTTCGGTTGAGAATAGACTAGGAAAGGATGAAGAACACAACCAGAACGTCCTTACCTCTAAGATTGGAAGAAGATGAAGATAGTAGCTCTCCTCCTTCTCTTTGCTCTCGGGGTGGTGGTGGTGGTAAGCTTTCCTCTCTTTCTTTTCTCTTCTAAACGTGCTAAATGGCTTAATAGAGGTGGGGGACGGTTTATATAAGCAAGGAGGACGGTTTAGGTTGCTTAAGGTGAAGGAAAAGTGTGTGTGGCTGATTTCTAAGCCATGTCACATCTCCAATGGGATGTTGCCACCTCCTACCAGCCTACTTAGGTGTCAAGCTCCTATTGGTTATGGTATGTGTCAAGTGTTTAAGTAGGTGCCAACTCATCGTGCCACCTCGTGCTTAAAGACGTCCTACTTGCCTACTAGCTTGGTCGTGCTTAAGACGTCCTACTTGCCTACTAGCTTGCTGAGTCACCTACTTGCTTACTAGCTTGATGAGTCACCTACTTGCTTGCTAGCTTGATGAGTCACCTACTTGCTTGCTAGCTTCCCCAGCAGCTGCATCACCTACTTGTGTGTTTACTACATAAGCTAGCTGCTGCATCACCTATTAGCTTGGTTGTCACAATGTTATTGGAGCATTCTAGCTAGCTACTTTCAAAACAATACAAGAAGTGCTATTAAGGACTTTTCTGGTCCAAATGTGTACTTATGCCAATATTAGGATTTAAATATGCTTAATAGCTCATTAAGACCTAATTAGCAAAGTAAATCATCCTTTAGAAACTTTGGGTATTTCATTCACTCCCCCTTAAGAAAAGCTTCGACCCCGAAGCTCCAACTATTCCCAAGATCATTCATACATTAAAACTATAATGCAACTAATAAACATTAAGTATTCACACCAAGTAATCAAGCATAACAGAAGAGCATTCATGAAAAAGGGTCTTAACATATTCATACCAAAGATATCAAGAATAAGAGTATCGAAGTCACTCCCCCTAAATTTTAAGTTACGACCTCGTAACTATAAATGTTACCTAGGATTCATCAAAAAGTTCTGGGTATCTTGTTCTCATAAAATCCTCTGTTTCCCAGGTTGCTTCCTCAATTTATGGTTGGTCCAAAGGACTTTCACCATTTTCGTAGTCTTAGACCGTGTCTCTCTGACCTTTGTGTCCAATATTTGTATTGGAACCTCCTCATATGACAAAGATGGGTCAATCTGAACTTTTTCAGGTTGGATGACATGAGATGGATCGTGTATGTACTTCTTCAACTGAGAAACATGGAAAACATTGTGTACCTTGTCTAATTCTGTTGGTAATGCTAATCGGTATGCCAAAGTTCCCACTCGTTCTAAAATTTCATATGGGCCAATGTATTTAGGGCTAAGCTTTCCTTTCTTCCCAAATCTCATGACTCCCTTGGTTGGAGATACCTTCAAGAATACTTTCTCTCCCGCTGTAAATTCCAGAAACTTTCTCTTTTTATCAGCATAGGACTTTTGTCGATCCTGTGCAGCTTTCATCCTTTGTTGGATGAGTTTCACTTGCTGAATCATGTTTTCAATCATTTCTGGTCCTAACAAAACCGTTTCTGAGATGTCATCCCAACATAGTGGAGTTCTACACTTTCTTCCATATAAAGCTTCATATGGAGCCATTCCAATGCTACTATGGTAACTGTTGTTGTATGAAAATTCTATCAAATGGAGATGATCAGTCCACGTACCTTGGTAGTCCATAATACAAGCTCTCAACATATCTTCTAATGTTTGAATTGTTCTTTCTGTTTGTCCATCTGTTGCGGGGTGAAAGGCAGTACTGAACTTTAACTGAGAACCCATAGCTTTTTGAAAGCTCTGCCAGAAACGACTTTGAAACCTAGAATCCCTATCAGATACAATACTTGTAGGAACTCCATGATATCTAACAATTTCCTTGATGTAAGTAGCAACTAACTTATCCATTGTCCAATATCTCGCATTGGTATAAATCTGGCTGTTTTGGTGAGTCGATCCACAACAACCCAAATTTGATTCATTCCTGACCTAGTTAAAGGTAGTCCCACTATAAAATCCATAGATATGGAATCCCATTTCCAAGCTGGTACTTCCAATGGTTGCATTAAGCCTCCTGGTCGACTATGCTCAAACTTTACTTTCTGGCAAGTTAAACATCTAGCTACAAACTCAGCAACTTCACGTTTCATTCCTGGCCACCAAAACTGTTTCTTTAAATCCTTATACAACTTATTACCTCCTGGATGTATGGAGTAGGGTGATTGATGGGCTTCTTGCATCAACTTCTTCTTAATCTCCCCACAGCTCTTAGGAATGCACCACCGACCTTTGAACCTTAAACTTCCATCTTTATGGATCTTAAAATCTGTAGCTTTCCCTTCTATAATTTTCCTCTTGATTTGTTCAAGTTTCTCATCCCCTGATTGGTCTTTCCGGATCTCTTCGAATATATCCAGAGAAATGGACATTTGGTGTAGACTACTTGATTGTGCTTCTCCACTAACTACTAACTCCATGTCAAGCCTACGAATATCTTCATACAACTTATCTGGGAGGATCCACATGGCTGCTGTTGAATGACTTCTTTTTCTGCTTAAAGCATCAGCTACAAGGTTTGCCCTGCCTTCGTGGTATTGAATATCCAGATCATAATCTTTGACAAACTCTAACCATCTTCTCTGCCTCATATTCAGCTCCTTTTGAGTGAATATATATTTTAAGCTCTTATGGTCGGTGAAGATTTTGCAAGTGACTCCATATAAATAATGTCTCCAGATTTTCAGAGCAAATACTACTGCTGCAAGCTCAAGGTCATGAGTGGGGTAATTTTCTTCATGTTTCTTCAATTGCCTAGAAGCATAGGCTATCACTCTCCTATTTTGCATTAGAACACAACCCAGACCAAACTTCGAGGCATCACAGTAGACCTCCAGGCCATCCACTCCTTCTGGTAATGTTAACACTGGAGCAGTAGTTAATCTAGTCTTTAGTTGCTGGAATGACTGCTCACATTGGTCACTCCACTCAAATCCAACAGATTTCTTCATCAAATTCGTCAATGGCCTAGCAATTTTGGAGAAATCCTTGACAAATCTCCTATAATAGCCCGCAAGCCCCAGAAAACTTCTAACCTCTGTAACATTGGTAGGACGAGGCCATTCCTTAACAGCTTCAATCTTTGAAGGATCTACAGCTATACCTTCACTTGAGATGATATGGCCCAAGAAAGCCACTTCTTTCAACCAAAAATCACATTTAGACAGCTTTGCATATAACTTATGCACTTGTAGTAATTCTAACACCTTTCTTAAATGTTCGGCATGATCTTCCTGGTTCTTGGAGTAAATCAAGATATCATCAATAAACACCACAACAAAACTATCCAAATATTGATTGAAGACCCGGTTCATCAGATCCATAAACACCGCAGGAGCATTAGTTAGGCCAAACGGCATTACCGTAAATTCATAATGGCCATACCTCGTTCGAAATGCTGTCTTTGGAATATCTTGTTCAGCTACCCTTATCTGGTGGTAGCCTGATCTTAAATCAATTTTGGAGAACACACTAGCTCCCTTCAATTGATCAAACAAATCATCAATTCGAGGTAGTGGATACTTATTCTTAATGGTTACTTTGTTTAGTTCCCTGTAGTCAATGCAGAGTCGAAGGCCCCCATCCTTCTTCTTTACAAACAAAACTGGAGCACCCCAGGGTGATACACTAGGTTTTATATACCCTTTCTCCAATAACTCCTCTAACTGAGCTTTTAATTCCTTCATCTCCACTGGTGCCATTCGATAAGGTGCTTTTGCTATTGGTCCGGTTCCTGGCACTAAGTCAATGCAAAATTCAACTTCTCTTTTGGGTGGCATTCCAGGAATCTCTTCTGGGAACACATCTGGGTACTCAGCAACAATAGGAATTTCAGAAAGCTGATTTCTCTTTTCATTTAGATCTCGTACATAACACAAATACACTTGTTTTCCTTTTCTTACTTCTGCTGCCATGGAGATGGCAGAAATGATCTTCACCTTTGGCTGCCTTACTATCCTGTATGATACCCGTTGCCCTGAAGGACTCTTTAACAAAATCCGCTGTTCGTAACAATCTAACCGCCCTTTGTACCGTTGCAGCCAATCCATCCCCAATATAATATCAAATTCCAAGCCTTCAAATACTACCAAGTCAGCTGGGAAACCTACTCCTTTAACAAGAATATTCACGTTCTCTATAATCTCAGAGCATTTTATCTTTTCCCCCGATGGTATTGTCACACAAATATTCACACAAGAAATACTGGACAACTTCAATTTCCTCATGAAAGCAGTAGAAGCAAAAGAGTATGTGGCACCGGAGTCGAATAAAACATGTGCTTCTAATCCATGAACAGGGAAAATACCTGTAATGACATTTCCTTGAGCTCTAGCCTCTGATTCATTCATCACATTCAGGGCTCCAGACTTCTTGTACTTGTTCTCATTCTTTTCAGCCCCTTTACTGCTACTTTGTCCACCACCAACTCCAGAAGCTGCTTTAAAGGTATTAGAGTTAGTATGGCTAACCGGTGGCATCCTTTCCTGAAGCTTCTTGACTCAGGGTTTCGGAAACATTCATAGGCCCGATGCCCCAGCTTTCCACAGTGGTTACAAGTCACGAACCTCCCTTCACAATCTTTTCCAGGGATGATTCTTCTGACATCTCCTACAGTTATAAGTTCTTCCACTTGGTGCTGTGGAAAATGTCTCCTTACCCTTGCTCTGGATACCTCCACTGAATCTTGTCTTTTGATTGAGATTGGGCTTCTTTACATCCGACCCCTCAGCTGGTCCACCAAAGGGCCTCTTTTTCTTCCCTTCATGGAACTCCCTTCTTTCATGCTGTACCATCTCAATGCTGGCAGCCTTCTCATAAGCTTCTTGTAATGTTTCATAAGTTGATCCCGCCATGAACTCCCGAATTCGAAAATTTAGCCCAAGTCTAAATTTTCTTGCCTTAGATTCTTCATCAGGGACTAGGTTTGGAGCGAACCTAGCTAGTTCCAGAAATCTGGTCCGGTACTCAGCTACCGACATAGATCGTTGTTGCAGGTTTAGAAATTCTTGTTGCTTCTTCTTTTAGATGATCCGGGTAAAAGCGAGTCCTCATCAATGTTTTCAATTCCATCCATCCAAAACCAGGTTGTTGAAGACAGCCCTCTTTTACAGCTCCCCACCATAGGTCTGCTTCATCTTTGAAGTAATAGGCAGCACATCCTACCTTTCTATCTCGGGGCAGCCCACTGCCTCAAAGACTTTATCAAATTCTCGTAGCCATCCCTCTAGAATCTGAGGATCTTCCTGCCCATGGAAACTCTCAGGTTTTATCGCAGTTATCTGACGCATAACATTATTCCTGTTTGCTTCTAGCTGTGCCATTGCTGCAGCCATTGCTTGAGCCATCTCTTGGATATTAGCTGCCATCTAATCTTGGCAACAAAAGGGTTACTAACACATACACATTCCCTCAAACATTAATAACAATCAAGCAGATAAGAGTATTATACTCCATATTCCTGCAGGTTAGTTAACACAACAGGAGCAAACACGTGCCTTACTCTCACAGCCCCATATCCCATCCTAATTTCATTTTTAATCCTTATCACGAGCAACCATGCTCTGATACCACTTTGTAACGCCCCTAAATTACTAACCATAATATGATAATAAACTTGCTCAGATTAATAAAGCGGAAGCATAAGTCTTATAGGACGTTACCGCCACACTCACAACCATGTGAATGCTTAGGCTTAACTTACAACCAAACTAACCTGTATTACATAGGTTATAGAACAACCTAATACATTAGTCTAGAAACCAAGAGAGAATAAAATGATGGTCTTCTAGCCCCAAAAGCCCACACTCTCGAATGTCTCCACAACTAAGGAGAAGCTTCTTCATTTCCTGCATCTGTGGTCATTCATACAATCACAAAGAAAAGACCACAGGGCATAAAGCCAAAAATCAGCAAAGCTGAGTAAAATCAAAGCTACCATCAGAAAATAACTTAGTAAAGTACTTGATGGTATATACACAAACTTTGCTCAACCAAGAGTTCAAGCATTAACAATAAGGCATCCAAACCTGCACAAGTACATGTTAATCAATTCACATATTTTCCTTGTCATCAATTTCTCCATTCCACACAAATCAGTTCAAGGGACGAATCCCGATCATTGAGGCGATCCAACCTTTCCCAAACGCACTCCAGGCCCTAAAAGATGTGCACACCCCCTATAGTACCTTTAAACTATAGTGTAGGAAACCATGAAGCATCTCATGGAGCCCAAGGCATACCATGAGTCCAATAATTCATAAGAAGGCAGTTACTGCTCAAGTTCCACATATGGCCATATATCTCAACAATCCATTCCAATGAGTTACTCATTGAATCCTCATTAATCAGAATATAACAATTTAAAGTATAACAAGAATAAACAGTCAAGTCACTTAACAAAGCCCATTTCATAATTTCAAACACAAGGGACATAACAATAATCAAACAGCACTTAAGGAAAGGCTATGATCACATAATCTTACATGGCACCTTCGGCCAGATCATACAGCATCAAATATCTCAGCTTAACAATTCAAACAACCATAAATCATACCTTAAGACCAAGTCTTGATCAAACAAACAAATCATATCCATTTCAGTTCTACTATTAACTATCTCATCTAGATCAGCTTAAGACATAATTTAACTATAGATTACAACCTGATCAAACCATAATTGGTTCCTAACACTTTCGGTCATAACAACACAATATTAACCAGATTAGCTTAGGAGTTAATCCAACCATAAACAACCTTCTAAGACAGTACATATAAGTTCCTAACATATTAGACTTTAAGACCTTAAGTCCCAGCTTAGTTTAAACTATCATATTCATCCTAAAATCATGCTATACATCTCTTTAATAGTTCATGGCCAATTCTGCCATACTAGGTTACTAATGACCAGAACATCAACAATCATGTTTTTAACCCTAGGACACATCTAGTTTACACTAATTAACTTCCAACTGAAAGCGGTTGTACTGTAGACATCTAATACACCAGATTAGCTCTTCTAGTAATCACACCTTACAACTTAAACAAATTCTATACTTTCACCTATGTTATTCTGCCATAATAATCAGATAGGTTCTAGTTAGTTAAGCACCTAAAACACTTGATTAATGCTCTAGAATTCCACCCACAAATCTGGTGATTAAACAAAACTCTTTTAAGTCACCATTTATCCAGGTTATAACAACACCATATTAGACTAAAGATCATCCAGAACAATCATAATTACCTCTAGGTTATTCCCACTTACTAAACAGCAGCAAAACACCATAAACAAGCTCTTAAGCAATCAGTAATCAAAGGTAGGCTGTAAACACATCCTTTTCTTCCTTAAAACACTTTTTAACTCTTCTAGCTTTAGGCTAATAAATACCTACGAATTTTAATTAGATAATATAGGGGTAATACTCCTGTAAAACATACAGATTTATTAAGGGATGGTAACCATGAAGTTACCTTGCAGATTGTTGAAGAAAACCTTCCTTAAATCCTTGGAAAGCTTGCTAGAAGTTAGAACACCCTAAGACAGCCTTAAGCTCCTAGAATGGACATGGAAATGGAGTGAGTTCCCTTGGTTTCTCCTCTGGTTTTCGGTTGAGAATAGACTAGGAAAGGATGAAGAACACAACCAGAACGTCCTTACCTCTAAGATTGGAAGAAGATGAAGATAGTAGCTCTCCTCCTTCTCTTTGCTCTCGGCCAGGTGGTGGTGGTAAGCTTTCCTCTCTTTCTTTTCTCTTCTAAACGTGCTAAATGGCTTAATAGAGGTGGGGACGGTTTATATAAGCAAGGAGGACGGTTTAGGTTGCTTAAGGTGAAGGAAAAGTGTGTGTGGCTGATTTCTAAGCCATGTCACATCTCCAATGGGATGTTGCCACCTCCTACCAGCCTACTTAGGTGTCAAGCTCCTATTGGTTATGGTATGTGTCAAGTGTTTAAGTAGGTGCCAACTCATCGTGCCACCTCGTGCTTAAAGACGTCCTACTTGCCTACTAGCTTGGTCGTGCTTAAGACGTCCTACTTGCCACTAGCTTGCTGAGTCACCTACTTGCTTACTAGCTTGATGAGTCACCTACTTGCTTGCTAGCTTGATGAGTCACCTACTTGCTTGCTAGCTTCCCCAAGCAGCTGCATCACCTACTTGTGTGTTTACTACATAAGCTAGCTGCTGCATCACCTATTAGCTTGGTTGGTCACAATGTTATTGGAGCATTCTAGCTAGCTACTTTCAAAACAATACAAGAAGTGCTATTAAGGACTTTTCTGGTCCAAATGTGTACTTATGCCAATATTAGGATTTAAATATGCTTAATAGCTCATTAAGACCTAATTAGCAAAGTAAATCATCCTTTAGAAACTTTGGGTATTTCCCTTTAGGTGTTTCAATACACAACGTACGTTCATTCCAAAGGAATTTTAAGCTATTTTGTAAAATTTAAACAGGGATCGGAAACACATTTTTTTTCTTGAGTTTCTTACCTTGAAGCCAAGGAGAACAATAATACGTGTGAAAAGATGAACTCCAGCTCTGCCCTGGAGAGAGATTCCTCTTGGCACCAATGGAGCTATCGAAATTTGAAAGGACTAAGTTGAGAGCTTGCTCCAACTAGAAGAACGGTGCGGTCCGAAATGAATTTGGACCATGGAGCTAGGAGTTACATGTGCGTCAAAGCTTTTGAAGATGGTGCTGGAGCTGTTTAGAGCATATACGATGGAGAAAGGGAAGAAGAAGATAGAGAAGAGAGAGAGGATTGCAGCCGTGTGACTGTGAAATGAAGGAGGAAAGGAGAAATGAAGATAGAATGCTTTTGGGGATATTTAATACATAAAGCAAATAGTGCTTTTTTTTTCAATACTCACTGATTTGCTCACTTATTTGTTTCAATCAGCAAGCAAGGTGACGTCTCACAACATGCAAACCGGCCCCCATCTAAAATAAGGGGTTACTTAGTCATTATTGATCAATTAAATTACTTATATTGACATAAGTTACAACTAGCTTATTTTAGTTACTATTCACTAAAACAAGACACGTAGAAACGCAATTCTTACTTCCCATAATTTAAACTTCCAAATGTGATACTAAATAGTACACATATTAATTAAAGAGTAATGATGGACATTTAGCCATTCAAAACTCATTTACAAGACAATTTTCAAAAACGTGCTTTATGACTCCTTTAAGCACATTTGTGTTTTAACTTGTTTTCAAGCTCGGTTTTCTTGGTAATTGATTTAATAGACTCATTAATATATAAGTAAAGTCTTGGTAAGTTTATTAAGTCTTAATCAAGACTATCCCAGGTTTAGAGCATATTTGTACTTATTGCCTTTTAGGCAATTAATTGTATTTACTATTCATTAATTGTTTACTAATGTTTCTAAGACTCTTTTAGTCTTAATAATTTATTATTAATGTTAAACAACATACCAAGGTTTGGGGTATTTCAGTCTACCCCCTTAAAAGAACTTCGTCCCCGAAGTTCACACTTCCACATATCATTGGTTTAGAATACGGGAATTACTTATATAATAAAACACTTCCATAACCAACACACCTTACACCACAACCTCGGACTGAAGGTCCGGTTCACATACACATCCATCCATAACGTATCATTCTCACATGATTACCTCGGACTCAATGGTCCGGGTACCTTAATAGTATTGTACTCACATAACAACCCTCAGACTCTCAGGTCTGGGTAACATGACCACCTTGGACTCATAGGCCCAAGTAACATAATCAATTCAGAACTGAACCACATCAAGACTCATGGTCAAAGTAACATTTATTACACATACCACACAACATGCCTTAGAACGTATAACAAATAGAAATACCTTTTCCATCTCTTCATGGGCTCGAGTCCCACGTTGAGTAAATATACACTGTGATCCCCGCAGAACCCGGTCACGATGGACACCTGCTGGTCCCCGTTCCTTTGGGAGATCAAAAATTCACTTAATTGTTAACATATGTACTTCTCATGTCACCGGTCCGAAGACAAAGGCTCATACGTCTCCTCGTGAGCTCGTGAGCAAGTACTACAAAATATCCTTTACCAAGGTTAGGTAAACAAGAGAATCCTTTATTCAAAATATCATCCACTGTTTTGGAAAACCAATTGAAAACCCTTTTGGAAAATTCAATACAACTCCAAGTCCAACTTATGCCTTTGCATCCTTTCTTAATGGTGTTATTTGTGACCACTTATAGGGAGCTTCAAGAGTCATCCAACCCTGATGTGATCAGCATCAGTGTTGAACTATCCTTCCACCCAATTTGTGTTCGGCTTTCCCTTGATCGCATGCAAATCAAGTTCCCCTCCCACTTCATTTCAACCACAATTAATTCAAGCATATTCCACTTTCTATCTTTTGATCCTTTAGTCATAATCATTACATCTCCCAGGGATAGAACCTTAGTCTATCAATTACCTCCATTCTCTTTAATCAAGTTACCTAGGGAATCTAATTCTTACTAAGTTCCATGCAGTTTCATACCCTTCGTAAATCACCACACTATATATATACATGTTTTTAATCAAAATACAATACATCGTGTTACATTTGGTATTATGCGAACACACACCATTGGGGCTTTAGTTCCCCGGAGTTTATTTACTCTTAGTACTTGTACTTACCCACAACCATTACCAAGGTAGTCACACCTACCACAATAGTATTTCGCATCTTCTGTGCGCAATTACCACCATTTAACCATGCCAACCACCAATACAACAATTATTAATCATGCCAACACTCATAACAATTTATTTTTGCTATGCACAACATAGTTCACGTACACTTGTACGGTAAAACACACTAAGCGGTTTTACGCTCTACCCCCACCTTAAAAGGGATTACGCCCACGTAATCACCAATGAACATAGGTTAAAAATGTTCTACCGTCGTGAAGCGTTTTAACTTCCACGCGGTCCGTTAAAGGATCTTGACCATATTAGCGGTTTAGTTCCTAAACCAAGGATTCTCATTGTAGTTTTCTTAACTCGTACCAGTTTCGATTCTGGCCTGTCCATTCGTTATTCATACTGTATTTTACATCCCAATTATTATCTTTATCCTGGTAACCATGGTTCTTCAAAACCCGAGCGTGGTATCTCTTACCGTGAGCGAATTCGTGAGTTACAAACCTTTCCTCTACCTCCATGACAATTTACAGTGTATACTGCTATGTATTTCTCAATTATTGCCTCAATTCCTTTCGACTTACTGCCGGTTGAGGTGAGCTAACTACCTAATGTGTAGTGCTCTCTCAGTTATTTCCTACACCTGAGGTATTTTCATACCGTATTTGATACTAAGTGCTACTGTAGTCACTTATTGCCAGTCTGCTTCCATATTGTAGTTCTGTACCAGTATCATTTCATTGATATGACCTTGCATTTCATATGCCTCGTCTTATAGTGTTATAATTCTCTTTGTTCGCCTTCCACAATTATCATCTTCCAAATCCTAGCTCTCCCACTCGATCGTTACCGCGCAGACGCAATACCAAAACACTCAGTCATACAGAGTGCAGAGGCGTACTCTTGGCGGTAAATCTCTCATGCGATTGCAATAGGAATTCACACTGTGTTTTACTGAGATTCTTATCTCATAATACCGCTACTGGCTTACTGTCCAGCTTATTCGTATAACTTACTGTTGTATCTCCACTGGGTTTACTCACAACTCTGCTTAATTGTCATACCATCCCTTAATAATATTTATACAACGGGTCGCTTAGTACACACCGTATCCTCTTCATTATACAACATCAACTTACACTGCCCCGTTTATTATATTCGGCCACCTGTTTGGCTGATTTCTGCATACACATTTCTCGAGCCTTATTTTCTTAAGCGTTGTTCGCTACACATTTAACATCACACACCTATGGTGGTTGCTACCAGACTTAGTACTCTTCCTGTCTACACCACTGTTACAAACACTTTCTTTCGTATTATTTTATTCAAATCATCCTGGGGTAATAACAACATGGTCCATCCTCCACATATTTCCTAAACTTGATCCACACATCTACCGCTCTCGCGGTTTCACCATTCTAGAGGTATCCCCACTCTTTAAGCACAGTGGTTCGTTCTCCGCTTTATTTCCTGTACAACATAAACTTCTATAATTGATTCAATTACATGACCTATCTTGCTTGTGGCTTATAAGCCACTGCCTCGAGCTCTGCTCACTAAAGGCTATTACCACACATTTACCTTTCTGTACGACATTACATGGTTTAACAAGGTCGTCACATCTCGATTCCTTCCAAGTTGTCTCTTTGGCAACTTAGGGTCCTACTGTTAAGTGGTTCCTTCTTACGTTTCTGTTACATTGCCCCATCCAACAATGTTTGATCCCAACCCCTTCAAGGATTACTCCTGGGTGTTACTAAGGTATGCCATTACATTTAACTTTCACTTATGAGTACATTCAGTAGACTATGCCTTCTTACTTCCTTAGCTGGGTATAGTCGTTCCAGCTACCATGTCTCATTCCTTCAACTTCTAAGACATACGTGATGTCTTTGCATACCATCCGTGCTCTTCTTCACACTTCTTGACTTCTTGACTCTACACATTCTCTGGACGAATTTACCAATTCCTTTAGTCTTCTCAACTGGGTTCCCTCACTTCGACCCATTCGTCGGTAATCCTTAGCTCTTACTTGACTTTACCTGCTGACCGTAGTATGGAGTCGACTACTTCCCGTGTTTCGGGACTCTTCTCGTATACATATATGGGGTATCATACTGATACATTACTACTTACCCGACTAACCCATAAGTAGGTCTGTTAGGCCCACATGCTCCTATCGGAGTGCGGTCGTCCCACAACGCATTGGTACACTCGTAGTGTCCGTCACACGCCTAGGTGAAGTATTCTGTTGTCAACTCCCTTATATTGTCCTCTGACAATATACATTCCGTGCTTCCCGAACTCATTCCAGGGAAGGTTTATCCATCGTTATATTATTCTGAACTCCATCCATAACGTCGGAGGTTGCTACCCTCGGGTTCACCGGTTTTCCGTCCGTTATTCAAAGGTAATCTGGTTTGAAAGAAGGGTAAAAGGAGTACTGGTTTAAAAGAGAATTTGGTTTTGAAAGAAAAGAGTTTGAAATAAATCTGAGTTTGAAAGAAAAATTCTCCTGGTTTCACAACACCTTCTTGCCTTAACCAAGTCTAGCTTCTTGCTGACTGGTATATTCCCATTTACAAAGGTTAGGCTGTTAAGCCTTTCCACGGTTACGATGATCACATTTAATTTCAGGGTACTTTACTAAGTAGTTTGTAGTTGTCAATTTTTTTTTCTTCGAACAGCCCTGTTATAGCTGCACTTGCCACGGCAAGTGCGCCCTGTTAACTGGCTGTCGTTCAACATGTACCGGCTGTGGTACTGTTTTTGTCTGCACCGTATTCAGTGGCCTTATGGGCCCTTACTTGGATACTCGAATTGGTAACTAATCTCCTGCACAACTTCTCATTGTCCTCCTCTAATAAACATTTACTAGGGTGTTTCCCCTTCTGGGAGACCCCTTTTTACTTATATTGTATCTTCTTCGTAGCCCATTCCACGCATTTGTCGTGGTTACTGAGACTTGTCTCTTGTTTGGGTACTACGTTGTAGTTCCTTCGTCGGTTGGTATACCGTTGGTGCCATTACCTAACACTTGCCATCCCGTAGACTCTCGTCTCGGGTTTCATTATTTCACTTCTTGCCTGTTGCAAGCTGGTAGTTTTCGACTGCTCGGCACGTCGACCCAGGTTGCCGAAATTTCATTCTTCCTTACACCAGATTCTCCATTCTTTGCTATCAAGTGCGGTTACAGTTGTTCACCTGGGAACCGTCTCCGGGATTTCTAATTTTCAGAATCTACCGTATGACAGGTTCCCCATACTTACAAGATAGTTAATAACAACCAGACCGGGTCTTCCCGGGTAAGAGAGGGCTTTCATCTCTCTGGCGTTCCTTCCCAAGTCATAAAATAGGGACTGTGGAGGGCGGGAAGGAGATTGTAGGTTTCCAGTATTCACTGGTAGTTCCTAACGAGCGTATCTCTCACGCTATCACTCAACCCCTAACCCAAAGTACTAAAATCTTAACTCGGTACTTCCTAAGCTCGGTAATTCAGTCATCAGAGCGATACTTCGCTCTGATACCACTTTTTGTAACACCCCAACTCCTTCCGTACACATAACATCAAACTGCAGCGGAATTCTCAACTCATTACATTACATAACCCAATGGTGTTACACGCCGTTAACCACCCACGTGGCTAACAAGGCTAATACATATACATTGTATCGGTCTGATGGACAACTCCCGAGCAACTACACAATACAACCACTTCCCATTAACAACAACCATACATATACATTCCAACTGTACCGAGTATTTACAAACTAATGCCGATAACAATTTCGGTCTTACTACGCCTACATTGCATACGCCATTTAAATGGCTACCCACGTAATAACATCTACCCCGTTCTACTCTCGAACGGCTTCCAGCTCCTTGTACCTGAAACAGAAAAAGGAGAAAAGGGTGGCCCCCAAGGGGCTCAGCACCTTTGCTGGTATGGTAATCCCGCAGCCCGCATGCTACCGGGCCACGCACAACTAATTGTCGTCCTAGCATGCTGTTGATTATATTTAAATCCTGCATGTAAACCATAAACACACAACACAATGCATACGCCCAGCTATAGGGCTCAACAAACATCCAACACATCCATACATCCACACATAACAAATCAACATTGTTTCCTTTAACCCTAGAGTGGCTCTCCTCTTAATGGAGTTACTTCCTTAACAGACGACATTTACCCATTAATCGGGTATCCTTAAACGCTTCTTATTATAAACCTGAATTCATAACCATAATCCACATATCCACAATTTACCACATATAACTTCACACCGAATAGGAATTGCAATACATCCATAACACATAATACAACGGGTACGGTTCTCTTAAGGAACCAACCCAACCATAATTAGTTCACTTTAGAGCCTAGAGAATGTTGCCAAACTCATGATAAGCTCGTTCCATAACTTGCTACCGTTTCTTTAAATGAACAGATAACTTAACACTAAGGTGCGTCGGGTACAGTAAACCTAGCACACCGAACAACCATTGTATGCCCCAGAAAACCGACGTGAGTCAGTAACATAGCTTTGGCTAAGCTAAAGGGAAGATTGGAAACCCAATGAGTAAACAACCTAACATACACCAAGAGAGTCGAACCGGGTATGACATCGACTCCCGTCCATCACACGCGTGGCCGGAACATGACCGGACTCCTCACCCCCCATTAGTACACATATACTTATAGTTAAGTAGTTAAGGCTCCATTATGGAACCTATCACATCCACACACCATTCGGTATCACAACCGTGTTAAGCATGTAAGGGAGGTTCACACACCTACAAACAATAACCATACCAACTAACTCACGCATAGCCGTGGTTAGAACGTTCCCAAGGTTTGGGTCGTTAACACCGAATACCGATCTCTCATGTGTTCCTAGTTCTAGTTAGTTAAGGTTTAACACTCATTTGAGGTTAAACGGTATCGGAGGCCAGATTCGCCACATAAATGAATTACTATAAACTCATTTCATGTTTTATCTTACAAGGTGGCAAACACACAGAAAAACACATTGGCATACAAGCCGGTGTAATCCGGTAGGACACAGGTTGCAAGAAAACCATACCTGTCGCCGGAGTCCACTCTACCATGTCCATTTAGGTTCCTCGAACAATTCTCGAACAACTGGTACATTAAAGTTACCTTCATTAACATTGGGGTAACATGTTTGTGTAACGTCGAATGACTATAGTTAACTCCGTTAGCTAGTTAAATACCTTTGCATTTTAAACTTGTTTTACTCTTCCATTTTACCTTAACTTTTCACCCACCAAATTGTCATTACAACTCACCTAACATGTCTTATACAACCTTATAACATTATCCATCAATCCCCATCATTAGGCATCATTTTCATACCTTAAACAACATTTTTAGAGTGGTCCGGGACTTGGTCCTTACCTTAAGTCCCGGACCAACACATTAGGAAAACCTTCGGCGTATTTAGCAGGGTGGTCCGGGACCTTGTACTTCCCTTAAGTCCCGGACCACAACATATTACCACTCTCGGCCATTTTTAAATGCTTGGTCCGGGTCCTTAACCTTAACCCAGGTCCCGGACCTAAAATTATGTATAACTCACGGTCTTTTTTTGATATATGGTCCGGGACATGACCCATGACCTAGGTCCCGGACCCAACCTACAGAATTTGACGTACTGCAATTTTTCTAGTCCTGCTGCTTAAGCTCTTTACACCCATCATAAGTATAGCTTCCCAAATGATTTTACGTACACTCTTATACTCAAAACTTCACCAAATATACACCACATAACAACATAGTGTACAATTTAAATTGCATAGCACTTAGGCTCTTAAAATGCATAAATCTTAAACACTGAATTTCCACAATATATTTGCCTTTCACCTGCAAATACAAACAGCAATACGTATGTCCTTTACTAGTCTTTTGAGAACATTTTTCTAAGTCATTACCATTGGCTCTTTAGGTAGTTTCAATACACAACGTACGTTCATTTTCCAAAGGAATTTTAAGCTATTTTTGCTTAACATTAAACAGGGAGGAAACACCATTTTTTTCTTTGAGTTTCCTTACCTTGAAGCAAAGGAGAACAATAATACGTGAAAAGATGAACTCAAGCTCCTTCCATGGAGATTCCTCTTGGCACCAAAATGGAGCTCTCGAAGATTTGAAAGGACTAAGTTGAAGAGCTTGCTCCAACTAGAAGAACGGTGGTCTCGAAATTGAATTTGGACCATGGAGCTAGGAGTTACATGTGGTCAAAGCTTGAAGATGGTGCTGGAGCTGTAGCATATCCGATGGAGAAGGAAGAAGAAGATAGAAGAGAGGATGCAGCCGTGTGAAATGAAGGAGAAAGGAGAAATGAAGATAGAATTTGCTTTTGGGGATATTTAATACATAAAGCAAATAGTGCTTTTTTCAATACTCACTGATTTGCTCACTTATTTGTTCAATCACAGCAAGGTGACGTCTCACCACATGCAAACCGGCCCCCATCTAAATATAAGGGGTTACTTAGTCATTATTGATCAATTAAATTACTTATATTGACATAAGTTACAAACTAGCTTATTTTAGTTACTATTCACTAAAACAAGACACGTAGAAACGCAATTCTTACTTCCCCATTAATTTAAACTTCCAAATGTGATACTAAATAGTACACATATTAATTAAAGAGTAATGATGGACATTTAGCCATTCAAAACTCATTTACAAGACAATTTTTCAAAAACGTGCTTTATGACTCCTTTAAGCACATTTTGTGTTTTAACTTGTTTTCAAGCTCGGTTTTCTTTGGTAATTGATTTAATAGACTCATTAATATATAAGTAAAGTCTTGGTAAGTTTATTAAGTCTTAATCAAGACTATCCCAGGTTTAGAGCATATTTGTACTTATTGCCTTTTAGGCAATTAATTGTATTTACTATTCATTAAATTGTTTACTAATGTTTCTAAGACTCTTTTTAGTCTTAAATTTATTATTAATGTTTAAACAACATACCAAGGTTTGGGTATTTCAAGCCCAATCGTCTTCTGTTTTCTGACAGACGACATTTTGCAACAGGTAAGCCCGAATCCCAAATATGGTAGAGGGAGGAAACCCAATCAGGATAGAGGCCCAGTTTGCAGCCTTAGAGCAAAAGTACATGGGCACATTTGATGCCATGGAACGAAGACATAGTGCTGTCCTGAACACCATGGAATCCAACTATGTCATCATTATCGTAGATTTGAAGGCAAAGGCCCTTTCCCTTGAGGCCAAACGTCAAGATTGGGATGAATTAGTGGGTAGGCTTCTCAACACTCTTTATGACGGCATTGAAGTTGGCCCCATTAGGGCCCACGGTTCGCAATGAGATGTCAAAGAAATTGCTACAGAACTCAAGATAGTGGTTATGAAACCAGAAGTAGACAATCAAACAACAACTTGCATTCAAAGTTGTACCCGTAAGAGAACCAGGCAGCATGAGGAAGACAACGACCGACAGTCAAGAGGACCTAGTTGGAGCGTTGAGACAGTAGAACCACCCCGACCGAGTTCTCGACTGAGAGAGTTTACAGACATCAGCCGAACACCAAGACAAGCACTTGAAGAGCTTCGAAGGAGATATCCGATGCAACCGCTCGCCCTGAGGCCAGGAACTACTCATTTGGGGAAAGATCTTAATCAATTTTGTCACTTCCATCAGCTCGCCGGTCATGACACTGACCATTGCAGGGCCCTACAACACAGAATCCAGGATCTAATGGACCAAGGGCTCCAATTCTAAGAACGTGGTAGAGTGCGCGGAGCACGCGTGCCCAAGCATCATTAGAAAATGTTGTTTTTTAGTGTTTTTTTCATTAAACGCATTTCTTTTCTTGATTAATCGTCTTTCAACTTTCGTAGTATTTAGTTTCCTTGATCATTTTCGGTAGTTTTCCTAAGTTTATAATTTCCAACATTATTTTTTGTTGAATAAAAAATAGTTCCATTTTTATAATTTTTGTGCAAAGCATTATTCATTAATTTGAAAAACTAAAAAAAGCACTCACGTCTTTCAAGGATCACGAAGTAATCATTTTCTGACTATGCAATGGAACGACTTGTCTCTTGTTTCTAAAAATTTGAACATGCCTAACCAAACACCACAACTCACCCCAGAATATCCAAACAACCCACAAAGAGGTTCAAAGTCCACATCTATCAAATTGTTGTCACAAACCCCAAATCAATACTGGGGGCAATATGAGTTTAGAATCATCGACTTTGAATCTTTCGTTTAAGCGTGTGAACAAGTCTCTGAGTGATAATTCACGAGAGTGTCTTGAGCAGAAAAAGCACGAGTGAACGAGCGTGTCATTTTTACACGACTATGGAGAGGCCACAATTAAAGGTGAGGTAAACGGCATAACTCCGGCCGAAGGAGATAATTTTTAAATTTACGCTTAGACCTGTAACAAGTAACAAAGAACAGATACACAACTACCAGGAATGACGAAGCACCTGGGTACAGCACCATATAGCCAAAAGCTTGTGAACCCACATTAAACCCTAGGCACCCCGATGAGCCTTTCGTATATCCCTTTTCGATATTACAAAGCTCAAAGCAAGCCAGCCCGTGATGAATAACCGACCCGGTTACCAAGGGAAGCAAGGAGCCCGACTTCCGGACAACAACTTCACAAGTCCAAAGAAGCAAAACTGCTACCAGTATGACGAAACGATCTGCAAACGGTCCCAAAGCGACACAGTCCAAGAAAGATCACATCAAAAAACAGCTCTCAAAGTTCAAAACCGGGAAATACAAGAACTCCGGAGAAAAAGAGATTCAAAGAAAGGCAAATTTGGAAATCCTCAAAGAAATCCAAAATCAGAAGAAAGAGAGAAGGTGCAAAGAACAACCCAAAAGTCCTAAGTTCCAAGCTCACAAGCGAAGTCATCACGAAGTAGCCAGACGGCTTCAAGATGAGAAGAAGAAAACCCGAGGGAAGGAGCAAGTTGCAGCTTTGGTCTCCCACTTTAGCTCCACATATCTCAAATATCCCTTCATGGCCCCCTTGTCTTTCATCACACCCCATGGCCATGTTATAAGCTATAAAGACTTCCGACTTGGTAGTTGTGTATATCTAATCACGTGAAAGTAATAGATCGAATGTGTAAATCCAACAAATATCAAATTCAATGGTCTAGAATTGTGACCGTAAGTGAGGAACTGAGTGCAAACACCAAACACATCGAGTGTAGGTTATGAAGCACCATATCAAACATATATGACCTAACTTGACCTTGTAAGGATGAGACTTGTATCCACGTTTAATCAAAGAAAATACTGGGGGCAATCGATCGTTCCGATCGATTGCCATAAATTCTGGCTTAGGTTGTCTTAAGGAAAATACTGGGAGCAATTGTTGGTTCCAACAATTGCTATGACACTTCAATTGGTACCCAAAGCTTAAGCACCACTAACACCATCACCACCACACAGGCCCACATAAGCCCTTACCTTCACATCATACCACACAGGCCCACATAAGCCCTTACCTTCACATCATACCACACAGGCCCACATAAGCCCTTACCTCCACATTATACCACGCAGGCCCACGTAAGCCCTTACCTCCACATGAATTCCATGACCCGTCATAAGCCCTACCACCACTTAAAAATCCCCACAGCAAAAAAATACACTCCCACCATCGGCACGTTCATCTTCTAAGAAACAAAATGCAAATCTAAAATTCTTAATCAGGAAATGATTATTTCACTTTCCTTTTTCAGTAGAGTTTTTCCCAAGCATTGCCACGGTTGGCGCATTTTCAACAATTTCTTGCTTTGAACGATTTTCAATTCTCAAGCATTGCCATGTTTGGCCTATTTTTAGCAATTTCTTGTTTTGAAAAAACTTTTTCATAGCCATGTTTGGCATGTTTTTCCAGCAATTTCTTATTTTGGACAATTTTCAATCCTCGTCATAGCCATGTTTGGTATGTTTTCCAATAATTTCTTGCTTTGGACAATTTTCACACCTCATAATTGCCACGTTTGGCACCTTCACAATTAGCTCTTATCATAATCATTTGTACGAGATCATTATCATTGGATCATCTCATATGTGAGAATCCAACCCAACTTCAGTGTGAGACCTCATCTTCATTCTGTGCGAGACCAGTGCGAGACAAGTACGAGACCAAGTATCAACATTAGTGCAATACAAGTACAAGACAGTGCGTGATCCAAGTTGACGGGGCAGAGGCAATAAGTCCCCATCTTCATGTCGACGTTTAGGGAGAAACAACTAGTGGGCAGTGGCAATAAGTCCCTTTGGTAATCTAGAAGTTATCCCAGCACCCCAGCAGAGGTGGGCAGAGGACAATAAGTCCTATAGTATACCAGCAAGGAGCATTGGAAGGGTTTCGGTCCCCAAAAGCATCCGAGCATCATTTTCATATCACCCACATCATCTACATTTGCATCATTTTCATATCATCCATATCATCTACATTTGCATCATCTTCATATCATCCATCTGCATTATCTAGGCGCGTCACAAGACCTGGCGACAGAAAGTGGCGAGGTGATGGCAATAAATCCTTCTGTTTATGTCAACTTATTTTAGGATCACGACTGGTGGGCGATGGCAGTAAGTCCTCAGGGTTTTTACTAGGAGTTATCCCTGCACACCGGCTTGGGGGGCAATGGCAATAAGTCCACAATGGGTCCAGCCAGGAGCATCGGCACGGGTTTCGGTCCCTAGAAGCATTCAAGCATCATCAGCACTATCAGCATCGTTTGCATATCAACATTCCCGCATCTACATATCATCTAGTCTTCACTTTTAGGTAGTCGACACCTTAGAATAGCTCAACATTACTTCATTTTTGCTTATAGGCAGTCAACACCTTAGAATAGCTTGACATCTTTTCATTCACAGTCAACGCCTTAGAATAGCTTGACATCATTTCATTCATTATAGGTAGTCAACGCCTTAAAAAGCTTGAGATCATTTCATTCATTATAGGTAGTCAACGCCTTAGAATAGCTTGACATCATTTTATCATTATAGGTAGTCAACGCCTTAGAATAGCTTGACATCGTTTCATCCGTTATAGGTAGTCAACGCCTTAGAATAGCTTGACATCTTTTCAGTCATTATAGGTAGTCAACACCTTAGAATAGCTTGACATCTTTTCATTCATTATAGGTAGTCAACGCCTTAGAATAGGTCGACATTATTTCATTTTCACTCATAGGTAGTCAGCGCCTTAGAATAGCTCGACACAATTTGCATATAGGGTCTTTTAAGATCCGAATTTTGGGGTATCACTCAGGCATCAACTAGACTCTTCATATCCATACAAAGTCTAGTTGACGGGGGGCAATCTGTGATACCCAAAATTTCAACCCCGGTACAGGGTTTGTTAAAATTTAGTGTTGTGAGAAGCACTTTGGTCAAATGGTGGCGATTCCCGATCCGATCGGCACATTCCAGAGTACTAGGGGCAGCTCAGTCATCTTTGGGGGTATTTTGTAACTTTCAAGGCCCTAAGGACCTCCAATAGGCTTTCTCTCTCCTCTGAAGAAGGGTCAAATCAATTCAAAATGCTTTAAAATTTTACCCATGATATAGGATTACATTTTGGACATAATGGCGTAGGAATTTTGATTTTCAAATATCCAATAAATTTCTAGGAATTTCTGATTGAAGCTGACAAGAAATTGAATTTAAAAATATTCAGTATTCAAAAAAGTCAATTCCACCTCATAAAATCATAATTATCATCCTTGACACGTGGTTAAAATTTCTTAGCAAATTCTTTTGGGAAGTCACTTAACTAAGACTCCGAAAAAATCTCGTTTTTACTAGATTTTTTCTATCTTTAAGAAAGTCTACATAAAGGAGCAAATCTCTTGATAAAAACAGAATCACACAAGATCTAGAACCCTAAGAAGTCAGAAAACACAGCCTCTCTTCAACCTCTCACGTTTTTCAACACCCGACCACCAAAATCATACTGAAATTCCTCTGAAATCACCACTAAAACTTGTTTTCCAACTCCCAAAGCATCAACAATCGTCAAAATCCCACCAAAACACAAACAAAACGTGAAGAACATCAAAACCAATTAGAGGTCAGAAGCCCGGTTCGAAGTCCTTTCGGATCTGCCATCAACAAGGCTCCCGATGAATCCCGGCGTGAAGAATCATTGTGAATTCGAAGGTAAAACAGGTAGGAATTTCACTTTTCAAACTCCCCACGACTTTATTTGTCTTATCTCAAAATTTGGGTTCAAACCGACTCTTTTCGGCTTCTGTGTTGCTATTCGTTTTCGTTTCTGCCTTGTTACTTGTTCGCTAAGTTTCATGCTTAATTCGAATTCAAATTGCAAATATTTGATTACTAACATCTTGGAAATCTTTCAGGCAACGCCTGCATAAGTTTTGAGCCAAAAAAAACCGTCGGGAACCACCAAAAACCCACTGTCCGTGGGTGGTCCGTGACCTCGAAACTATGGTCCGAGACCACAGACGGGTTTTCTGTGGCCACAGACACCCACGGACGGTGGCGAGAATTCTTGTTTTTTCAATTTTTCAAATTTTAGGGTTTTTAACAGTACATGTCCGGGCCCACGGACACCCAGCTCGTGGCCCCGGGCTTTCAAGTTTTCATTTTTATTTTAATTCGGTTTTCATAATCATGTTGTTTAACTGGGGTCCATGGTCTCAGACATTAGGTCCTTGGCTACGGACATAATTAAAATTTGACCTAATTCGGCCTCCGAAACCCTAGTTTAGGTAGTTTTAGTTTTCACTTTAATTTCTTGTAAAAAAATGCTAAAAATAAAAAAAAATCAGAAGTTCGTGCACTTAGGTTAAAAAGACTCGTAATAGGCCGTAATTAAACTAAGTAGAGGAAAAACGACTTCGAGGGGTAATGAAAGTAATTGAACCCTAAATAAGTCGAATATTGAGCCCCCGAACCCAAAATCTCCTTTCCTAATTTTCCCTAGGTCAAAATTAGGGGGGGACTCTAATTAGGTTCCAGTGAGCTAACTTAGGATTTAATAATTAATGCTTTGTGACATAGTTATTAAACTTAGGTTATAAGTGGACCTAGAACCCGACCAGATCCTAATCAACTTAAATCAATATAAGATGGGGTTCAAAAATAGAGGCTCACAGTCTCCCTCTATACAAATCTGGTGGTGGCCTGATCTGAGGTCGATCTTTGAGAATACAAAAGCTCCTCTCAACTGGTCGAATAGATCGTCGATACGTGGTAAATGATGCTTATTCTTCACAGATGCTGCATTCAACTCTCAGTAATCGATGTAGAGTCTCATACTCCCATCCTTGTTCTTCTCAAATAATACCGGTGCTCCCCATGGAGACAAACTCGGTCCGATCAATCCCTTCTCTAGTAAATCCTCAAGCTGAACCTTTAATTCTTTCATCTTGGCTGGAGCCATCTTGTAGGGCGCCTTAGCTGCCCCGTCCCTGGTACTAAATCGATGGTGAACTCCACCTCTCGCACAGGCGGCATGCCTGGCAACTCATCGGGAAACAGATCAGGGAAGTCAGACACTATGGGGATGTCCAACTCCATCTACTCCTCATGTCTCGTATCGTGAACATAGCATAAGTATGCTAGTTGTCCCTTTCTCACCTCCTTCATTAAGGCTAGAGCGGATACCAGCTTGAATGTCGGCTCTCTAGGAATGCTGCGGTAAGTGACGGTCTTGCCACTCAGGCTTCTGAGTAGTAATCTATGCTCATCACAGTGTAATCTGGCCTTGTGCTTCTGTAGCCAATCTATACCGATAATAATGTCGAATCCCAAGCCTCTGAACTCTATCAAGTCAGCTGGAAAGGTCTCACCCGTATGCTGATTCGTAGGTCAGTGTGGCGTCCCGAACATGTCACTTTCTCTCTCGATAGCAATGTGACAGAGAAGTGTGGAAGTGGCTCTGGGGTCAATCCCAACTTCTTTATGAAAGAAGAGGATATAATGAGTGGGTTGCCCCTGTGTCGAAAAGGATTGAGGCATTGGTATCGTTTACAGGAAAGGTACCTGAGGGTTGAGATTTTTGGATTAGTATTTCGTTTTTAAATTCTTTAATTGGAAATGGTTAGTTTGTTATCAGTCTTACCAGTAATGACATTGCCAAACTACTTGGCTTGTATCATATTGAGGATATTGAGGGTACCTTCTTCTCGGGTTCATGGCCTGAATCGAAATTGGTAGGAGGAATGAGTGGATAAGTGTTTAGAAGAATGCCAAAATGTCACCAAAATGCCACTTGTATTAATGCACCGAATATTACATCATCTTACATACATGGCTCACAACTTAACAACATTACATCAATACTCTCTAAAAGTCAAGTTCAATCGTCCCGGTCGGATGTGGGTGGTATTAACTAGGGTTGATGGTGCGGTATTCAGCTTAATCCGCTTGATTCTGTTGTATACTAACCTCGTATCTCCACCGAATATCAGTACGTCTCCTGGCTTTAGGATTAGCTTATGTGCTAAGTCCATTCTCTTCTGATCACTGTATAGAAATTATGCATCATCACCAATGGAGAACGATACTACTGGGATTCCCTTGGAGATGGACTCGGTCGTCTCATCTCGGTCTTGGTGTAATCCCAATCCTCCCTCTTTCTCGTAGAAGTTCACAATACATGTGTCGGCTTCGATGTTAGGTATCGGGTTTTCTTCAAGCTGCTGCGAGATCTCCACCGCCTTCTTCACTAAGGTCTTACCCACCTTTCTCTTCTCTCTCCTCTCATTCTTTCCTTTCCCACCGTGAGCACCCCCTCTCTTTCATCTCTTCTTCCTCCTTGGACGATTTGAGCTGCAACAAAGGAGCTCCCATGACTCTTTCATCTTCTTCTTCTTGTACAAGCTTCAATAAAGCTCCGAATTAAAAACGAGCATAGATTCTTGCTCCTCTCACCAAGACCTATCTCCCTCTCTTTTCAAAATTCAAAAAGGAGAAGTTCATCTCCATGGGTTTTGCCCATTTGAAGAGTAAATGGCATCAAAATGAAGCTTGGAGTCTCCTCTTTCTCCTAAGGTAAAAATTTCCATGAAAAACTCATCTTTTCTCCACCTTCTACTGAGGCCGATTTTTACCCCCTTGTAATGCATTGTTCTTTCTTCATTTGAGCTATTCTCCAAGCCTCCAATGGTGTATTAGAGCCTCTCCTTCGATTTATGGCAAGAAACCAACTCTAGGGTTTCACAAGGTAATCTCTTAATTAGTGCTTTAAGCCTTCTTAGTTAATGAGATAAGTGTTTTACTTAAACTCATTCATTTACTTGAATTTTGGGTGGAGTTGGGCAACCACATTGCCTTGACCGATTTTGCATCAAGAGAAGAAGAGGAGAGGAGAATTTAAAAGAGGATTTGAATATTCAAGGTAAGGAAATCTACCTTAACTACTAATTTAATGTATTTGAATTTTGGGAATGGGTAAAGAAATGAATGAACCCAAAACTGGAATGGAGATGTATGTGAATGAATTAAGAAGGATTTGTAAAGTGTGTGTGTAATAAAGGCCTTAGAGCCAAGTAATTGGAGTATGTATATTAGTATTGTTGTTTGTGGGAGTTTTGGTAAATTGTGATTTCTATGTGTGCTGGTAGGACCCCTTGTGGGTGTGGCTAGATTAGGATTGATTTGAAAGAAAATTGATGATGAGATGAGTAGGCTAGGAAAGCAACGGAGTTATGGCGAAATTTCAATAGAAAACTGAGTATTAAGGTGATGTTGAGAGGTTGGTGAGCCTAAGTGTGCTTGGGAGAAAGTAGAAGTGTAAATGAGTGGATTAAACCCACCAAGAACTAAAGAATAAGAGTTGGATAGGAGTATTGATAAGTGCGAAATACATCTATCTTTAGGGCTATAATTCTTCCTATTTTAATAAACAATTCTTGTCTTTTTCTCACTTATTGTATGTTTTTCCTTAGATTTATGTTTTGATATGAACTGATAGATTTTATGTGTCAAAAACCGGAAAAAGTCTTGGAATCACATAGCTTCGCAACGCAACAAACAGCGAGTAAAACGGAGCTCAAACGAAGAATCTAGAGCCTGTCAAAGTTTGCAGGACAAGACGAGATGAAAATACACACGTCCGTAACACGGACGCAAGATACGGACACGTCCACGACATAAAAGCCTGTCCGCAACGCGGACTAAAAATACACAACGTACCCCGTCCGTACCACGGACGCACCCCCGGACGCACTGAAATGTGTTCGTACGCGGATAGAAACTAGGACACAAACAGATCTCACTAGGACAAATGTGTCCGTACGCGGATAGAAACTCAGACACGTATAAATTCTCGCCATGACATATGTGTCCGTATGCGGACAGAAACTCAGACGTCTCACGTCCGCATAAGCCCCCACGCGGACAGAAACGCGGACACGTGTAAAGTGCGGCGCCAAATTCCTGATTTCACGCGTTGTAACTTTCGGCGCCGTCTTCTCCATTTTCCTCTTCTCTCATCTACGCGCCTACATTTTATCCATCTACCACCACCGCCTACATTCTATCCCATCTTCCTTAACTTCTTCTTCTCCTCTGCTTCTATAAAAAACCACGCTCCTTCAATCTTCTTCATCAAATCCCTTCCTAAATCCAAATTCTCCAGTTTTCTTCTTTTCCTCTTTCTTTTTTCTTCTCCTCCTAAAATCCCTACAACCACACCATCGATCAAGTTCCACATCTCCAAACAGAGTTATGTTGTTATTTTCCAGATTTCCAGACGAAGAACGACGTTCTGCACAATTCCAGATTGTGTTCGGATTTGGTTCGCGTTTGTATCCGCACAGACCCCACACGGACAAGAGCTGTCTGCGTTGTGTCCGCGTGGCCCCACACGGACAGGACCCATATTTGCCTGTTTGTTCGTTATTCTTCGTTCTACCTGTTTATCATCGTCTTGAGGTCGGCATAATCACGGAAACAAGCCCGGAAGCGAAACAACTCTCCCCAAATAGAGTTATCTTTCCTTAACTTTACTCTGTTTTAATGTCTATCTTATTATAATGTTTGTTTTTATAATTATGTGTGATTAATAAACCTAGCCTCCCAGGTTGGGAAGCGAGCCTATTTTATATAATTGTGTTATGTAAGCTTTCCACTATAATTTATCTAAGCAATATTTTGATTCTTGTCCTTAATGCGCTTTAATCTTCTCATACAAATATTAAAGTGACATTTGTAGTCTCTTGTTGAAATGCGGTGCTAAGACAATGTTCTAGACAAAGGAAGTCAAAACAGGTTAACGACTAGAAGCGTGTCTCGCCTATAGGTTAATCTGTCTCCAATAGGAATTGGTAATAAAGCGAGTAATTTATAATGACTTGGGCAAGGATTGCGGCTTGTTGTTTAAATTAGTCAGGGTTTATTGTACAAGGACCGGTCAATGAACTAATTAAGATTCCTGAGTTTATTGTTAAAGTGGGAAAGTTTATATTGATACAATTGAATAAAATAGGTGAGCAGAACAACCTAGGATGCTTCTTTAAAAACAAAAGATTTACAATTTCTATTTCTATTCTGTTTTGATTAATTGTTTTTATTATTGTCTTATAAGTTAGCTTTGAATCATACTCTTTCCCTAAAAAAAATGATAAAACTTGTTTGCTAGAAGTCTCAGTCAATTTACTACACTATCAATTATCCACAGCGAGGTCCCCAAGAGTACGACAACCCCATAAATCCACTATTCCGCAAAACGATAGGTACACTGCCACAGCGAGGTCCCCGAGAGTTGTTTTTACAGTTGGTCCGGGACCTTGGGTACGGACCAAGTCCCGGACCACCCCAAAAATTTAGCCGTGAGTGTTTTAAAGAGCTCTAAACATGGGGGATTGATTGGTAATGGTTTTAGAAGTTGTTAAGGCCTTGTTTGGTGATATTTAAAGGTCCTAAGAGGTGTAAACAAGTGTAGGAAATGAGTGGGAAGTAAGGACATAGTCTGACATGAGTGAAACTAAGTATACCGGGATAACGGGGTAAGTACGGGAGTAGTAATTATTTGTGTATCGTATGAACATAGTATTAATAACAATGTTGGAAACATTATCAGTGGAACAAGTGTGAACCAAGGAACAAGGGAACACACGGTAAAGCTAACCCCGGTGAAAGGTATGATTTTCTCATGCCCCGTATGCTAACCGAGTTACGTTGATTTGTGTGCTGTATGCGGGCTAATCAAGACTAAAGCATGAAAACGGTTTATTGCCTTTCATTGTATGTCTTGCTATATGTTGTGTGTGCTAACCCCTCTTGATTGATAGTGTGGCTTAACTCAGTGTGTAGACCGACTCATAAATGAGTCTCGTTGTTTAGTGACTCGTAGTAGGAGTCCGGTTGTGAATTAACGAAAATGTAGAAACGCACGAACACTAACGAACCAAGAAACGATAACGCAAACCAATGAACTCACTAGAATGTGAGAGAGTGGACGGGATTAGTAACCTCCCGATAACGGTAAGAGAACCAAATGAACAATCCACAAAACAATAAGTAGTGGAAATGTATATAAGTAACCTCTAATAGAGGTATTGATGGTAGAGCAAGACTTGAACCATGAGAGTAGTAAAGAATGATGAGGGATCTCCAAACCCCTTAGCAATTAGTCGACCCACTATGAGAGGACCCGACTGATGTAAGTAATGTCCCGAACATGAGAGTATTCGATACGTTGGGGAAACCCTTAAATCTGAGGATACTAAACGGTGGTAATTCCCTAAGCTAGTGGAGGTTATCGAGAGAGATACTTCTAGGCTAATCCATGAGATTGTAAGATACTCCGAGAGAGGAGTGTTGGGGATTTGAGTAGTCCGGTAAAAAAATGGACATTGAGTATTTGAGGAGCTAAGAGTATAGCCCTTTGTATTTGTAGGCCCGGTGGTGAGTCTTGTGTATGACTCCACCCGGAGGCCAAAGTAATGAGTATTGTGTATGTATGAGTTAAGTAACGAGTATCGAGTAAGAAGTAAGTATGAATATGTAATGAGTACCGAGCAATGAGTAAGTACGAGTAAGGAAAAAGAGTATGGAGTATTGAGTATGTGAGAGCAAGCGATGAGTACTGAGTAAGAGTAAGTATTAGTAGTAGTGAGTACTGAGTAAAGTAGGAGTGAAATAATGAGTAAGGTACTGAGTGCAGTGTGAGTAAAGCAACGTGTAAGTAAGATTAAGCTTGGTGTAAGCCTTATGAACCCGATCAAGAAGAAGAGAGCATCCGATGAAACCGGATGAACGAATAACTAAATGAACACTTGACTGACAAATCGTCTCCCAAGGGAGTAATGTTGATTGTATTGTCGTAGTATTAGTATGTATGTATGCATGTAAAACGAACTCCATGTATGTCCGACCCAAAGTAGTCGGCGTACCGTGGTTAGCACGCGGTATATGCGAATTTCATATGCAGCAATTTCGCTGAGCCCCTTGGGGCCCCATTTTTATTTTCCAGGTACTTGAAGCTGAACACCGTTCGAGAGTAGGACGGGTTGCTACATAAGCATGGGTAGTTGAGTAATGGGGATGTATTTGTAATATATTGCGAATTTGGAAGTCCAAACTATATCGGTAATTTAAGGATTGTAGTAGACTCGGTATAGTATTGTACTGGAGTTGTATTTGAATTATGGTTGAGTATACAATGGGAAGTAATGTATTGTGTAGAGTACTCGGTATGTTCATATTCATCAGACCGATAGTATGTAGGATTGTAACTCGCCTTGTTAGTCATGTGGGTGACTAACGGCATTGTACACCCGCCGTTGTGTATGTAATATCCGCTGCGAAGGTATGTAATTGTACAGTAATGGCGGTATTAGCGGTAGAGGTGTTACAATCCGATCAATACTATACCGAGTTTCTACAATCATCAAGTTGCCGGTAACAATCCGGGCTTACAGATCAACATTTCAAATAATTACAACCTTTACTAATCAACTACCCATGCTTTTATAGCAACCCCGTTCTACTCTTGAACGGTGATCGGCTTCCATGTACCTGGAAAATAAAAATGGTGCCTCAAGGGGCTCAGCAAAATTGCTGCATATGAAATTCGCATACCCCGCGTCCTAACGGGGGTACGCCGACTACTTTGGTCGAGAAACATGCGGTTCATTTAATTCAAACAGCATGCAAGACAATAATACATTATATACGTATATTGGCACAATTAAGGTTCAACATCGAACACAAACACTAACTGTAACGCCCCTAAATTACTAACCATATGATAATAAACTTGCTCAGATTAATAAAGCGGAAGCATAAGTCTTATAGGACGTTACCGCCACATTCACAACCATGTGAATGCTTAGGCTTAATTTACAACCAAACCAACTTTGTGTTACATAAGTTATAGAACAACCTAATACATTAATCTAGAACCAAAAGAGACTAAAGTGATGGTCTTCTAGCCCCAAAAGCCCACACTCTCGGATGTCTCCACAACTAAGGAGAAGCTTCTTCATTTCCTGCATTGTGGTCATTCATACAATCACAGAGAAAACACCACAGGGCATAAAGCCAAAAAGTCAGCCAAGCTGAGTAAAATCAAAGCTACCATCAGAAAATAACTTAGTAAAGTACTTGATGGTATATACACAAACTTTGCTCAACCAAGAGTTCAAGCATTAACAATAAGGCATCCAAACCTGCACAAGTACATGTTAATCAATTCATATTTTCCTTAGTCATCAATTTCTCCATTCCACACAAATCAGTTCAAGGGACGAATCCCGATCATTGAGGCGATCCAACCTTTCCCAAACGCACTCCAGGCCCTAAAAGATGTGCACACCCCTATAGTACCTTTAAACTATAGTGTAGGAAACCATGAAGCATCTCATGGAGCCCAAGGCATACCATGAGTCCAATAATTCATAAGAAGGCAGTTACTGCTCAAGTTCCACATATGGCCATATATCTCAACAATCCATTCCAATGAGTTACTTATTGAATCCTCGTTAATCAGAATATAACAATTTAAAGTATAGCAAGAATCAATAGTCAAGTCACTTAACAAAGCCCATTTCATAATTTCAAACACAAGGAACATAACAATAATCAAACAACACTTAAGGAAAGGCTATGATCACATAATCTTACATGGCACCTTCGGCCAGGTCACACAACATCAAATATCTCAGCTTAACAACTCAAACAACCATAAATCATACCTTAAGACCAAGTCTTGATCAAACAAACAAATCATATCCATTTCAGTTCTATTATTAACTATCTCATCCAGATTAGCTTAAGACATAATTTAACTATAAATTACAACCTGAATCAAAGCATAATTGGTTCCTAACATTTTCGGTCACAATATTAACCAGATTAGCTTAGGAGTTAATCCAGCCATAAACAACCTTCTAAAACAGTACATACAAGTTCCTAACATATTAGACTTTAAGACCTTAGTTTAAACTATCATCTTCATCCTAAAATCATGCTATACATCTCTTTAATAGTTCATAGCCAATTCTGCCATAATAGGTTGCTAATGACCAGAATAATCAACAATCATGTTTTAGCCCTAGGACACATCTAGTTTACACTAATTAACTTCCAACTGAAAGCGGTTGTACTAGACATCTAATTCACCAGATTAGCTCTTCTAGTAATCACACTTAACATCTTAAATAAATTCTATACTTTATCTATGTTACTCGGCCATAACAATCAGATAGGTTCTAGGTTAGCTAAGCACCTAAAACACTTGATTAATGCTCTAGAATTCCACCCACAAATCTGGTGTTTAAACAAAACTCTTTAAGACACCATTTATCCTAGATTATAACAACACCAGATTAGACTAAAGATCATCCAGAACAATCATAATTACCTCTAGGTTATTCCCACTTACTAAACAGCAGCAAAACACCATAAACAAGCTCTTAAGCAATCAGTAATCAAAGGTAGGTTGTAAACACATCCTTTTCTTCCTTAAAACACTTTTCTAACTTTTCTAGCTTTAGGCTAATAAATACCTACGAATTTTAATTAGATAATATAGGGGTAATACTCCTGTACAACATACAGATTTATTAAGGGATGGTAACCATGAAGTTACCTTGAAAATTGATGAAGAAAACCTCTCTAAAACCTTGCAGAACTTTGCTAGGAATCTAAGGCACCCTTGAACAGCTTGGAGCACCTTGGAAATGGCAACTATGGAGCTTCCAGTTCTCTCTTCTTTTACGACCAGATGTTACCTCCCCATGAATGATTTAAGTAAGTCAAAGGTTCCTCTCCTCTTCCTCTTTTGCTCTCGGCTGAAGTGGTAAGCAATGTAAGCTCTCTTCTCTTCTTTCTCTTCTTAATGGAGGCAGGAACACAAGAGTGGGATGAAGAGAATGGAGTATGAACGTGGGTTATATATAGCAAGGGCTGATCCTTGTCAATTTCCTCCTTGTTAAGTAAACTTCTAAGTGGTGACACCTTAGGCTCCATTTGCTAGCTTCTGATTGGCTCAATAAGGCTTAATATAAGAAAGGCAACACATGGGCTGACTAAGGGAAGTGGGCAGCAGCCTATTCTCATTGGACCGAGGTGTGGTCTAATAGTGTGGTGACACCTCCTACTATGCTGCATAGGTGTCGGGCTCCTATTGGTCCTAGTGTTAACCAATGCTAATTTGACACCTCGTGCTTGCCACCTCGTGCTTGCCACCTCATGCTTGCCACCTCATGCTTGCCACCTCGTGCTTAAAGACGTCCTACTTGCCTACTAGCTTGGTCGTTCTTAAGACGTCCTACTAGCTTGCTAGCTTGCTGAGTCACCTACTTGCTTACTAGCTTGATGAGTCACCTACTTGCTTGCTAGCTTTCCCAAGCAGCTGCATCACCTACTTGTGTGTTTACTACATAAGCTAGCTGCTGCATCACCAACTAGCTTGGTTGTCACAATGTTATTGGAGCATTCTAGCTAGCTACTTTTAAAACAATACAAGAAGTGCTATTAACTTTGCTGGTCCCAATGTGTACTTATGCCAATATTAGGATTTAAATATGCTTAATAGCTCATTAGGACCTAATTAGCAAAGTAAATCATCCTTTAGAAACTTTGGGTATTTCATTCACTCCCCTTAAGAAAAGCTTCGACCCCGAAGCTCCAACTATTCCCAAGATCATTCATACATTAAAACTATAACTCAACTAATAAACAATTAAGTATTCACACCAAGTAATCAAGCATAAACAAAAGAACATTCATGAAAAAGGGTCATAACATATTCATACCAAAGATACCAAGAATAAGAGTATCGAAGTCACTCCCCCTAAATTTTAAGTTACGA
Source organism: Limonium bicolor (assembly GCA_023374045.1). NCBI lineage: Eukaryota > Viridiplantae > Streptophyta > Magnoliopsida > Caryophyllales > Plumbaginaceae > Limonium > Limonium bicolor. The sequence goes on along the minus strand of CM041782.1, from coordinate 4,698,605 downwards.
CCTCGTAACTATAAATGTTACCTAGGATTCATCAAAAAGTTCTGGATATCTTGTCTCATAAAATCCTCTGTTTCCCAAGTTTCTTCCTCAACTTTATGGTTGGTCCAAAGGACTTTCACCATTTTTGTAGTCTTTGATGGTGTCTCTCTGACCTTTGTGTCCAATATTTGTATTGGAACCTCCTCATATGACAAAGATGGGTCAATCTGGACTTTTTCAGGTTGAATGACATGTGATGGATGGTGTATATACTTCTTCAACTGAGAAACATGGAAAACGTTGTGTACCTTGTCTAATGTTGGTAATGCTAATCGGTATGCCAAAGTTCCCACTCGTTCTAAAACTTCATAAGGGCCAATGTATTTAGGGCTAAGCTTCCCTTTCTTCCCAAATCTCATGACTCCCTTGGTTGGAGATACCTTCAAGAATACTTTCTCTCCCGCTGTGCAGCTTTCATCCTTTTCTGGATGAGTTTCACTTGCTGAATCATGTTTTCAATCATTTCTGGTCCTAACAAAACTGTTTCTAAGATGTCATCCCAACATAGTGGAGTTCTACACTTTCTTCCGTATAGAGCTTCATATGGAGCCATTCCAATGCTACTATGGTAACTGTTGTTGTATGAAAATTCTATCAAATGGAGATGATCAGTCCACGTACCTTGGTAGTCCATAATACAAGCTCTCAACATATCTTCTAATGTTTGAATTGTTCTTTCTGTTTGTCCATCTGTTGTGGGGTGAAAAGCAGTAAGTACTGAACTTTAACTGAGAACCCATAGCTTTCTGAAAGCTCTACCAGAAACGACTTTGAAACCTAGAATCCCTATCAGATACTATACTTGTAGAAACTCCATGATATCTGACAATTTCCTTGATGTAAGTAGCAACTAACTTATCCATTGCCCAAGTATCTCGCATTGGTATAAATCTGGCTGTTTTGGTGAGTCGATCCACAACAACCCAAATTTGATTCATTCCTGACCTAGTTAAAGGTAGTCCCATTTCCAAGCTGGTACTTCCAATGGTTGCACTAAGCCTCCTGGTCGACTATGCTCAAACTTTACTTTCTGGCAAGTTAAACATCTAGCTACAAACTCAGCAACTTCACGTTTCATTCCTGTCACCAAAACTGTTTCTTTAAATCCTTATACAACTTATTACCTCCTGGATGTATGGAGTAGGGTGATTGATGGGCTTCTTGCATCAACTTGTTCTTGATCTCCCCACAGCTCTTAGGAATGCACCACCGACCTTTGAACCTTAAGCTTCCATCTTTATGGATCTTAAAATCTGTAGCTTTTCCTTCTAAAATTTTCCTCTTGATTGTTCAAGTTTCTCATCTCCTGACTGGTTTTTCCGGATCTCTTCGAATATATCCAGATAAATGGACATTTGGTGTAGACTACTTGATTGTGCTTCTTCTCCACTAACTACTAACTCCATGTTAAGCCTACGAATATCTTCATACAACTTATCTGGGAGGATCGGCATGGTTGCTGTTGACTTTTTCTGCTTAAAGCATCAGCTACAAGGTTTACCTGCCTTCGTGGTATTGAATATCTAGATCATAATCTTTGACAAACTCTAACCATCTTCTCTGCTTCATATTCAGCTCCTTTTGAGTAAATATATATTTTAAGCTCTTATGGTCGGTGAAGATTTTGCAAGTGACTCCATATAAATAATGTCTCAAGATTTTGGAGCAAATACTACTGCTGCAAGCTCAAGGTCGTGAGTGAGGTAATTTTCTTCATGTTTCTTCATTTCTTAGAGGCATAGGTATCACTCGCCTATTTTGCATTAGAACACAACCCAGACCAAACTTTGAGGCATCACAGTAGACCTCCAGGCCATCCACTCCTTCTGGTAATGTTAACACTGGAGCAGTAGTTAATCTAGTCTTTTAGTTGTAGAATGACTGCTCACATTGGTCACTCCACTCAAATCCAACAGATTTCTTCATTAAGTTTGTCAACGGCCTAGTAATTTTGGAGAAATCCTTGACAAATCTCCTATAATAGCCTGCAAGCCCCAGAAAAGTTCTAACCTCTGTAACATTGGTAGGACGTGGCCATTCCTGCACAGCTTCAATCTTTGAGGGATCCACTGCTATACCTTCACTCAAGATAATATGGCCCAAGAAAGCCACTTCTTTCAACCAAAAATCACATTTATACAGCTTTGCATATAACTTATGTACTTGTAGTAATTCTAACACCTTTCTTAAATGCTCGGCATGATCTTCCTGGTTCTTGGAGTAAATCAAGATATCATCAATAAACACCACAACAAAACTATCCAAATATTGAGTGAAGACCCGGTTCATCAGATCCATAAACACTGCAGGAGCATTAGTTAGGCCAAATGGCATTACCGTAAATTCGTAATGGCCATACCTCGTTCAGAATGCTGTTTTTGGAATATCTTGCTCAGCTACCCTTATCTGGTGGTAGCCCGATCTTAAATCAATTTTGGAGAAGACACTAGCTCCCTTCAATTGGTCAAACAAATCATCAATTCGAGGTAGTGGATACTTATTCTTAATGGTTAATTGTTTAGTTCCTGTAGTCAATGCAGAGTCGAAGGCCCCCATCCTTCTTCTTTACAAACAGAACTGGAGCACCCCAGGGTGATACACTAGGTTTTATATACCCTTTCTCCAATAACTCCTCTAACTGAGCTTTTAATTCCTTCATCTCCACTGGTGCCATTCGATAGGGTGCTTTTGCTATTGGTCCGGTTCCTGGCACTAAGTTGATGCAAAATTCAACTTCTCTTTTGGGTGGCATTCCGAGAATCTCTTATGGGAACACGTCCGGGTACTCAGCAACAATAGGAATTTCAGAAAGTTGATTTCTCTTTTCATTTAGATCTCGTACGTAACACAAGTACACTTGTTTTCCTTTTCTAACTTCTGCTGCCATGGAGATGGCAGAAATGATCTTCACCTTTGGCTACCTTACTATCTTCTGTATGATACCCGTTGCCCTGAAGGACTCTTTAACAAAATCCGTTGTTCATAACAATCTAACCGCCCTTTATACCATTGCAGCCAATCCATCCCCAATATAATATCAAATTCCAAGCCTTCAAATATTACCAAGTCAGCTGGGAAACCTACTCCTTTAACAAGAATATTCACATTCTCTATAATCTCAGAGCATTTTATCTTTTCCCCCGATGGTATTGTCACACAAATATTCACACAAGAAATACTGGACAATTTCAATTCCTCATGAAAGCAGTAGAAACAAAAGAGTATGTGGCGCCGGAGTCGAATAAAACATGTGCTTCTAATCCATGAACAGGGAAAATACCTGTAATGACATTTCCCTGAGCTCTAGCCTCTGATTCATTCATCACATTCAGAGCTCCAGACTTCTTGTACTTGTTCTCATTCTTTTCAGCCCCTTTACTGCTACTTTGTCCACCCCCAACCCCAGAAGCTGCTTTAAAATTATTTTTATGGCTAATTAGGTCTGGCTAACCGGTGGCAACCTTTCTTGAAGCTTCTTGACTCAGGGTTTCAGAAACATTCATAGGCCCGATGCCCCAGCTTTCCACAGTGGTTACAAGTCACAAACCTCCCTTCACAATCTTTTCCGGGATGATTCTTCTAACATCTCCTACAGTTATAAGTTCTTCCACTTGGTGCTGTGGAAGATGTCTCCTTACCCTTGCTCTGGATACCTCCACTGAATCTTGTCTTTTGATTGAGATTGGGCTTCTTTACATCCGACCCCTCAGCTGGTCCACCAAAGGGCCTCTTTTTCTTCCTTCATGGAACTCCCTTCTTTCATGCTGTACCATTTCAATGCTGGCAGCCTTCTCATAAGCTTCTTGTAATGTTTCATAAGTTGATCCCGCCATGAACTCCCGAATTCAAAAATTCAGCCCAAGTCTAAATTTTCTTGCCTTAGACTCTTCATTAGGGACTAGGTTTGGAGCGAACCTAGCTAGTTCCAGAAATATGGTCCGGTACTCAGCTACCGACATAGATCGTTGTTGCAGGTTCAGAAATTCTTGTTTCTTCTTTTCTTTTAGATGATCCGGGTAAAAGCGAGTCCTCATCAATGTTTTCAATTCCATCCATCCAAAACCAGGTTGTTGAAGACAACCCTCTTTTACAGCTCCCCACCATAGGTCTGCTTCATCTTTGAAGTAATAGGCAGCACATCCTACCTTTCTATCTTCGGGGCAGCCCACTGCCTCAAAGACTTTATCAAATTCTCGTAGCCATCCCTTTAGAATCTGAGGATCTTCCTTCCCATGGAAACTCTCGGGTTTCATCGCAGTTATCTGACGCATAACATTATTCCTGTTTGCTTCTAGCTGTGCCATTGCTGCAGCCATTGCTTGAGCTATCTCTTGGATATTAGCTGCCATCTAATCTTGGCAACACAAAGGTTACTAACACATACACATTCCCTCAAACATTAATAACAATCAAGCAGATAAGAGTATTAAACTCCATATTCCTGCAGTTAGTTAACACAACAGGAGCAAACACGTGCCTTACTCTCACAGCCCCATATCCCATCCTAATTTCATTTTTCATCCTTATCACGAGCAACCATGCTCTGATACCACTTTGTAACACCCTTAATTACTAACCATATATAATAAACTTGCTCAGATTAATAAAGCGGAAGCATAGTCTTATAGGACGTTACCGCCACATTCACAACCATGTGAATGCTTAGGCTTAATTTACAACCAAACCAACTTTGTGTTACATAAGTTATAGAACAACCTAATACATTAATCTAGAAAAAAAAAGAGACTAAAGTGATGGTCTTCTAGCCCCAAAAGCCCACACTCTCGGATGTCTCCACAACTAAGGAGAAGCTTCTTCATTTCCTGCATCTGTGGTCATTCATACAATCACAGAGAAAACACCACAGGGCATAAAGCCAAAAAGTCAGCCAAGCTGAGTAAAATCAAAGCTACCATCAGAAAATAACTTAGTAAAGTACTTGATGGTATATACACAAACTTTGCTCAAGCAAGAGTTCAAGCATTAACAATAAGGCATCCAAACCTGCACAAGTACATGTTAATCAATTCACATATTTCCTTAGTCATCATTTCTCCATTCCACACAAATCAGTTCAAGGGATGAATCCCGATCATTGAGGCGATCCAACCTTTCCCAAACGCACTCCAGGCCCTAAAAGATGTGCACACCCCTATAGTACCTTTAAACTATAGTGTAGGAAACCATGAAGCATCTCATGGAGCCCAAGGCATACCATGAGTCCAATAATTCATAAGAAGCAGTTACTGCTCAAGTTCCACATATGGCCATATATCTCAACAATCCATTCCAATGAGTTACTTATTGAATCCTCGTTAATCAGAATATAACAATTTAAAGTATAGCAAGAATCAATAGTCAAGTCACTTAACAAAGCCCATTTCATAATTTCAAACACAAGGAACATAACAATAATCAAACAACACTTAAGGAAAGGCTATGATCACATAATCTTACATGGCACCTTCGGCCAGGTCACACAACATCAAATATCTCAGCTTAACAACTCAAACAACCATAAATCATACCTTAAGACCAAGTCTTGATCAAACAAACAAATCATATCCATTTCAGTTCTATTATTAACTATCTCATCCAGATTAGCTTAAGACATAATTTAACTATAAATTACAACCTGAATCAAAGCATAATTGGTTCCTAACATTTTCGGTCACAATATTACCATTAGCTTAGGAGTTAATCCAGCCATAAACAACCTTCTAAAACAGTACCATAACTATAGACTTTAAGACTATTAAACTATCATCTTAAAAATCATGCTATACATCTCTTTAATAGTTCATGGCCAATTCTGCCATAATAGGTTGCTAATGACCAGAATAATCAACAATCATGTTTTTAGCCCTAGGACACATCTAGTTTACACTAATTAACTTCCAACTGAAAGCGGTTGTACTAGACATCTAATTCACCAGATTAGCTCTTCTAGTAATCACACTTAACATCTTAAATAAATTCTATACTTTCATCTATGTTACTCGGCCATAACAATCAGATAGGTTCTAGGTTAGCTAAGCACCTAAAACACTTGATTAATGCTCTAGAATTCCACCCACAAATCTGGTGTTTAAACAAAACTCTTTAAGACACCATTTATCCTAGATTATAACAACACCAGATTAGACTAAAGATCATCCAGAACAATCATAATTACCTCTAGGTTATTCCCACTTACTAAACAGCAGCAAAACACCATAAACAAGCTCTTAAGCAATCAGTAATCAAAGGTAGGTTGTAAACACATCCTTTTCTTCCTTAAAACACTTTTCTAACTTTTCTAGCTTTAGGCTAATAAATACCTACGAATTTTAATTAGATAATATAGGGGTAATACTCCTGTACAACATACAGATTTATTAAGGGATGGTAACCATGAAGTTACCTTGAAATTGATGAAGAAAACCTCTCTAAAACCTTGCAGAACTTTGCTAGGAATCTAAGGCACCCTTGAACAGCTTGGAGCACCTTGGAAATGGCAACTATGGAGCTTCCAGTCCTCTCTTATTTTACGACCAGATGTTACCTCCCAAGGTAGGTTTCCTTCTTGCTCTCTTCTAAACTGGCTGTAGGAGATCTAGATGATGGATGAATGATTTAAGTAAGCAAAGGTTCCTCTCCTCTTCCTCTTTTGCTCTCGGCTGAAGTGGTAAGCAATGTAAGCTCTCTTCTCTTCTTTCTCTTCTTAATGGAGGCAGGAACACAAGAGTGGGATGAAGAGAATGGAGTATGAACGTGGGTTATATATAGGCAAGGGCTGATCCTTGTCAATTTCCTCCTTGATTAAGTAAACTTCTAAGTGGTGACACCTTAGGCTCCATTTGCTAGCTTCTGATTGGCTCATAATAAGGCTTAATATAAGAAAGACAACACATGGGCTGACTAAGGGAAGTGGGCAGCAGCCTATTCTCATTGGACCAAGGTGTGGTCTAATAGTGTGGTGACACCTCCTACTATGCTGCATAGGTGTCGGGCTCCTATTGGTCCTAGTGTTAACAATGCTAATTTGACACCTCGTGCTTGCCACCTCGTGCTTGCCACTCATGCTTGCCACCTCGTGCTTAAAGACGTCCTACTTGCCTACTAGCTTGGTGTCATCTTAAGACGTCCTACTAGCTTGCTAGCTTGCTGAGTCACCTACTTGCTTTAGCTGATGAGTCACCTACTTGCCTGCTTGCTTTCCCAAGCAGCTGCATCACCTACTTGTGTGTTTACTACATAAGCTAGCTGCTGCATCACCAACTAGCTTGGTTGTCACATGTTATAGTTATTGGAGCATTCTAGCTAGCTACTTTTAAAACAATACAAGAAGTGCTATTAAGGACTTTTCTGGTCCTAATGTGTACTTATGCCAATATTAGGATTTAAATATGCTTAATAGCTCATTAGGACCTAATTAGCAAAGTAAATCATTGTAACACCCCAACTACCACCGTACACATAACATCAAACTGCAGCGGAAAAATTCAACTCATCATTACTTATTTCAATGGTGTTACACGCCGTTAACCACCCACGTGGCTAACAAGGCTAATACATGTACTTTGTATCGGTGTGATGGACTAGATTCCCGAGCAACTACACGTTACATTTGCTTCCCTTAACAACAACCCATATACTTTATACATTCCAACCGTACCGAGTATTTACAAACTAATGCCGATAACAATTACGGTCTTACTACGCCTACAATGCTTACGCCATTTAAATGGCTACCCATGTATAAACATCTACCCCATCCTACTCTCGAACGGCTTCCAGCTCCTTGTACCTGAAATAGAAAAGGAGAGAAAGGGGGCCCCCAAGGGGCTCAGCACCTTTGCTGGTATGGTAATCCCGCAGCCCACATGCTACCGGGCCACGCACAACTAATTGTCGTCTTAGCATGCGATTGATTATATCTAAATCATGCATGCAACTGTAAACACACAACACAAAACATTTCGCCTCAATGGGCTCAATAAACGGATAATACATCCTTACTTGATAAGTCACTCATGGTATTCATCCCTAGAGAGTGTTCCTCCTCTAACGGAGCTACTTCCTTAATAGACGACACTTACCCTTAAATCGGGTTATCCTTAAACGCCTCTTGTCACAAACTGGGATTCATTTCCATGATCCACACACTCCATATCTTACAACATATCACATTCCTCACATAACAAAAAACATAACACTTTTCTCGTTTCGACGTACACATGATAACATCGCATTCATTTTAAACATCTAACGTACACATATCATAGCATAGCAAGGGAAATTGCCTAGCACAATAACAAACAAACACCATAAGATCGGTTCACACAAGGAACCTTCCACCATAGTTAGTATACATAGTGAGCCTAGAGATTATTGCCAATCTCATGCCAAGCTCGTTACATAACCTGTTACCGTCCTGTTATTTGGACGGTTAACTTAATCCCAAGGTGTGTCGGATATAGTAATCCCAAGCACACCGAAACAACATTTGTATGCCCCTAGGCCCGACGTGAGCCAGTAAACTAGCTTTGGATAAGCTAAGGGAAGGTTGAAACCAAATTGGAATACAACCTATACATACACCAAGAGAGCCGAACGGATATGACATCGACTCCCGTCCTCACACGCGTGGCCGGAACAACCGGACTCCTCACCCCCCATTAGTACATATATACTATATAAATAGTTAGAGATCCATTATGGAGCCTATCACATCCACACACCTAACGGTATCATAACCGAGTTAAGCACACAAGGGAGGTTCACACACCTGCATACAACAACAATATCCAACTAACTCACACATAGCCGTGGTTAGAACGTTCCCAAGGTTTGGGTCGTTAACTCGAATACCGATCTCTCATGTGTTCCTGGTTCTGGTTAGCTAAGGTTTAACACTTATTTGAGGTTAAACGGTATCGGAGATTAAAAGCGCCACATAAATGAATTACTATAAACTCATCACATGTTTTTATCTTACAAGGTGGCAAACACTCAGAAAAACACATTGGCATACAAGCCGGTGTACCCGGTAGAACACAGGTTGCAAGAAAACCATACCTGTCACCGGAGTGCACTCTATCATGTCCACTTATGTTCCTCGAGCAATTCTCGAACAACTGATAATATTACATGTACTTTTATTACATCGGGGTAACATGATTGTTTAGAGTCTAATGCTTATAACTTTTCCCCGTTAACTTAGTTAAATAACTTCACATTTTAACTTATTTTACTTTCACATTTTAATACAACTGTTCACCTACTTGATCGTCATTATAACCCCCTAATATGTCTTAAACAACCTTATAACATCATTACTAATCAATCCCCATCATTACATATCATTAATAACCTTAAACAACATTTTGGTCCGACCGACCTTACCGACCGACCTTGCACAAGGTCGGTCCATTCCAGAACATATTTCCGTCAAACTTTTATACTCCGACCGACCTTGTAAGTTCGGTCGCATGTTCGGTCCATCCCGAGAGTTTCTTCCCTTTGAAAATTCGGCCCGACCGAACTTGCTAAGTCCGGTCCCATGTTCGGTCGGTTCCAGAAACTTAATCCGTACACAAAATACAAGCCCGACCGACCTTGCAAGTCCGGTCCCCAAGGTCGGTCCATTCCAGAAACTCCTCCCGGTAGTGTAAACTGAGCTCGACCGACCTTGACAAGTTCGGTCGCAAGGTCGGTCGGCTCCAGACCTTGTTTCTACAATTCCATTTGACTCCAAACTTCACCTCATGTATCCTAATATGTTCTAACATCATTTAGTACACTTATATCCTCATACAACAACCATGTAACTCATTATCTATCACCTTAAGCACTTACTCATTTCATACCAAAATTCCTAACACTTATGTTATTACCTCCTTAGTTTTCCAAGTGGTGTTTCATGCCTATGATAACCACTATGCCCATAATGTTTTCTCCTCATTTTAACATCATCTCTCAAGCATCATTTATTACCAACTAAATCTCCCTTTTCACATCTACTTAAACATCATTTCTTCCTTGTACATCAACATTCCTAAACCTTAAACAAACTTCTCCAAGACTTAAATACGTCCTAAAAAACACTCATTGGATTTCTAGAACTTCCAAGACAATGCCTAAATCCTTATAGCACCTTAGAACACCTTAATGCATGTTTTCTTCCTTAGTGGAGCATGTATCCATTCCTAACAATTCCTAGTTCACCCAAGTTCATTTAAGCACTTAAAACTCCTTATACATTTTACAAATTTTGCCATAGGTTCTCTTAGCACATCATCATGCCAAAACTCATGGTTTCCACCATTAAACATTCAAGAACACCTAAATCCATCAATAGTATTCTCACACACATAACTTCACCAAATTTACACTACATCACAATATAGTGCATAAACTTAAATTGCTTGGCACTTAGGCCCTTAAATAACATGGCTCTTAGGCCCTTAAATTGCATAAACCTTAAACACTGAATTTCCACAATATAATGCCTTTGACCTGCAAATACATACACCAAGACATATGTTCTTTTACTAGTCTCCTTGTGAACACTCTACTAAGTCATTCCCATTTGCTCTTTAGGTAGTTTTAACAAGCCTTATAAGCTCATTTCTCCTAAGGCATTAACCACATTAGTTTAGTATATTTACCTCTTTTCCACCCAAACTTCTTTTTGTTTCCTCATAAACCGGTAAGGCATTTCACTCCTTGTAAACTACTAAACAATATACAAACATCATAATGAGTATTCAAGCTTTAAGCTTCATCTCATTGTAAACCCTAATTACATATATTGTTTTAACACATCAAGGTAATTGTTTTACCTTTGAATGGAAAGAGAGCTTGAATGAGTATCAAGAGAGGACTCCTCCTAGCCCTTGGAAGATTCAAATGAAGCTAAAACAAGACAAGAGAAGACACCATTACAAGGTGCATTTTTGGCCAACACCAAAAATGAAGGAAATGGAGTTTTCTTTGGTTTTTCCTTACCTTGAAGCAAAGGTGATCAACAAGGCATAAAAATATAGGCTCAAGCTCCTTCCACTGGATGGAAGTTCTCCTTAGCACCGAAATGGGGTTGTGATGATTTGAAAAGACAATGTTGTAGAGCTGCTCCAACTAAGATAACGGTAGTCTCGGAATTAAATTCGGAGCATGGAGTCATAGTTACAAGTGAAGGAAGATGAAGAATGAGATGCTGCTGTTGGAAACCGATGGAGAGAGGAGGAAGAAGACGGTGGAAGTGAAGGGAAATGAGAGAATGAAGATAAAACTTGCTTTGGAGATATTTAAGCTTACTTTTGCTTTGTCATTACTTAGCTTATTTATTTTTCAAATGTGGTGAGTCACACATGAAAAACGGCCCTATATCACCTAGGGGTATAATAGTCTTTGTTGACCAATTAAATTACTTATAACCACATATGTTACAAACTAGCTTATTAAAGTTACTATTCATGAAAACAAGGCACATAGAAGTGAAATATTTGATTCCCATTGATATAGACATCCAAATGTGATATTATATAGTACACATATATATTCGAGAGTAATGATGGACATTTAGCCACTCAAAACTCATTTACAAGACAATTTTTCAAAAACGTGCTTTAAGACTCCTTAAAGCATTTTTTGTGTTTAACTTGTTTTCAAGCTTGGTTTTCTTTGGTAATTGATTTAATATGTTCATTAACATATTATAAGGCATAGGTATGACCATTAGGTCTTATACAAATTTATTCCAAGCTTAGAGCACATTTTAGCCCATATTGACCTTAAGGTACTTATTTGTGTTTGTTTGGTTTCATTGTCTACCAAGGTTTCCTAAGGACTTAATAGCCTTATAAAATCATAATTAAATATTATCAAATCTTGGTAGGCTCTTGGGTCCTAACCAAGTTCACTCCAAGCTTAGAGCATGTTTTTTGCTCAAACCGTGTCTTAGTGTTTTATTGTGTTTTTACTATGGTTTAAAAACTATACACTGGTTCCTAAGGCACCTTTTAGCCTTTAGATACCATATTTAAACATTTAACAACACACCAAGGTTTGAGGTATTTCAATCTACCCCCTTAAAAGAACTTCGTCCTCGAAGTTCACATTTCCACGCATCATTGGTTAGAATACGAGGATTTCTCTCGAAGTTAACTTCCATTACCAAACCCTCTTTACATACAAACATCGGACTTAACGGTCCGGGCAACATATCCACATCCATCCAAAACCATATCGTAACACACTTACATGATAACCTCAGACTCAACGGCCGGGTACCTAATCAACATTACACTTACATAAAACCTCAAACTCTCAGGTCAGGGTAACAATACAACCGATAGACTCTAGTCTCGTAGGTCTGAATAACGTAACACTTTCGAAACTACCACATTAGGACTCAAGGTCTAAAATAATATACTTACTCATACCACAAACATGTCTTAGCATGTATAACAAACAGAAATACCTTTTCTATCTCTCCATGGGCTCCAATCCCATGTTGAGTACATATACACTGTGATCCCGCAGACACCGGTCGCGATGGACACCTTCTGGTCCCCGTTTCTTTGGGAGATCAAAACATTCACTTAATTTTAACATATATACTTCTCATGTCACCGGTCCAAAGAAAAGGCTCATGCGTCCTCAGCTCGTGAGCAAGTACTACAAAAATTATTCTTACTAGGTTAAGTATAAGAGAATCCTTTATTCAAAAATTAATCGATTGTTTGAAAACACCAATTGAAAATCCTTTTGAAAAACACCAAAAACTCCAAGTCCAACTCATGCTCCTTGTATCTTCTTAGCGTGGTTATTTGTGTCCACTTACAGGGAGCTTCTAGAGTCACCCAACCCTGATGTGATCACATCAGTGTTGAACTATCTTTCCACCCCAATTTGTGTTCGGCTTCCTGATCTCATGATAATCAAAGTTCCCACTCACTTCATTTTTCAACCAACAACTAATTCAACAATTCACATCTATTCTCATTTTCTATCTTTTAATCTTTCTAGTCTCAGTATCATAATCATTACATCTCCAAAGGATAGAGCTCCGTCTATCAATCATCACCCAAATCCAACTAATTCAAGTTACCTAGGGAATTTAATTCTCACTAGGTTCTATGTCAGTCTCATACCCCTTTATAAATCACAACACTATATATACATATTTTTTATATCAAAATACAATACATGGTTTACATTTATGCACCGTCGGGGTTTTAGTTCCCTGGGAGTTTCTTTACTCCCTTCCACTTTTACTCTCACACACCACTGTTAACAAAATAAACACACTTCCCACGATGGTATTCGCATCTTCTGTGTGCAATTACCACAATTAACCATAAATGAGTGCGTATGTTTGTATAACACACGCGCCAACCATCAAACAAATTTTTTTGTGCTATGCACAACACAGGTCACGTACACTTGTACGGTAATACACACTAAGTGGTTTTGCGCTCTACCCCTTAAAAGGGATTACGCCCACGTAATCAATCACTAAACATTGGCTTATAATGTTCTGCCGTCGTGAAGTGTTTTAACTTCCCACGCGGTCTATTACACAATGGATTCCGATTAGAGGATCTTAACCATATTGGCAGTTTAGTTCCTAAACCAAGAATTCTCATTGGAGTTTGTTTAAACTCTTAGTTGGTTTCGATTCTGGCCTGTTAGGCTTTTAGGCGTTAATAATTAGCCATTCACTCATGTTCACCATGTACATTCAACACTTGTATCACTGGCTCACTAGTTTCTGCTGCAAAACTCTAATGATGTAGAGCTTAATTGCCCCATTTGTTATTCTCACTGTATTGTACACCTCCCATATATCACCTTTATCTTGGTAATAATGGTTTCTCAACCGACGCGTGGTATCTCTTACCGTGAGCGAATTCGGTGAGTTATAAACTTTCTATCCACTTCCATAATAATTGACTGTATATACTGTTATGTATTTCACAATGATTGACTTGTTCCCTTCCGACTTAGTGTCGGTTGAGATTGAGCTACTACCTAGTGTGTAGTGCTCTCTCAGCTATTTACAAACATTTGGGGTATATTCCATACCGATATTGGCAGTTAGTGCTACTGTAGTCACTTATTATTAATCGTGTCTCCACATTTAGTTTTGTACAAGTACTCTTTATTGGTGCGGCCTTGCATTTCCTATGCATCGGCCATTATAACATTATTCCCTACAATAACATGTTTCCAATTCCTAGCTATCCCACTCGATCATCACTGCGCAAGTGCAATACCAAAACACTCAGTCATACAGAGTGCAGAGGCGTAAACTCTTGACAGTAAATCCCTTATGCGATTCGCCATGGAATTCACACTGAGTTCCTCATCACACAGTACCTACCACTGGCTTATTGCCCAGTCTGTTTAACATCGCTTACCTTGCATCTCCACTGAGTTACTCATAACTGGTCTTATCTGCCACATTATTACTCAATAACATTGATACAACGGTCGCCAGCTGCGAACCGTGCTCTTACTCATTGCATAACAATAACTTATATGGTATTTACTGTCATATTAACTCCACACATATACTTACATCACTCACATTATGGTTCGCCATCCATTTGGACGACTACTGAATGCTCCATGAGCATCGATCATTCGAGTCACAAGCCGACATTATTCAGCTCGTTGTTTCACTTTATACACACATACTACTAAGCTAACTGCTCTCTTTCAATAATAACATCGTCCATCCTTAACATATTTCTTGAGCTTGGTTCACATAACTACCGCTCCAGTGGTTTTCACAATATCGAGAGGTATCCCCACTCTTTAAGCAGTGGTTCATTCTCCGCTCTATTTACTTGTACCACATAAACTTCTACAATTAACTCAAATTTACATAACATATCTTGTTTGTGGCTTATAAGCCTTGCTGCCTTGAGCTCCGCTCATTGTAGGCTGTCCACACACATGTACTTCTCTATACCATATTACCTGGTTAGAGGTTGTATTGGCATCCATGACAAGGTTGTTGCATCACGTTTCCTTTCATGGGATGTCCCTTAGGATTGTCAGTCCGTCTCCTGACAATTTATGTCTAAACTGGGTGTTAGCTTCAACCCTTGTGTTTCTGTCATGCATTTCATTCAACGATTGTTGATGCGAACACCCTTCAAGGATTGCTCCTGGGTGTTGCTAAGTTATGCCATTACATTTGGCTCACACTTATTGGTATATTCGGTTAGCCAGGCAGTTTGCGTTCTTAACTGGTTTATTATCTCCTTCTGTGAAGATCAGCATTTCCTGGTAGTGTAGGTACTCATTCTGGGAGTTTCATCCCGTTCATTGCACATTAATGTGTCCACATTAGGCATCTGCTTGCCATGTACAGGCTGGGTCACCGTTCCAGCTAACATGTTTATCCCTAAGGATCTTTAAGACGTATACGATGTCTTTACATTACAGTTAGTGCACTTCGCACCTCCTGACTCCTAAGCATTTCGTTGAAAGGAATTTACTAATTCCTTTAGTCTCGTTAACTTAACTGGGTTCCTTAGCTTCAACTATTCCTTGTAATCCTTAGCTCTTGTTTGACTCATACTGCTGACCGTAGACGGAGTCGACTACTTCCCGTGTTTCGGACTCCACTCGTATACATATGTGGGGTACCATACTGATACATTGCTACCTACCCAACTAACCCATAAGTAGGTCTGTCAGGCCCACAAGCTCCTATCGGAGTGCGGTCGTCCCACAATTCAGTTGGTACACTCGTAGTGTCGTCACACGCCTAGGTGAAGTATTCTGTTGTCAACTCCCTTATATTGTCCCGTGAGAATATTCATTCCATGCTTCCCGAACTTAATCGAGGGAAAGTTTATCCATTGTTGTATCTTTATCAACTGCCCTTGGCTTTACTGGGTTGGTTTAAAAGAAGGTTGGAAAGAAGTGTTGGTTTGAAAGAAAATTTGGTTTTGAAAGAAAAGGGTTTGAATAAATTTGGGTTTAAAGGAAAATTTTCATGGTTTCACAACATCTTCTTACCTTAACCATGTCCAGCTTCTTGCTGACCGGTGTACTTCCAATTACAAAGGTCAGGTGTTAAGCCCTTCCATGGTTATTATGATCACACTTAACTTCGTGGTACTTTACCATGTACTTTGTAGTGGTTATAAATTTCCCGAACAGCCCTGTTATAGCAGCACTTGCTATAGCAAGTGCGCCATGCTAACTGGCTATCGGTTAAGCACACATAGTGGTTGCGGTATTGTTTTTACCCGCACTGTTATCAGTGGCCTTGTGGCCCTCACTGATCTTACTGTCTTGATAATAACTCCTCTAGGTGACTTCTCACTGTCTTCACATGATAATCATTAACTAGGGTGTTTCCCATTCTGGGAGACCCCTTTTTCTTAGTATTGTATCCTCCTTGTAGCCTGTTCCACGTATTTGTCGTGGTTACTGAGACTTGTCTCATATTTGGGCACTACGTTGTAGTTCCTTAGTTGATTGGTATACCGTTGGTGTATTATTATCAACTGTGGTCCCGTAGACACTCGTCTCGGGTTTCACTAATCCACTTCTTGCCTGTTGCACGGTCAGTGCGTTGCAAGCTGGTTATTCTCGACTGCTCTGCATTTCGACCCAGGTTGCCGGAAATTCTATTCTTCTATACACTGATTCTTCGCTCTTCGCTATGAAATGCGGTTAACACTGTTTAGATGGGAACCGTCTCCGGGATTCCCAGTTTTCGGGATCTACCGTATGACAGGTTCTCCATACCTTTAGAGGTATTTAATAACAACCAGATCGGGTATTCCCGAGTAAGAGTGGACTTCCATCTCTCTGGCGTTGTTTCCCAAGTTATAAAACAGGGATTGTGGAGGGCGGGAAGGATATAGTAGGTTTCCAGTACACACTGGTTACTCCTAACTAGCGTATCTCTCACGCTATCACTCAACCCTAACCCAAAGTACTAACATCCTAACTCGGTACTTCCTAAGCTCGGTAATTCGGTCATCAGAGCGATACTTCACTCTGATACCACTTTTTGTAACACCCCAACTACCACCGTACACATAACATCAAACTGCAGCGGAAAATTCAACTCATCATTACTTATTCAATGGTGTACACGCCGTTAACCACCCACGTGGCTAACAAGGCTAATACATGTACTTTTTATCGGTCTGATGGACTAGATTCCCGAGCAACTACACGTTACATTTGCTTCCCTTAACAACAACCATATATTTATACATTCCAACCGTACCGAGTATTAACAAACTAATGCCGATAACAATTACGGTCTTACTACGCCTACAATGCTTACGCCATTTAAATGGCTACCCATGTATAAACATCTACCCCATCCTACTCTCAAACGGCTTCCAGCTCCTTGTACCTGAAATAGAAAAGGAGAGAAAGGGTGGCCCCCAAGGGGCTCAGCACCTTTGCTGGTATGGTAATCCCGCAGCCCACATGCTACTGGGCCACGCACAACTAATTGTCGTCTTAGCATGCGATTGATTATATCTAAATCATGCATGCAACTGTAAACACACAACACAAAACATTTCGCCTCAATGGGCTCAACAAACGGATAATACATCCTTACTTGATAAGTCACTCATGGTATTCATTATCCCTAGAGTGTTCCTCCTCTAACGGAGCTACTTCCTTAATAGACGACACTTACCCTTAAATCGGGTTATCCTTAAACGCCTCTTGTCACAAACTGGGATTCATTTCCATGATCCACACACTCCATATCTTACAACATATCACATTCCTCACATAACAAAACATAACAACACTTTTCTCGTTTCGACGTACACATGATAACATCGCATTCATTTTAAACATCTAACGTACACCATAGCATAGCAAGGGAAATTGCCTAGCACAATAACAACACAAAACACCATAAGATCGGTTCACACAAGGAACCTTCCACCATAGTTAGTATACATAGTGAGCCTAGAGATTATTGCCAATCTCATGCCAAGCTCGTTACATAACCTGTTACCGTCCTGTTATTTGGACGGTTAACTTAATCCCAAGGTGTGTCGGATATAGTAATCCCAAGCACACCGAAACAACATTTGTATGCCCCTATGGCCCGACGTGAGCCAGTAAACTAGCTTTGGATAAGCTAAGGGAAGGTTGAAACCAAATTGGAATACAACCTATACATACACCAAGAGAGCCGAACCGGATATGACATCGACTCCCGTCCTCACACGCGTGGCCGGAACAACCGGACTCCTCACCCCCCATTAGTACATATATACTTATAAATAAGTAGTTAGAGATCCATTATGGAGCCTATCACATCCACACACCATACGGTATCATAACCGAGTTAAGCACACAAGGGAGGTTCACACACCTGCATACAACAACAATATCCAACTAACTCACACATAGCCGTGGTTAGAACGTTCCCAAGGTTTGGGTCGTTAACTCCGAATACCGATCTCTCATGTGTTCCTGGTTCTGGTTAGCTAAGGTTTAAACTTATTTGAGGTTAAACGGTATCGGAGATTAAAAGCGCCACATAAATGAATTACTATAAACTCATCACATGTTTTTATCTTACAAGGTGGCAAACACTCAGAAAAACACATTGGCATACAAGCCGGTGTAACCCGGTAGAACACAGGTTGCAAGAAAACCATACCTGTCACCGGAGTGCACTCTATCATGTCCACTTATGTTCCTCGAGCAATTCTCGAACAACTGATAATATTACATGTACTTTTATTAACATCGGGGTAACATGATTGTTTAGAGTCTAATGCTTATAACTTTTCCCCGTTAACTTAGTTAAATAACTTCACATTTTAACTTATTTTACTTTCACATTTTAATACAACTGTTCACCTACTTGATCGTCATTATAACCCACCTAATATGTCTTAACAACCTTATAACATCATTACTAATCAATCCCCATCATTATATATCATTTAATAACCTTAAACAACATTTTTGGTCCGACCGACCTTACCGACCGACCTTGCACAAGGTCGGTCCATTCCAGAACATATTTCCGTCAAACTTTTCTACTCGACCGACCTTGTAAGTTCGGTCGCATGTTCGGTCCATTCCCGAGAGTTTCTTCCCTTTGAAAATTCGGCCCGACCGAACTTGCTAAGTCCGGTCCCATGTTCGGTCGGTTCCAGAAACTTAATCCGTACACAAAATACAAGCCCGACCGACCTTGCAAGTCCGGTCCCCAAGGTCGGTCCATTCCAGAAACTCCTCCCGGTAGTGTAAACTGAGCTCGACCGACCTTGACAAGTTCGGTCGCAAGGTCGGTCGGCTCCAGACCTTTGTTTCTACAATTCCATTTGACTCCAAACTTCACCTCATGTATCCTAATACGTTCTAACATCATTTAGTACACTTATATCCTCATACAACAACCATGTAACTCATTATCTATCACCTTAAGCACTTACTCATTTCATACCAAAATTCCTAACACTTATGTTATTACCTCCTTAGTTTTCCAAGTGGTGTTTCATGCCTATGATAACCACTATGCCCATAATGTTTTCTCCTCATTTTTAACATCATCTCTCAAGCATCATTTCTTACCAACTAAATCTCCTTTTTCACATCTTACTTAAACATCATTTCTTCCTTGTACATCAACATTCCTAAACCTTAAACAAACTTCTCCAAGACTTAAATACATCCTAAAAAACACTCATTGGATTTCTAGAACTTCCAAGACAATGCCTAAATCCTTATAGCACCTTAGAACACCTTAATGCATGTTTTCTTCCTTAGTGGAGCATGTATCCATTCCTAACAATTCCTAGTTCACCCAAGTTCATTTAAGCACTTAAAACTCCTTATACATTTTACAAATTTTGCCATAGGTTCTCTTAGCACATCATCATTCCAAAACTCATGGTTTCCACCATTAAACATTCAAGAACACCTAAATCCATCAATAGTATTCTCACACACATAACTTCACCAAATTTACACTACATCACAATATAGTGCATAAACTTAAATTGCTTGGCACTTAGGCCCTTAAATAACATGGCTCTTAGGCCCTTAAATTGCATAAACCTTAAACACTGAATTTCCACAATATAATGCCTTTGACCTGCAAATACATACACCAAGACATATGTTCTTTTACTAGTCTCCTTGTGAACACTCTACTAAGTCATTCCCATTTGCTCTTTAGGTAGTTTTAACAAGCCTTATAAGCTCATTTCTCCTAAGGCATTAAACCACATTAGGTTAGTATATTTACCTCTTTTCCACCCAAACTTCTTTCTTGTTTCCTCATAAAACCGGTAAGGCATTTCACTCCTTGTAAACTACTAAACAATATACAAAAATCATAATGAGTATTCAAGCTTTAAGCTTCATCTCATTGTAAACCCTAATTACATATATTGTTTTAACACATCAAGGTAATTGTTTTACCTTTGAATGGAAAGAGAGCTTGAATGAGTATCAAGAGAGGACTCCTCCTAGCCCTTGGAAGATTCAAATGAAGCTAAAACAAGACAAGAGAAGACACCATTACAAGGTGCATTTTCGGCCAACACCAAAAATGAAGGAAATGGAGTTTTCTTTGGTTTTTCCTTACCTTGAAGCAAAGGTGATCAACAAGGCATAAAAATATAGGCTCAAGCTCCTTCCATGGAAGTTCTCCTTGGCACCGAAATGGTGGTTTTGATGATTTGAAAAGACAATGTTGTAGAGCTTGCTCCAACTAAGAGAACGGTAGTCTCGGAATTAAATTCGGAGCATGGAGTCATAAGTTACAAGTGAAGGAAGATGAAGAATGAGATGCTGCTGTTGGAAACCGATGGAGAGAGGAGGAAGAAGACGTTGGAAGTGAAGGGAAATGAGAGAATGAAGATAAAACTTGCTTTTGGAGATATTTAAGCTAAAAGCAAATAGTACTTTTGCTTTGTCATTACTTAGCTTATTTATTTGTTCAAATGTGGTGAGTCACACATGAAAACCGGCCCTTATATCACCTAGGGGTATAATAGTCTTTGTTGACCAATTAAATTACTTATAACCACATATGTTACAAACTAGCTTATTAAAGTTACTATTCATGAAAACAAGGCACATAGAAGTGAAATATTTGATTTCCCATTGATATAGACATCCAAATGTGATATATATAGTACACATATATTCGAGAGTAATGATGGACATTTAGCCACTCAAAACTCATTTACAAGACAATTTTTCAAAAACGTGCTTTAAGACTCCTTAAAGCACTTTTTGTGTTTTAACTTGTTTTCAAGCTTGGTTTTCTTTGGTAATTGATTTAATATGTTCATTAACATATTTATAAGGCATAGGTATGACCATTAGGTCTTATACAAATTTATTCCAAGCTTAGAGCACATTTTAGCCCATATTGACCTTAAGGTACTTATTTGTGTTTTGTTTGGTTTCATTGTCTACCAAGGTTTCCTAAGGACTTAATTAGCCTTATAAAATCATAATTAAATATTATCAAATCTTGGTAGGCTCTTTGGGTCCTAACCAAGTTCACTCCAAGCTTAGAGCATGTTTTTTGCTCAAACCGTGTCTTAGTGTTTTATTGTGTTTTTACTATGGTTTAAACTATACACTGATGTTCCTAAGGCACCTTTTAGCCTTTAGATACCATATTTAAACATTTAACAACACACCAAGGTTTGGGGTATTTCAATCATCCTTTAGAAACTTTGGGTATTTCACTAACACATACATCAAGAGGTTAGTTTAATATATCTTATACTTAGGCTTGTGGGTTCTACCTCACTATGCCTTCTCAATTACTCATTGTCTTACCCACTCTCTTGGGTACTCTTACTCAAATTCTCTTACTCTCAAACTCAAGCAAGTTTTACAATACTCAAACTCAATTCTCAAGTCTTTCAGATCTATCCTCAAGCTCAATCTCAATTCTCAATTCTCAATTCAATACTCCAATACTCAAATTCTCAGATCAAATTCTCAAATCTCAATACAATACTCAAGGGTATATTTTAAGTCATTACCCATGACCTCCGGGCAGGGTCATACACAAGACCCACCTCCGGGCTTACAAATACAAACGGGGCTATACAATTAGCTCCTCAAATTCTCAAATGTCCAGTTCTCTACCGGACTACTCAAATTCCCAAAAGTCCTCTCTCGGAGTCATTTCACTATCTCATAGATTAGCCTAGAAGTATCTCTCTCGATATCCTCCATTAGCTTAGGGAATTCTCAATGTCTAGTATTGTAACACCCCCGAATAAACATCCAACCGTATGAACAACGCTCCTAGCCATATTACAAGTTAACTATGCAGCGGAATAAACTCCATCCGGGTGTCACAGACGCCAATCACCCACGTGGTTGACACGACCACTCTTCCAACACCAAGTTACGGTCTGTATGACTGGAAACATCCCCTATCAAAACTCATATACAACATAAAATACAACTCCCAAATACCGAGTGTCTCCAACATAATTACCAATTCATAAATCGAAAGGTACATCCAGGGTTTAGTAATAAACCATACATTAAACACACTGCTCAAAACTCAAAGTTATGCCCAGATGGACTACACCCATGATAGCCATCCCGCCTACGCTCCGTTATCATCCGGCTCAATACCTGTAAAAATTGGGTTGTAAAAGACTCAGCAAACTACGCTGAGTATGAATATGTGTAGCCCGTATGTTGCCGGGCTACACGACTACTTGGTCGAATATTATTAGGTCCGGTTACATGCTGTAATAAAGCAGTAAAGCACACCACACTTCCTCATGATAACATACACACACTTAAAGGTAGCATAGCACTGTCAACAAACAACCAAGCACAACTTGCAAGTAGCATTGCAACGTCAAACACGCAACCCAGCACAATAAGCTGCTAATGTAGCAACAACAATCAAGTAATTAATAGGACGTGTGCGTAGGTATATTATACCGGTGATCCCCTCACTATGGGATCATTCAAGAGATTACATATTGTTTTCTTGTTATCATACACAAGTTTACCTTCCTTTTCTTGCACCGAGTCAGGGGATATAGGTTAGATCCCGAGACTTTATATGTAGGTGCGATTCAGCCCTTGTTTCTTAAAGGATCACATTTGTGAATTTTTCTTATTTGCTTGGTCTCATACACAAGTTTTCCTTTATTCTCTGGCACCGAGTCCGGGGATATAGATTAGATCCAAGGCTCTTTAGTAGGTGCCTAATCATTCCTTGTTTCTTTAAGGATTATTTGTGAATTCTCTTATCACCACAATTTGGAGAACTTCTTCTCCATCGCCAATCCTCCATTCCGGTGTCGTGCGTCGAAAAAGAGGGGTCATCTCTAGACCCCAGGATGTGCTCGCTAATCCTCCAGTCCTGGCGTCATGCGTCGAGAAAGAGGGGTCATCTCTAGACCCCAGGATAGCACTCCCTATTGTTTAAATGTTACTGGCCACTGCCACCGGATACCAAGGGTCCGTCTCCCTATTTATCGTTAATGTTATGGGCCTCTGCCCCGGATTACAAAGGGTCCGCCTCCCTATTTATTTTTAATGATATGGGCCTCTGCCCCGGATACAAAGGGACCGCCTCCCTATTTATTTTTAATGTTATGGGCCTCTGCCCGGATACAAAGGCCCACCTCCCTATTATTTTAATGTTATGGGCCTGTGCCCCGGATATAAAGGGTCCGCCTCCTTTATTTTTTAACGGTATGGCTTATCATTACGTGATAGCTCGGGACACCATAGTGGGGTCATTAGTATCCCTTTAAGTTTAAGAGAGGATTAAGTTTCCTATTGATTTAATTAGTTTTCACCTGTCCCGTAAGGGTCCCCTTTAATTGACTTTTCCGTATTTTGTCGTCATATATCCATTATGTTGTCATTCTTCCCTTTATCTTAAGTTACTTCCTTCCGTAATCTCCTTATGACTTTAATGAGTTTCGTCACGTTCTTTCGTGACTAAATTACTGTGTGCCCGCAAGCAAAGTATAACAAGAAATATAGCAAGGGAATAAGCAAGATAAATAACCAATCCATTCACATGCTTTACACAAGCTCACAGCAGATAAGTAAGCACGGTAAACAAACATCCGTTTTCATGCATTAGTCTTGTGGTCATTGTCAAACAAGGCACACAGCAAACAAGCCGTGTACCACGGCAACATACGGACCACACATATCTATACCTTATAATAGTTGTCACAGATACTTGCACAAAGGTTCCCGCGGCTCGTGGGACTCACCCCTGTAATAATTATTCGAGTGGGTTTAGATCGTTCGATCATGCGTTATTGTTTGTAGTTCTATTCATAATGTATGTCCTAGCCTTAGTGTTATAGTTGCCAACGTTACCTACTTACTCCGTTTGGTTCGGGTCCATTGTTTTAGTCAAGCGGTAACATTTAAGGTACCTCGAACTTGTCCCAATATAATCCTCTCATATTCTCTAGTATTAGTCCTAATTACCTTTCGAATTCCTATAAGTGTGCATTGTTTCGATTTATTGATCAGGTTATAATTCTAGACCTTATATTATTAATCCCTCTTAGACCAACCCAATGGTTACGTGTTGATACTCAACAACTAAGGAATACTTCTCCACTTCTATGCTCATTAACTTGGTTATTTCCCATTCTTAGTTCACCAAGGATTAGTTTTCAAACTGCCTAAACTGTACCATGTTACTAGGCATCTTTGCACGGTTTTATATTCGTAACCCATTTCCTAATGTAGCACCACTAACCAACTGGAGACCCATCTATACTGAATCCCACAAGCTTATAAAGTTGCAACATAATTTCGGTGTTGAATCTCACTTAACCCCACATTTAAGGTATCTACTGAGGCTTAATCCTCTCGAAATGTTTCACCAACTTAGATAAAGGTATTAGCTATGATTTGGGTGCATTATTAAGCCAACATCACACCCTTAGCACCTTGGGAAGTTGCCCCCACTGAAACACTCAATCAGAAGCTGAAACATCAAAACATAGAAAAACTGAACACCATCTCAAGCAATCCCACTTAGTTTCCCTTTGTACTGCATTAAGTTGCTTCCCTATCTTCCCAAGTGTTCACAAACCTCCTTTAGTGTATTAGCTAGCTCTTAAGTTTGTTAGCAAGCCATTGCAATCCCACTTACACCTATTATGACAGTTATACCGAGACAACCACAACGAAACTGAAATATCAATTCTGATATCCTTACTTCCACCCCTTTTCTTTGCTCACGGATCTTGACTTCCCATCTCTCTCCAAAGGTTTAACACACACTTTAGGTGAGGTGGAGTAGGGAGGTTATAAGTTCATTCTCAACCCAATAAAGCACTTATATAGTTGCTGTAACTAATTACACAGAACAACATACTAATGAAACTCTAAAACAAAACTAAATTAGTGCACCTCTTTCTGCTTCTTATGTCAGTGTATTACCCTGATTTCTAATCTCCCTCAAAGTGTTCACATCTTTACTTAAGTGTAGTGGAAGTGTTTCAGGTCCTTTAACAGCCAATACAACCCTCATGAACCCTCTGCAACATGAATATACAGAGAGCATAATTCTTCAAGCAAACGTCAAAATCAGAAACTGACATTCTCCCTTCTCTCTTTTCTGTTTGCTCACGTTTTTGCCCTTCAATCTGGTTTCTAATTCACCCAATGCACTCATAGACTTACTAAGGTATGTTAATGTGTTTTAGATTCATTGGCAACTCAATACCACTGATCCAAGTCTTTCTGTACAATGTTATACGGAACCGAACAGAAAATGAAAACTGAAACCCAACCGGTAGTCTCACTTAAATTTTACTTTCTGTTCTGTAGTCTATTTCTGTCCGATTTCCCCCCTGGTTTGCCCACTTTTCTAGGTGTATTACCGAGCTTACAACTTCGACACAAACCCAAAACAGACTAGGCAACGTCCCTGCAAATTATTCACACATAACAGAAATCCGTAACCCAAATCATAAGCTGATGCAAATTTCTTTCTTTTAGTTTTCTTTTCTGCTCAGTGGCATGACTTCTAACTCCTATCTTATTTCTAATTCACGTAGTTTAGTGTATGATCCTGCTCTTAAGTTTGAGACAGACCCCCAAATGACATGGTTAACAACCCTTAGAACTCCCTCGCACAGACTGAATAAAACTACAAAAACTAAAGCTTGAAACCAACCCAAAACTGATAAAAACTGAGATATGTTCTAGTTCTGTTTTGTCTTTCTATTTAGTTCCTTGCTTTGGTTTCTACATCCCCAGACTATTTAGCTCCTTAGTTAGGAGTCTTAGTATAGTTTTAAATCCTTAGACAAACTCAAGGCAACGGGGTCTATGCCTCTGAAGTTTCTTATATTGAGCTGAGAAATAAGAGCTGTAAAACTGACAGAAAAACATAACTGATATCCTCTATTGTGTCCTGCAGTTTGTTCATGATTTTTGGTTTCAAGGGTCCCCTAAGTTATCTAACTATTTAGTTAAGCATCTAGTACAGTTTTAGCCTCAGGGCAGACCCACCACATTGTTGATAATTCCACAGAACTACCTTAAACTGATACAAAGAGCAAGTACAGAATCTGAAAACTGTCACCCACAACTGTTTTTTTCTCTTCCTCTATCTTTCTGTCTATTCATTGATCTGACTCACTACTTCCCTCAAATTGTTTAGCAAGGTTTTCCACTCCAGATCAACCCAACCCAACTCTACCAACTCCCATTAAATTCAGTTATCCAGAATCAAAATTCGTGGAAAAACTGAGATCACTGTTTAGCATAATCTCTACATTCTATTCCTCTTTTATTTTTTTCTTATTGTTCATTAATCAGGTTTGTACTTCTACCTAAAGCTTTTACCCAAGTAGATAAGTGTTTTAGGACAGTTTTGTACTCAAAAACAACTCAATGCAACACTGATAACACCCCTGAAACGCCCTTATACTGAACCAGTAAAACTGCAGAATTGCAAACCCCAAATCGGGTATCTTCTTTTCTATCTGCCTTTTCAT
Organism: Limonium bicolor; assembly: GCA_023374045.1. Lineage (NCBI taxonomy): Eukaryota > Viridiplantae > Streptophyta > Magnoliopsida > Caryophyllales > Plumbaginaceae > Limonium > Limonium bicolor. Next base: position 4,671,567 of record CM041782.1, on the reverse strand, counting down.
TCCCTAACTTGACTACTAACTTCCCCCTCATTGTTTACACATGGGGTTAAGGGTTTTATCAAGAATGTTCGACCCAAACAACCCAAACAATATTGTTAATAGCACTGAACATTCCTTATACTGAAACTGAAACCTAATCCTGCTCACTTTGGTTGGTAACCTCTCTTTTAACATGTTAATTGTCTTTTCTAGCATTCCCAGTTTATTAACAATCTGTCTAGTGTATTAGTAAGCTTCTAAGTTTATTACTGGGCCAATACGACCTTTAACATGTTTCTGAATTCGATTCTACAGATGAGGAGAGTTGCAGAATTTTTTTTTAACTTGTTTCTGCATTGATTTATTGTTAACTAAAGTGTACAGAATTGTGTTGCACCCATTAACTGATTTGGTTAACACTGAAGTCATTGGCACATTAATCACCCAATGCATCAGTGCCGCTAACTCTTATCCTAGGTGAGTACGATACATGAGATACCAGGAAAAACACACAGTTTCAGTTCAAGTACATTAGCTTCTCTGCTGTCTCCCAAAGCAGATTATAACCAGATTTTTATTTCGATAGTTACCAGTTCGTTACTAACAGAAACTCTCACTTGTTTTTCAGTAACTCTTGAACATGTTTTAGCTTCTTAATTCATCACCTCTCCTTGCCAAACATTTAAGCATATCCCTTAGTTCCTTCTAGCACTGTATGAACCCCTTTTTTGTGCAGAATCATTCAGGCACATAGGTGATCATTTTTATCAGATGCTTTCGGACTCAAAAGTGACATAATACAACAGATTTTAAATCATGTAATAACCGTGAGTTTAGTCAACTACCTTAGGATTTTCAGCTGGATTTCTTTGCTGATTTCCTTGGTTTTCCTTGGACAACTTTCGGTTCTAGTTATGAAGGGAACATGGGTTAGTTTTTTTGTACATGATTCCAAGCAAATCAACGGGTAATACTCAAGAACTCTCGGTTTGATTTTACCTTGTGGAGGAGGTGATTTCTCTTGGGTATTATTATCTTTCAATCTTGTTGGGGTTTGATTAAGGACTTGGCTTGCAACTGGCCACACACAAGAAAAACTGTGAGTCCTCTAGTTACATTAGTACCGGAGCAATAATTGCAACTTCCTGGGCAAACAAATGGGTTTGGAAAAGTTTTACCTTCGAGAGATCAAGGAGAAGAGTTTTTGTTCAACGTTTTCCACAAATCCCTCCAGTAGGTTCGCATGCGAAGTTTATGCGAATGAAAAATGAAGAAAAATAGAAAGGCTTGAGCAAGAGTTTTTAGATAACCACAATAGAGGAAAAACAAAATGAAGAGGACAATGGGGAGCATTACCTTCTAAAAATTCCTGGAGCCGATTCTTGCTCAAGGGCCCGTGGAGATTCGAACAAGGAAGTTGCATGCTAAATCAGACATGCAAGAAGAAGAAAAGGTTGGGTGAGTTGGGGTGTTTTCGGGCAAGAAAGTAAGGAAAATACGAAGAAGGGTTGATCATTCATTACCTTGCCAGTTTGGGGGGGTGCTGTTTCCAGATTCTCAGAACCGGTAAAACTCAAAGATTCGGACCAAGATTGCAAGGAGGAAATCAAAGAGCAACATTGGGACATCGGGGAAATTTCTTGTGCCAATGGATATAGGGAATTTAGGAGTCTCTGGACATGCAAGAATCGAGTTGCATGTAGAAGGAGTTGAAGAAGCTTGCAAATTGGCCTTGTGTTTGTTCCAGTTTCCTCAACCGGTAATATTCCTCGCATGCTCAGCAGTTACGAGAAGTTGAGACTCCTTCTCTGAACTTGCGCCATCAGAACAAATGGGAGAAATTGAAGAGTTGTGTGGGTTTGGATTCGGGACTCATACACACGAGAAGGGAGGGGACACGGGTTTGGAAAGCAGAGAAAGTACTGCATGGGGACGATGAAAAGGAAAACTACAAAGGTTTTTGCTAATAACAATCGGTATAGTGGGTATTGTGTTAACATAATGAGAGTATTACAAGGGTGGCACTGATTTCTTTATGGGTTTCCCAATGGAATTTAGTAGTGCATAGCTAAGTAATTTGTTATCTATATATCATGGAGTGTGACTCGGTGAGTACAAGTCTATGTGTTAAAATGTTACTTGTACTTGTTTGTATTCTATAATCTAGTTCGTACCTTATAACTTCGTAATGTATATTATTTGGTAAAATCGTTATATGTCAAGATGACTCTCCGAGTATTATGCCTCACAGTCCACTACATAAATAATGTAATGTCCCAACACGGTATAATTTAATTTCCTCAATCGTTTTGGTTAATGTCAAACCGATGAGCACCCAAGCTTGTATTATATTATGACTTGCTATTTCCTTCACGGACATATGTATGTCCCTTAGTACCTTAGGGAATAAGTTGTAGTGCAATTATACATTAATGTGACCGGTTAATTAAACCTACCACGCATATTCATGATTTCATGTGTTTTAATTATTAGGGGTATTTCAACCTACCCCCTTAAAGAGACTTCGACCCGAAGTCTTGTCTCGTTAATTAATGTTCGTACTCTTGTCACTCCCAGGGATCAAGTCCCGAATTCATTCTCACTAACCAAGGGATCATGTCCCGCAGATTCCACGGTTCTATTTCACCAATTGTGTTTATAAGCACCACGCCACATCTGTGGCTTCACCAAGTTCTCAACAATATCTCAGTGTACTCTTATTAATGGTCATATATTGTACTCATAAGCAATCAGATAACAAGTCATCATACATAACCAGGTAATCACAAAGCATCCAATATACAATCCAAAACCCAGTTCAACCACGCATAATATACCAAAACAGCACAACAACAAACAACAAAAACATCCAAAAAACGCAACGCGCCTACCCCCCTTAAAAATGGATTACGCCCACGTAATCCCCACTATATCATTCTTGAACATTGGTTCAAGATGTTTAAGTCTCATGGGCATTCTAGTTTCCATGCAATGTAACTCACATTATAATCCCATCGGAAGTCTTAACCATGTTAATGGCTTAGTTTCTTGTATCAAAGACTTTTATCGGTATTCATACCGATCTACAAATGGATTCAGGTTCAGCCTCTCTAGGTCTAAGGTATTGGCAGATAAGTCACTTGTTAATCTACCGAGGAGGTGTGAAACGGTCCACCAGCTTCTGCTGTGCGACTCTGATTACCTTAGGGTTTCGTTTTCCCTTTTCTATTATTTACATTGTGTTATCTAGCTCCTTTGAACTCTTATCATTTAGGCGTAAAGGGCTCTTGATTGGCACTTGGCATTTTAATCTGTATACGGTCTCGGTGGGTTGTGACTTGTCTATCGCTTTCCTCTGGAGGTCGGATGTTCATGGTTTTAGTGCGCTTTTAAGCGTCTGATTTGTTCCTTCTGCTGACCTCCAGGCTTATATTCGTGTATGCTCCGTAGTAATGATTTAGAGCTTAGTATCCTTCAATGTTACAAACGTGTCATTGTTTTTAATTTTAGTATTGTTACCTATTTTATAACTTAAGGTGTACAGCCAAATTAGTCTTTTCCTCCCCCTTTTTTTTTTGTTAGGCAGCCTTAATCTTCCAGTTCCCAGATTAAAAGGTAACTATGGACTTTGCATAGTCTGTTAACCTCAGTCAGTTCTAGTAAAGGTTACTGAATTATGCATATTATAAGTTTTACGGTTGTAGCCACTTACATAAGGTATTTAGTTCCCTTAACATCATTAATCTTATGATCGTATCAAGCAGCCGTTTGCCGACTAGTTTTGCTTATTCATAAAGCTTAGTGTTGTTATTATGTTCCGCCAAGACTAAAGTAATTGATTACTACCGGTTACTTATTGCATTTGATTGCAGTAGTATATGTTTTATGCATTAACAGTTATATTATTGGTAACATCACATCATTTCCAGTCTTTATGTATCAGTGTACCCTTGTGTTTATCCTCAAGTTTTCGAACTATGTATCCATGTATCTTATGTGGTTTCATCATCTAGTATCAATACCGTTTCTTTCGCATTTTATTTATCCAACTTATAAACTTTCACCTAATTGTAGTTTATGTGTCCACTTGTGGGGGGTTTCGGGAATCATCCAACACTGACGTGATCAGCGTAAATGTTGGGCTACCCCTTCACCCTAATTTGTGCACAGTGTCGCTTGGCCTGGCCAGTGTCAAGTTAAACCTTGCACGTCCGATTTAATCAACCAATCAATTATTCAAATTTGAACTCTTATCCGACTTATTTCTAGTCATAGTAATCAATTCATGGACTAGTGTCGAAATCTAAGCCTTGAGATTAATCGTTCAAATTTCTAACTGTATTTTCATACATATATACTCGTGTGTTTAAACCTCTTGATTTATTGGTAGATTCCCATATAAGTGTTTCAATAAGTTTAGTGATATACTAGTACATATGGTCCCATAAATTCTAGTGCTAGTCAATTGGGTAAACAATGGTATACTTCCCATTCTTAATATTACTATGATTTCCTCACACTTACAAATTAATGTTGAATTTACAAGATGATTCATTACTCATCTTAGCCCATCAATTAATCTCTCTATTACGCCCTTTAATTTTGTTCGAAATTTCCAAATTTCAATACCCAGTTGTTCATAAGGATTTGGTTTCCTCTGATATTTATTTGTCTGATTTTTCTTGTTGGCCAGTTTAGGCTCACTTCTATCTGACTTACACGTTATTCCGTTTTCCATATTAATCTTTTTTGGGTCTCGTAATCCTTTGTTACCTTCTGATTATTATTCCTTGTGTGTTTCTCTTACTTGAAATAGTCTAGCTTTTTACCTTCTTGGTCCACTAAACAAGTGGTAGGTACTCCGGATTTATCACCACTGAGGTCTCAATATTTATTTTCGATCGTTGAGTTGTATTGTTAACTCGAGTTAGGCATGGTTGATTTACTAATCATGACCTTCTTTAATTGAACCCTATTTACTCCTTGGGTTTTATTGGTATCTTGTCTTTTCTGGTATGTATGTATGTACATTGGTATATATGATTTGATAAATCCTGTTTAGAGTTCCTTAATATGTAGTGTGTTTGGAAGGATTATTTCGCAATGGTGGCATTATACATTGCCCTTTAGATATTAACATGGGAGGTCAAATTAGGGGATGATGTCGGAGAGTACAATAGTACAGCTCACTGGAGCAGCTGGTACCTTGGTTAGAATGCGGTGAGTAATATCTTATATTTGGAGAACTCTACTAAACCCTGGCGTGGATTTTGGACATTTAGGCATTTGGTAATGGTTACATAAGCATGATGTTCCAGATTTGACTTCCTTTTTACAGGGTTGTTGCTTATTTGTTTCTGTTGAGGGAGGTTATGTTTACAGCAATATTGGGATAATCTTACTGAGGTTATGGCAATTGTTAATCTATTATAACCCAGTGTTATGGCACAGCCTTATGCGTGACTTGAACGCTCAGTTTTTCACTGTATCCTCTTGTTGTATTTCATATCAATTATTGGAACTAGAGTTTTAATTATATTCGTTGGTGAGACTTCGTAACATTTCCTTCATAACTGTAGTTAATGATAAACACATGATCCAAAGGGTTTATTCTTTTTATAAAATTGAATTCTACAGTTGCCCGTGGCATTGCTTGCGGGTGTTTAACAGTTCCTCTTTCGGAATTTGTTCTTCCCTGATTGAAACTTAATTCTCTATTGTAACCAACTCCTTTATTTGGTCTTCTTGATCAAAATACTCGATAGATGTTTGAACATAGTGGCGAATTTACTGCCATTTTCATATCTGTTTGATTTGTGTTGGGTGGGTAACCAGTGCCTCATGGTAATGGCTATTTACAAGGTTTGAGAGTTCTTTTTATGATCCCTGTACCAATGTGTTTTTCTTAGGGAACTGCAATTATTGTCTAAGAAAATTCGTTATGTCAGAGAATGAAGAGAAACATGAGAGTAGAAGAAAAAATAAGCTGTATTGTCCTACGTGGGACGATTGTGGGCTCCAAAGGAATAAAACAACTCGAACGAGAAGAGAATGAAGGAGACATTAGCATGTATGTTCCTCGTTCGCCGGTGGTAGAAGCAAGAGAATGACCAATTGTGGTCACCAGTTTCAGCTATCTGATATTGAGAATCTTAGAAGAATAATTGAATAAGAGAAGAAGAAAGGAGGTGGTGGCGATGCATACCGATCGCCACTTGAGGCGTTGTGTCTCTCAGGTAATGCAGAGAATGAAGAGAAACGTGAGAAGGAGCAGGGAATTTGTTGAACTCCGTAATATTATACTTTAGTGCGTAAAATTGGGTCATGCTTCCTTAAGCATTGTAGATTCTACTAATTTTATGGTGTAATTTCGTCTTGAACTATACTCTCTTATTTCATTGTTTTTCGAGAGGTTTTCTAAAATTAACCTCTCAGGTGTATGAATTGAGAATTTATCTCAATCCCATCCTTGGCTTAATTAATTGCTTATTTGAGCTTTATTTATTTTATAAATTTTAGGGTATTTCGGTCCTCTTTCTCTGCTTGTGAGGTAGGGTCCTGTAACGCCCCTATTAACCATAAATACAGCGGACTCTAGGGATTGACCTCGGGTTAACGGCCAAACCTCGCAATTACAGAATCCAAGTACGAACTCGGCAAATAAAACTCTAGAACCTCACCCATTCCAACAATACAATCCTTTCCCACCATGGTCACCCCCCTTCAACTACATTACAACACAACATCATACAACTTACACTAACTTCACAAACAACATTCGTTCCCATCCCAAAGTCATCTCTTAACCACACTCTCTCACATCTAGTCCATAAGATCATTCTCTTCGTGTCATTCTACTGCAAGATGAAACCAGCAGCCCACCCCGAGAGGGGTGAGTCAGTTCCCTGGAATGGAACTGGTACAATTCTCCAAAAACAACTTATAAAACATAACTCTTCAAAATAAGCAGTAACATGAAAACAAACTCTTAAAAGTAAAACAGAGATAAAGCACTTCAAAACAATCAAGTTAAAGAGAAAAGAAAACAAGACAAAGATAGAGATAGAGAACTTCCAAAACAAGTCATCCACTTAAGTAGTCATACCACATAGTTAGTAAGCATCCATTGCTGATGTGAACCATTCCCGTTCGGAGTATAAAGACTCAGATAGTCACAAAGGACTAGGAATAATAAGATAGATCCAAGAACCAATAACTCAAGAGTGGAATAATTCAATTGGGAGAGATGGCCCCCACCGCCAGATATCAATGTCCATATGGACGAGGGATATACAGCCCCCTGCTGTCAATTTAAATGTCCTGATGGACGAAGGATATACAGCCCCCTGCTGTTAAATATCAATGCCCCTATGGGCGAGGGATATACAGCTCCCTGCTGTTACCATTGAAGACGCGCGCACGTCGAAAGAAAGATTTCCAAGATTGACCTTTTCCAAAAAATCCCGCTAGATCACAACTACCCAGAGCAATACCAAAACACTCAGTCCTACAGAGTGCAGAAGCGTAAACCCTAAGCAGCCAATGTCTAACGGGCAACCAAGTAGAAGGAACCAATACCCAAGTGAGTTTCACATCCAAGGCTCAGTTAGTCACACAAGCTGAGTTAGTCACACAACCATTTCTTTTTTTGAAATTCCTCTTAAAGTCAGCTAGCGTTTTCCAAACATTCCATAAGTCAATCATCAAAAATATCGGAGTACGAGAAATCGTACAAAACATTCCATAAAGTCCAAAACACGTCAAGCTGAGTACGAGAAATCGTACAAAACATTCCATAGAGTCCAAAACACAACAAGCTGAGTACGAGAAATCGTACCTGGTAAGTGTAGAGCAGTAGCCAAACAGAAAGTGCAAACTTCCACTAATCACCTATAATTAATGTGTTCCAAGTATCGATCAGTTAAGTAGCTCACAAAGCTAAACACCTTTTACTCTTAATGGATAATAGTTTAAAGTTTACAATTATCCTCACGTAGTATCTAGGCCAGGTTCAGGTAATTAACTCTTTTGTTAGGCCCATTTCATTTAATGCGGAATGATTTGAAGTTTTAACCTGAGAGCGGCCCAAACTCTCTTGGACTGTTTAAATGGCTTTTGAAGTTCACAGACTTGGGCTTAGTAGGTTAGTCCAAGACCGGGTTGCGGTTTTGCTATTTAAACGAAATTCCCTAAAAGGATTATGCGGGTTTCGAACATGCAAACCCCGACTCAGTTCCAGGTTTATCTTGACCAACTACGCCATTGAATTTCTTGTCTAACAGATATGTCTAATTTTATTTTACTTACTTACTCCTAGCCATGGGACTAGTTAAATAAACCTTTAAGTTATCATTGGCTAATTACTACAACATTGATTAAAGACCTGAAGCTTAGCACCAGTATATAGTTATATAGTTATATATATATATATATATTCTTCTAATTAAGTTTCCCACAAGAAATGTTAACATGATCTCTTAATATTTCTAATATACTTATATACATATATTAGGATTTATCGCAAAACATTCCTTTGGAAAATTTATTAAATTTAATAACTCTTACACATCTAGTACCCACAAGGTATATTATATGTTTTATTATTACCTATGCAAAAAGGTGTTTAGTATCACCTTTTATGTATCCTTACTTACATTTAATTTCCTAAATGTTTTATTTTCACACACATTCCTCCATAGACTAGGTATAATCCTTTGGTACCAAATTTTAATAAACTTATGTCTTAATTACATTTTGGATTATTATAAAACTTAAGGTTCATTATTTAGATTAAATTCCTAATCACATTTTAATATAGTTTTATATCTAATCCTTTAATGATTTCATCTTAAAATATAAGTTATTACTCAATACTATAAATGTCAAGAAATGATTAAATCTAGACTTAATAATCCTCTTCACATTTAAATGTAAAAGTAACTCATTTATTTTATTATTGATTATATAATAAGAACATTTAAATGTAAAAGTATTTCATTCATTTTATTATTAATTATATAACAAGATCTATTTGTGTAACACTTTATGTAATCTAATTACAAATACTCCTAAATTTTAACTTATTAATTTCTTAACCCAATTATAGATTTACATTGTGGTCATTGACTAAATATATACATGTATTTTAACACTGTTTATATGAATCTTAGAAATTTAAAGGTAACTCTTTAAGCCTAATACATTACTATAATTTAATACCACCTAATATGATATTCTTCTATTTGTATGTAGAGGTTTAGTTTAACTTATTAATTCCTTCGTATTATATTTCCTATAAGGTATTTAATTTATTATGTTTACTGTGTATATATTTATATATACTAGGATTTATAAAAAATTATTTATGTATTTATTGTATTTAATTATTTATATTAACTTTTACACACACCTACATCCAAAATATGGTAATAAAATAAAGTATTTCCCTTAGTTTCAGTTAAGTATTAACTACCATATTATATAATTAATATAAATGTAGATTAATTTAGTTCCTTGATTTAACCCAAGTTACTATTTTATCCCTTAGTTTAATTAAAAATATCAACTCCCACAATATAGTAAGTAAAATGTAGGATAATTAAATTCCTTAATTTATATAACTTTCTACTTAAGTAAGTACATATACATATATGTAAATAATTTCACTCTCTTAAAAGCTAATACAAAAACATTTATAAACTTACTGTTATAAAATGTTAATTTAGTTTCCTTTATTTTCCCCAGCTTAAAAGTTAATTAACAAACCATACTTTAAATTTTTGGTTACATTAAAAACCTTATATTATAGGTTATTCTTATGAAAAACTCCATAACACAATTTTTAAAAACCTTTTACCATTGCCCAAAAATTCCCAAATTTAATATACAGTAACTATAACTTTTAGACAATATTATAAAAATTTTATTTCATAAAAATATCTTTTTAATTTTGGCCAAATAATTCCAGAAAACCCGTAACTTGTAAAAATCATAACTATATGTTTAAAAACTCCAAAACCATAATAATTTACATCAAAATAACTAGATAAAATAAAGAATCTATGGTAAAAATTTCAAGTCAAAATACATTTGGGAAGATATTTAAATTAACCCAACAAGTTAAGACTATTTACTGGAATTTATTAAAAAAACCCTAAAACAACTTTAAATCCCCCGATCTAATCTGGACCGTCCAATTCTTTAAACTCTGATCGGACGGTCCCTGAAATCCAAGTTCATCAGCGACCTCACTTCGACCCCCGAGTACTAAATCGTTAATTGCTCCTAATCCACAGAACGAATTGAGTGATTCTTGTTTCTATGGATTCGTAATCAAATTTCGGTCCCCATGATGACCGGTTTCCCCTTATAATGCAGTATACGGTGGATCGAATCAAATCGAAGTTAGGGTTCTTATTCGCTACTGAAACCAATTCGAAAACAAAACCGACAATTACTCCAACATGGCACGTAATGACTAAATTAAAACATGGATTAGTCGGAAACGTGACAGGGTTTGACAAAAAAGGAGCAATTTGATCGGATAGACTCACCAGAGTGGTGCGAATTGGTGAGTTCGAAATCGGAAATCCGGAAAAAAACATGAACTTTGAGCAGTTCGTGGTGGCAACTTTGGAGATCTATAAAATGCGTTCTAGATCGAGTTAGGCCCTGTTCTTGGGCTCGTTAGAAAGAAGAACATAGATCTACACAATGATAGCAAGCACTAATCCCAACTCGCATCACACAGAAAGATATTGAGTTATAAACACAGTTTACCTCTCTGTTTCGTGTTATTTTATGTGCTGTTGAAACCGAACCTTTAGACCTCTATATCTCCCACTGGGTTACGAATCAGACTTGGGCATAAATACGAAAATTGTAGAGGGATTATAGATCTTTACAATGAGCTAAAGAAATCGAATTTTGGTTGATTAACGAAGAAGTTATGATCGACGCAAGTTACCTGAAAACGAAGGAAATCTGGAATTCTGGAAACGCTTCGCAAGGTGGCTACTTTGGCTCGATTTTCCGGTTGATTCAGAAAGATTTAGGGTTTGTATGAGTAATGGTTGGAAAGAGGAATTGTAGGAGAAGAGAATGGTGAAGACGGCATGGAAAATATTGAGAGATGTAAAAGTTATAGCCGTCTAAAGTTAGGGCTAGTCATGAAATCGGTTACCGAAATTCAGGGAAGAAATCGGCTAAGTGTGGGCGACCCATTACAGAGTGACACGTGGCATCTCTTAAAATTTTGATTCAAACTTCAATCTAGCATAACTTCGGCTAGGATGATCCGTTTTTGACGTTCTTTTTATCGATCTTCATGGTTTTTCATAACCTTTTATTGGTATAGTTTCATGCCCTGTTTTGACCATTCTCAAAAAGTCAACTCTAGCAAGGCTTAATAAGCTTTAAGGTTTCTAGAATTTTCATATTGACTTTTATGTTTCAAAACAATGTTCCAACACTTCCTAAAATCTTTATAATATATTTGGAGTGTTTTAGAAATTTTCCCAAAATTTATTGACTTATAAATCTTATTATTAAATTCATAATACCATACAATAATATAATAATTAGGGTTAAATAGAGAAAACCCCTAAATAAATTTCACAATTCCATATAATAATTAAATTTCAAATTCCATATAATAAATTAATATTCATAATTCCATATAATAGTTTAATATTCATAATTCCATATAATAATTTAATACTTTATATTATTAAAGGTTTAATAAAAGAAATTCCCTAAATTAATTTAAATTAATTTAGGGGTATTTCAGTATATCCCCCTTAAAAGAAACTTCGCCTCAAGTTTAAAAATCAACTAAAGGTAAGCACTAATAGGCAACACACCGCTTCAGGTGTGCTGAGACAATAATAATTCCAATGAAATTCCATACCAATCCAATCCTTTATTTCCATCCATTTCCATAACAACATTCCACTCGAGATTACTCAAAATCAAAACAAACCAAGATATACCAAGACATAGCATGATGAAAATAACAGTCACATACTGTGTCATATTGTAAAAACCAAGCACATACAAACCCCTCTCATTCTGCTAATATTGTTCTCCTTTTACTAACAATGCAACGAGGCATAATCCGGATGAGATAACGAAGGAGGAGTATGCCAGCATATCCCCTTAAAAGAGCTAAGGTACGCCCTCGTACCGCTACTAACGACACATTCAAAGAATTCAACACCTTATTAACCAGCTTTGTTGTGAATTTTACTGCAACCGTTGATTTTATCTCTGATCGTTACATATATCTGTATCTCTTGATTGTTTGTATTTGTATTTCCTTGGTGGTTATAAATTTTATCTTATGATTATTATCTATTCATTTAATGACTGATACGAATTATATGTCCATATATGATCATTTATCATATCAATTATATTACCAAGCTATAAACCAGGTGTAACGTACTTGAGTAGTTTAACATAATATTCCCGTTCATTAATAATCCTCAATAATCTTCAAAATTATCTTCAAAGGTTTATTAGTCAACCATATGTTAAAACTCTATAAGATAAATATTTTCTGTGACTTTTCAAGTTTCAATTGTTTTTATAATTAACTATAGTATTTTAGGCGAACCATTAGGTATTTACTTCATAAAATTTACTTATTATATATTTACATAATTTCACACAAGGCAGAGTTTTAGGAAGTTCTTATTAATTATAATGTAGCTCCAAAATCTGATCCCTTTATCTTAAAATTTTTATATTTTTTTTTTAAGGTATGGACTCTATATAAATTTTAAGTCAAAAGATTAGTCTAATGAAACTCACTCACTCTTGATAATTATTCTTCTTAAGGTTTGTTCTAAGTAAGTATTCTTCTGATTATTAAATCTTAGTACTCTCTTAGACAATGGTGGCTTTTGTAAATATCACTCTTAGTGTGACTTCTAAAATTTTATCTATGTATAATGTTAAACTTCTAAATAAACATGAGAGTTTCCAATCTTTAAGTAACTCTCAACTTTTCACTAGACGCTCAATACTCCAAGTATTTAAGGCTCAATAGTATTTAGTTTAGTGTTACTCATGTGTTTTCACTCCATAGGTAAGTATTTTTCACCAAGGATTTAACTCGGTAAACTCTTTACATGTATAAATTTGTACTGGATCTTAATATATAAGTTTTGAATTGTTCATTATGGCTAGTAATTAAATATGCCTAGCTCAAGATTCCATGATGGTAACGTCTTACCACCACTTCCCTCAAGTTCAACACAATCCATCACCTGCGTAGAAGATTATTTACAGTTAGATGACAAGGCTTGTCTAGCCCCTAAACTTCTAGAAGTGGGTGTGCACCCCCCTACTTTCAGCCTAGGAGTTCGTCGCACCAGGCACTTCCCGTAGGGTGTTAGGTTTATAGAGTTTTAATGTGTTTACAAGTCCAGATGTTGATCTTTTCTAATACGCTACTAGTTCTTGTTAGCTTAATAATTTTCTAGACTATATTAGATTTACTTTAAACATTATCTTTAGGTAATAAATTGATACCAAGTAGTTCATGAGATTTATTTCAAACAAACTTTAAAGGAGTTGAAGTATTTTCACATAATATCAATACTAATTTAATTATGTAAAGTTCTATTTGTATACTGTTTTCAACCAAAAGTATTCCCAAAATTCTAGGAATTTGTGTACTAGCTTTTAAAGGATTGCATTTTTAGCAATGTATTCTCCATGAGTATGCTTTTGAAAAATAGCTTAATATTTGGTTTATCTCAACCAAAATCTTATCGTACTTAGTATAGGGTGTTCCAAACTTATATATATATATATATATATATTATATGTAGTTATATATATATATATATATACTATATATATTTTGTAGTTTATTGTTGGAACGGTATAACAACACATCACACTCAACAGACATTCACAAAAGAAAAGTGTGTAAAGAATCATTCACAATTCCAAAAAGGGTTAGGAGTCGTGCCTTACTGGAGTCCTCACTTCCCAATTCTACCCCAGTTCCCCAGTTTTAAGTGCACCTATAATCTAAGTATTTCGCTCGGCTTGTTTTCTCGGGTTCAGAGCGTAACTACGCTCTGATACCACTTTCTGTAACGCCCCTATTAACCATAAATACAGCGGAAATAAAACTCTAAGGCGATTACAGACCATCGGGTTCCAAACACCCGCACCAAACCTCACCAATTACAACTTACAATCCACAAAAGCTACGGTCTGAACTCGAGAAAAACTTAACACAAACATAATAGAAATTAAACACATTAACTCTCCACAAAACCTAGTCCCATCCCAAACGCTCATTCTCTTCGTGGCCACCTGTAAATCAATTCGTACCTGCAAGATGAAACCAAGCAGCCCACCCCGAGAGGGGTGAGTCAGTTCCCTGGAATGGAACTGGTACAATTCTCCAAAAACAAACTTATAAAACATAACTCTTCAAAATAAGCAGTAACATGAAAACAAACTCTTAAAAGTAAAACAGAGATAAAGCACTTCAAAACAATCAATTTAAAGAGAAGAAAACAAGACAAAGATAGAGATAGAGAACTTCCAAAACAAGTCATCCACTTAAGTAGTCATACCACATAGTTAGTAAGCATCCATTGCTGATGTTAGAATCAATTCCCGTTCGGAGTATACAAAAGACTTAGATAGTCACAAAGGACTAGGACATAATAAGATAGATCCAAGAACCATAATCAAGAGTGGAAAATTCAATTGGGAGAGATGGCCCCCACCCCGCACCCAGATATCAATGTCCATGACGAGGGATATACAGCCCCCTGCTGTCAGATTTAAATGTCCTGATGGACGGGATATACAGCCCCCTGCTGTAAATATCAATGCCCCTATGGGCGAGGGATATACAGCCCCCTGCTGTTAAATTAAAATGTCCTGATGGACGAGGGATATCAGCCCCCTGCTGTTAAATATCAATGCCCCTATGGGCGAGGGATATACAGCCCCTGCTGTTACCATTGAAGACGCGCGCACGTCGAAAGAAAGATTTCCAAGATTGACCTTTTCCAAAAAATCCCGCTAGATCACCAACTACCCAGAGCAATACCAAACACTCAGTCCTACAGAGTGCAGAACGTAAACCCTAAGCAGCCAATGTCTAACGGGCAACCAAGTAGAAGGAACCAATACCCAAGTGAGTTTCACATCCAAGGCTCAGTTAGTCACACAAGCTGAGTTAGTCACACAACCATTTCTTTTTTTGAAATTCCTTTAAAGTCAGCTAGCGTTTTCCAAAACATTCCATAAGTCAATCATCAAAATATCGGAGTACGAGAAATCGTACAAAACATTCCATAAAGTCCAAAACACGTCAAGCTGAGTACGAGAAATCGTACAAACATTCCATAGAGTCCAAAACACAACAAGCTGAGTACGAGAAATCGTACCTGGTAAGTGTAGAGCAGTAGCCAAACAGAAAGTGCAAACTTCCACTAATCACCTATAATTAATGTGTTCCAAGTATCGATCAGTTAAGTAGCTCACAAAGCTAAACACCTTTTACTCTTAATGGATAATAGTTTAAAGTTTACAATTATCCTCACGTAGTATCTGGGCCAGGTTCAGGTAATTAACTCTTTTGTTAGGCCCATTTCATTTAATCCGGAATGATTTGAAGTTTTAACCTGAGAGCGGCCCAAACTCTCTTGGACTGTTTAAATGGCTTTTGAAGTTCACAGACTTGGGCTTAGTAGGTTAGTCCAAGACCGGGTTGCGGTTTTGCTATTTAAACGAAATTCCCTAAAAGGATTATGCGGGGTTTCGAACATGCAACCCCGACTCAGTTCCAGGTTTATCTTGACCAACTACGCCAATTGAATTTCTTGTCTAACAGATATGTCTAATTTTATTTTACTTACTTACTCCTAGCCATGGGACTAGTTAAATAAACCTTTAAGTTATCATTGGCTAATTACTACAACATTGATTAAAGACCTGAAGCTTAGCACCAGTATATAGTTATATATAGATATATATATATATATATATATATATATATATATATATATATTCTTCTAATTAAGTAAGTTTCCACAAGAAATGTTAACATGATCTCTTAATATTTCTAATATACTTATATACATATATTAGGATTTATCGCAAAACATTCCTTTGGAAATTTTATTAAATTTAATAACTCTTACACATCTAGTACCCACAAGGTATATTATATGTTTTATTATTACCTATGCAAAAAGGTGTTTAGTATCACCTTTTATGTATCCTTACTTACATTTAATTTCCTAAATGTTTTATTTTCACACACATTCCCTCCATAGACTAGGTATAATCCTTTGGTACCAAATTTTAATAAACTTATGTCTTAATTACATTTTGGATTATTATAAAACTTAAGGTTCATTATTTAGATTAAATTCCTAATCACATTTTAATATAGTTTTATATCTAATCCTTTTAATGATTTCATCTTAAAATATTAAGTTATTACTCAATACTATAAATGTCAAGAAATGATTAAATCTAGACTTAATAATCCTCTTCACATTTAAATGTAAAAGTAACTCATTTATTTTATTATTGATTATATAATAAGAACATTTAAATGTAAAGTATTTCATTCATTTTATTATTAATTATATAACAAGATCTATTTGTGTAACACTTTATGTAATCTAATTACAAATACTCCTAAATTTTAACTTATTAATTTCTTAACCCAATTATAGATTTACATTGTGGTCATTGACTAAATATATACATGTATTTTAACACTGTTTATATGAATCTTAGAAAATTAAAGGTAACTCTTTAAGCCTAATACATTACTATAATTTAATACCACCTAATATGATATTCTTCTATTTGTATTATGTAGAGGTTTAGTTTAACTTATTAATTCCTTCGTATTATATTCCTATAAGGTATTTAATTTTATTATGTTTACTGTGTATATATTTATATATACTAGGATTTATACAAAACATTATTTATGTAGTTTTATTGTATTTAATTATTTATATTAACTTTTACACACACCTACATCCAAAATATGGTTAATAAAAAAAGTATTTCCCTTAGTTTCAGTTAAGTATATTAACTACCATATTATATAATTAATATAAATGTAGATTAATTTAGTTCCTTGATTTAACCCAAGTTACTATTTTATCCCTTAGTTTAATTAAAAATATCAACTCCCACAATATAGTAAGTAAAATGTAGGATAATTAAATTCCTTAATTTATATAACTTTCTACTTAAGTAAGTATATATACATATATGTAAATAATTTCACTTCTCTTAAAAGCTAATACAAAAACATTTATAACTTACTGTTATAAAATGTTAATTTAGTTTCCTTTATTTTCCCCAGCTTAAAAGTTAATTAACAACCATACTTTAATTTTTGGTTACATTAAAAACCTTATATTATAGGTTATTCTTATGAAAAACTCATAAACACAATTTTTAAAACCTTTTACCATTGCCCAAAAATTCCCAAATTTAATATACAGTAACTATAATATTTTAGACATATTATAAAATTTTATTTCATAAAAATATCTTTTTAATTTGGCCAAATAATTCCAGAAAACCCGTAACTTGTAAAAAATCATAACTTATGTTTAAAAACTCCAAAACCATAATAATTTACATCAAAATAAACTAGATAAAATAAAGAATCTATGGTAAATTTCAAGTCAAAATACATTCGGGAAGATATTTAAATTAACCCAACAAGTTAAGACTATTTACTGGAATTTATTAAAACCCTAAAACAACTTTAAATCCCCCGATCTAATCTGGACCGTCCAATTCTTTAAACTCTGATCGGACGGTCCCTGAAATCCAAGTTCATCAGCGACCTCACTTCGACCCCCGAGTACTAAATCGTTAATTTCTCCTAATCCACAGAACGAAATTGAGTGATTCTTGTTTCTATGGATTCGTAATCAAATTTCGGTCCCAATGATACCGGTTTCCCCAATTATAATGCAGTATACGGTGGATTGCGAATTCAAATCGAAGTTAGGGTTCTTATTCGCTACTGAAACCAATTCGAAAACAAAACCGACAATTACTCCCAACATGGCACGTAATTGACTAAATTAAAACATGGATTAGGTCGGAAACGTGACAGGGTTTGACAAAAAGGAGCAATGCAATTGATCGGAGACTCACCAGAGTGTGCGAATTGGGTGATTTCGAAATCGGAAATCTGGAAAAAACATGAACTTTGAGCAGTTCGTGGTGGCAACTTTGGAGATCTATAAAATGCGTTCTAGATCGAGTTAGGCCCTGTTCTTGGGCTCGTTAGAAAGAAGAAACATAGATCTACACAATGATAGCAAGCAATAATCCCAACTCGCATCACACAGAAAGATATTGAAGTTACAAAACACGAGTTTACCTCTCTGTTTCGGTGTTATTTTATGTGCTATTGAAACCGAAACTTTAGACCTCTATATCTCCCAACTGGTTACGAATCAGACTTGGGCATAAACACGAAATTGTAGAGGGATTAGAGATCTTTACAACGAGCTAAAGAAATTGAATTTTGGTTGATTAACGAAGAAGTTATGATCGACGCAAGTTACCTGAAAACGAAGGGAAATCTGGAATTCTGGAAACAGCTTCGCAAGGTGGCTACTTTGGCTCGATTTTCCGGTTGATTCAGAAAGATTTAGGGTTTGTATGAGTAATGGTTGGAAAGAGGAATTGTAGGAGAAGAGAATGGTGAAGACGGCATGGAAAATATTGAGAGATGTAAAAGTTATAGCCGTCTAAAGTTAGGGCTAAGTCATGAAATCGGTTACCGAAATTCAGGGAAGAAATCGGCTAAGTGTGGGCGACCCATTACAGAGTGACACGTGGCATCTCTTAAAATTTTGATTCAAACTTCAATCTAGCATAACTTCGGCTAGGATGATCCGTTTTTGACGTTCTTTTTATCGATCTTCATGGTTTTTCATAACCTATTTATTGGTATAGGTTTCATGACCTGGTTTGACCATTCTCAAAAAGTCAACTCTAGCAAGGCTTAATAAGCTTTAAGGTTTCTAGAATTTCATATTGACTTTTATGTTTCAAAACAATGTTCCAACACTTCCTAAAATCTTTATAATATATTTGGAGTGTTTAGAAATTTTCCCAAGATTTATTGACTTATAAATCTTATTATTAAATTCATAATACCATACAATAATATATAATAATTAGGGTTAAATAGGAGAAAACCCCTAAATAAATTTCACAATTCCATATAATAATTTAAATTTCACAATTCCATATAATAAATTAATATTCATAATTCCATATAATAGTTTAATATTCATAATTCCATATAATAATTTAATACTTAATAGTATTATTAAAGGTTTAATAAAAGAAATTCCCTAAATTAATTTAAATTAATTAGGGGTATTTCAGTATATCCCCCTAAAAGAAACTTCGCCTCAAAGTTTAAAAATCAACTAATAGGCA
Organism: Limonium bicolor; assembly: GCA_023374045.1. Classification (NCBI taxonomy): domain Eukaryota; kingdom Viridiplantae; phylum Streptophyta; class Magnoliopsida; order Caryophyllales; family Plumbaginaceae; genus Limonium; species Limonium bicolor. The sequence continues at coordinate 4,652,106 of CM041782.1, read as the reverse complement.
CTCACACCGCTTCGGTGTGCTGAGACAATAATAATTCCAATGAAATTCCATACCAATCCAATCCTTTATTTCCATCCATTTCCATAACAACATTCCACTCGAGATTACTCAAAATCAAAACGAACCAAGATATACCAAGACATAGCATGATGAAAATCAACAGTCACATACTGTCATATTGTAAAAACCAAGCACATACAAACACCTCTCATTCTGCTAATACTGTTCTCCTTTTACTAACAATGCAACGAGGCATAATCCGGATGAGATAACGAAGGAGGAGTATGCCAGCATATCCCCCTTAAAAGAGCTAAGGTACGCCCTCGTACCGCTACTAACGACACATTCAAAGAATTCAACACCTTATTAACCAGCTTTGTTGTGAATTTTACTGCACCGTTGATTTTATCTCTGATCGTTACATATATCTGTATCTCTTGATTGTTATGTATTTGTATTTCCTTGGTGGTTATAAAATTTTATCTTATGATTATTATCTATTCATTTAATGACTGATACGAATTATATGTCCATATATGATCATTTATCATATCAATTATATTACCAAGCTATAAACCAGGTGTAACGTACTTGAGTAGTTTAACATAATATTCCCGTTCATTTAATAATCCTCAATAATCTTCCAAAATTATCTTCAAAGGTTTATTAGTCAACCATATGTTAAAACTCTATAAGATAAATATTTTCTGTGACTTTTCAAGTTTCAATTGTTTTTATAATTAACTATAGTATTTTAGGCGAACCATTAGGTATTTACTTCATAAAATTACTTATATATATTTACATAATTTCACACAAGGCAGAGTTTTAGGAAGTTCTTATTAATTATAATGTAGCTCCAAAATCTGATCCCTTTATCTTAAAATTTTTTATATATTTTTTTTAAGGTATGGACTCTATATAAAATTTTAAGTCAAAAGAATTAGTCTAATGAAAACTCACTCACTCTTGATAATTATTCTTCTTAAGGTTTGTTCTAAGTAAGTATTCTTCTGATTATTAAATCTTAGTACTCTCTTAGACAATGGTGGCTTTTGTAAATATCACTCTTAGTGTGACTTCTAAAATTTTATCTATGTATAATGTTAAACTTCTAAATAAACATGAGAGTTTCCAATCTTTAAGTAACTCTCAATTTTTCACTAGACGCTCAATACTCCAAGTATTTAAGGCTCAATAGTATTTAGTTTAGTGTTACTCATGTGTTTTCACTCCATAGGTAAGTATTTTTCACCGAGGATTTAACTCGGTAAACTCTTTACATGTATGAATTTAGTACTGGATCTTAATATAAGTTTTGAATTGTTCATTGTGGCTAGTAATGAAATATGCCTAGCTCAAGATTCCATGATGGTAACGTCTTACCACCACTTCCCTCAAGTTCAACACAATCCATCACCTGCGTAGAAGATTATTTACAGTTAGATGACAAGGCTTGTCTAGCCCCTAAACTTCTAGAAGTGGGTGTGCACCCCCACTACTTTCAGCCTAGGAGTTCGTCGCACCAGGCACTTCCCGTAGGGTGTTAGGTTTATAGAGTTTTAATGTGTTTTACAAGTCCAGATGTTGATCTTTTCTAATACGCTACTAGTTCTTGTTAGCTTAATAATTTTCTAGACTTAAGATTTATCTTAAACATTATCTTTAGGTAATAAATTGATACCAAGTAGTTCATGAGATTTATTTTCAAACTTTAAAGGAGTTGAAGTATTTTCACATAATATCAATACTAATTTAATTATGTAAAGTTCTATTTGTATACTGTTTTCAACCAAAAGTATTCCCTAAAATTCTAGGAATTTGTGTACTAGCTTTTAAAGGATTGCATTTTTAGCAATGTATTCTCCATGAGTATGCTTTTGAAAAATAGCTTAATATTTGGTTTATCTCAACCAAAATCTTATCGTACTTAGTATAGGGTGTTCCAAACTTATATATATATATATATATATATATATTTTTGTGTTTTTGGAACGGTATAACAACACATCACACTCAACAGACATTCACAAAAGAAAAGTGTGTAAAGGAATCATTCACAATTCCAAAAAGGGTTAGGAGTCGTGCCTTACTGGAGTCCTCACTTCCCAATTCTACCCCAGTTCCCCAGTTTTAAGTGCACCTATAATCTAAGTATTTCGCTCGGCTTGTTTTCTCGGGTTCAGAGCGTAACTACGCTCTGATACCACTTTCTGTAACGCCCCTATTAACCATAAATACAGCGGAAATAAAACTCTAAGGCGATTACAGACCATCGGGTTCCAAACACCCGGCACCAAACCTCACCAATTACAACTTACAATCCACAAAAGCTACGGTCTGGACTCGAGAAAAACTTAACACAAACATAATAGAAATTAAACACATTAACTCTCCACAAAACCTAGTCCCATCCCAAACGCTCATTCTCTTCGTGGCCACCTGTAAATCAATTCGTACCTGCAAGATGAAACCAAGCAGCCCACCCGAGAGGGGTGAGTCAGTTCCCTGGAATGGAACTGGTACAATTCTCCAAAAACAAACTTATAAAACATAACTCTTCAAAATAAGAAGTAACATGAAAACAAACTCTTAAAAGTAAAATAGAGATAAAGCACTTCAAAACAATCAAGTTAAAGAGAAAAGAAAACAAGACAAAGATAGAGATAGAGAACTTCCAAAACAAGTCATCCACTTAAGTAGTCATACCACATAGTTAGTAAGCATCCATTGCTGATGTTAGAACCAATTCCCGTTCGGAGTATAAAGACTCAGATAGTCACAAAGGACTAGGAATAATAAGATAGATCCAAGAACCAATAACTCAAGAGTGGAATAATTCAATTGGGAGAGATGGCCCCCACCGCCAGATATCAATGTCCATATGGACGAGGGATATACAGCCCCCTGCTGTCAGATTTAAATGTCCTGATGGACGAGGGATATACAGCCCCTGCTGTTAAATATCAATGCCCCTATGGGCGAGGGATATACAGCCCCCTGCTGTTAAATTAAAAATGTCCTGATGGACGAGGGATATACAGCCCCCTGCTGTTAAATATCAATGCCCCTATGGGCGAGGGATATACAGCCCCCTGCTGTTACCATTGAAGACGCGCACGTCGAAAGAAAGATTTCCAAGATTGACCTTTTCCAAAAAAATCCCGCTAGATCACCAACTACCCAGAGCAATACCAAAACACTCAGTCCTACAGAGTGCAGAAGCGTAAACCCTAAGCAGCCAATGTCTAACGGGCAACCAAGTAGAAGGAACCAATACCCAAGTGAGTTTCACATCCAAGGCTCAGTTAGTCACACAAGCTGAGTTAGTCACACAACCATTTCTTTTTTTGAAATTCCTTTAAAGTCAGCTAGCGTTTTCCAAAACATTCCATAAGTCAATCATCAAAAATATCGGAGTACGAGAAATCGTACAAAACATTCCATAAAGTCCAAAACACGTCAAGCTGAGTACGAGAAATCGTACAAAACATTCCATAGAGTCCAAAACACAACAAGCTGAGTACGAGAAATCGTACCTGGTAGTGTGTAGAGCAGTAGCCAAACAGAAAGTGCAAACTTCCACTAATCACCTATAATTAATGTGTTCCAAGTATCGATCAGTTAAGTAGCTCACAAAGCTAAACACCTTTTACTCTTAATGGATAATAGTTTAAGTTTACAATTATCCTCACGTAGTATCTGGGCCAGGTTCAGGTAATTAACTCTTTTGTTAGGCCCATTTCATTTAATCCGGAATGATTTGAAGTTTTAACCTGAGAGCGGCCCAAACTCTCTTGGACTGTTTAAATGGCTTTTGAAGTTCACAGACTTGGGCTTAGTAGGTTAGTCCAAGACCGGGTTGCGGTTTTGCTATTTAAACGAAATTCCCTAAAAGGATTATGCGGGGTTTCGAACATGCAACCCCGACTCAGTTCCAGGTTTATCTTGACCAACTACGCCATTGAATTTCTTGTCTAACAGATATGTCTAATTTTATTTTACTTACTTACTCCTAGCCATGGGACTAGTTAAATAAACCTTTAAGTTATCATTGGCTAATTACTACAACATTGATTAAAGACCTGAAGCTTAGCACCAGTATATAGTATATATATTATATATATATATATATATATATTCTTCTAATTAAGTTTCCCACAAGAAATGTTAACATGATCTCTTAATATTTCTAATATACTTATATACATATATTAGGATTTATCCCAAAACATTCCTTAGGAAATTTTATTAAATTTAATAACTCTTACACATCTAGTACCCACAAGGTATATTATATGTTTTATTATTACCTATGCAAAAAGGTGTTTAGTATCACCTTTTATGTATCCTTACTTACATTTAATTTCCTAAATGTTTTATTTTCACACACATTCCCTCCATAGACTAGGTATAATCCTTTGGTACCAAATTTTAATAAACTTATGTCTTAATTACATTTTGGATTATTATAAAACTTAAGGTTCATTATTTAGATTAAATTCCTAATCACATTTTAATATAGTTTTATATCTAATCCTTTTAATGATTTCATCTTAAAATATTAAGTTATTACTCAATACTATAAATGTCAAGAAATGATTAATCTAGACTTAATAATCCTCTTCACATTTAAATGTAAAAGTAACTCATTTATTTATTATTGATTATATAATAAGAACATTTAAATGTAAAAGTATTTCATTCATTTTATTATTAATTATATAACAAGATCTATTTGTGTAACACTTTATGTAATCTAATTACAAATACTCCTAAATTTTAACTTATTAATTTCTTAACCCAATTATAGATTTACATTGTGGTCATTGACTAAATATATACATGTATTTTAACACTGTTTATATGAATCTTAGAAATTTAAAGGTAACTCTTTAAGCCTAATACATTACTATAATTTAATACCACCTAATATGATATTCTTCTATTTGTATTATGTAGAGGTTTAGTTTAACTTATTAATTCCTTCGTATTATATTTCCTATAAGGTATTAATTTTATTATGTTTACTGTGTATATATTTTATATACTAGGATTTATACAAAACATTATTTATGTAGTTTTATTGTATTTAATTATTTATATTAACTTTTACACACACCTACATCCAAAATATGGTTAATAAAATAAAGTATTTCCCTTAGTTTCAGTTAAGTATATTAACTACCATATTATATAATTAATATAAATGTAGATTAATTTAGTTCCTTGATTTAACCCAAGTTACTATTTTATCCCTTAGTTTAATTAAAAATATCAACTCCCACAATATAGTAAGTAAAATGTAGGATAATTAAATTCCTTAATTTATATAACTTTCTACTTAAGTAAGTATATATACATATATGTAAATAATTTCACTTCTCTTAAAAGCTAATACAAAAACATTTATAAACTTACTGTTATAAAATGTTAATTTAGTTTCCTTTATTTTCCCCAGCTTAAAAGTTAATTAACAAACCATACTTTAATTTTTGGTTACATTAAAACCTTATATTATAGGTTATTCTTATGAAAAACTCATAAACACAATTTTTAAAACCTTTTACCATTGCCCAAAAATTCCCAAATTTAATATACAGTAACTATAACATTTTAGACATATTATAAAATTTTTATTTCATAAAAATATCTTTTTAATTTGGCCAAATAATTCCAGAAAACCCGTAACTTGTAAAAAATCATAACTTATGTTTAAAAACTCCAAAACCATAATAATTTACATCAAAATAAACTAGATAAAATAAAGAATCTATGGTTAAAATTTCAAGTCAAAATACATTCTGGAAGATTTTTAATTAACCCAACAAGTTAAGACTATTTACTGGAATTTATTAAAACCCTAAAACAACTTTAAATCCCCCGATCTAATCTGGACCGTCCAATTCTTTAAACTCTGATCGGACGGTCCCTGAAATCCAAGTTCATCAGCGACCTCACTTCGACCCCCGAGTACTAAATCGTTAATTTCTCCTAATCCACAGAACGAAATTGAGTGATTCTTGTTTCTATGGATTCGTAATCAAATTTCGGTCCCAATGATACCGGTTTCCCCAATTATAATGCAGTATACGGTGGATTGCGAATTCAAATCGAAGTTAGGGTTCTTATTCGCTACTGAAACCAATTCGAAAACAAAACCGACAATTACTCCCAACATGGCACGTAATTGACTAAATTAAAACATGGATTAGGTCGGAAACGTGACAGGGTTTGACAAAAACGGAGCAATTTGATCGGAGACTCACCGGAGTGTGCGAATTGGGTGATTTCGAAATCGGAAATCCGGAAAAAACATGAACTTTGAGCAGTTCGTGGTGGCAACTTTGGAGATCTATAAAATGCGTTCTAGATCGAGTTAGGCCCTGTTCTTGGGCTCGTTAGAAAGAAGAAACATAGATCTACACAATGATAGCAAGCACTAATCCCAACTCGCATCACACAGAAAGATATTGAAGTTACAAAACACGAGTTTACCTCTCTGTTTCGGTGTTATTTTATGTGCTGTTGAAACCGAAACTTTAGACCTCTATATCTCCCAACTGGTTACGAATCAGACTTGGGCATAAACACGAAAATTGTAGAGGGATTAGAGATCTTTACAACGAGCTAAAGAAATCGAATTTTGGTTGACTTAACGAAGAAGTTATGATCGACGCAATTTACCTGAAAACGAAGGAAATCTAAATTCTGGAAACAGCTTCGCAAGGTGGCTACTTTGCTCAATTTTCCGGTTGATTCAGAAAGATTTAGGGTTTGTATGAGTAATGGTTGGCAAAGGGATTGTAGGAGAAGAGAATGGTGAAGACGGCATGGAAAAATATTGAGAGATGTAAAGTTATAGCCGTCTAAAGTTAGGGCTAAGTCATGAAATCGGTTACCGAAATTCAGGGAAGAAATCGGCTAAGTGTGGGCGACCCATTACAGAGTGACACGTGGCATCTCTTAAAATTTTGATTCAAACTTCAATCTAGCATAACTTCGGCTAGGATGATCCATTTTTGATGTTCTTTTTTATCGATCTTCATGGTTTTTTCATAACCTATTTATTGGTATAGGTTTCATGACCTGGTTTGACCATTCTCAAAAAGTCAACTCTAGCAAGGCTTAATAAGCTTTAAGGTTTCTAGAATTTCATATTGACTTTTATGTTTCAAAACAATGTTCCAACACTTCCTAAAATCTTTATAATATATTTGGAGTGTTTAGAAATTTTCCCAAGATTTATTGACTTATAAATCTTATTATTAAATTCATAATACCATACAATAATATATAATAATTAGGGTTAAATAGGAGAAACCCCTAAATAATTTCACAATTCCATATAATAATTTAATATTCATAATTCCATATAATAATTTAATATTCATAATTCCATATAATAGTTTAATATTCATAATTCCATATAATAATTTAATACTTAATAGTATTATTAAAGGTTTAATAAAGAAATTCCCTAAATTAATTTAAATTAATTTAGGGGTATTTCAGGTCCTATCGACTGCTAAGCATGTCGACCCAAGTTGTCGCTAAAATTGGTCCCACTACGGGTATTATCCTTTTGGCAACGTCTATTGTAGTATAGTCTTTTCTTCTCGGGTTGATTGTATAACTTTAAGATACCAGATCGGGTTTCCCCGAGTAAGAGGAGGCTTTCTACCTCTCCGGCGTTCTTTCTCTGAATTTAAGAGACAATCAAGGATGTGAAGGTTGGGTGTAGGTGTTTGTTAGGTATCCAGTATTACTGGGGAAGAACCCTAACTAACGCGCCTCACGTACTACCCCAACCCTTAACTCGCTGTCAGAATTCCTAATTCCGGGTTTTCCTATACTCGGTACTTCTCTGGTCCAGTCATCAGAGCGTAACTACGCTCTGATACCACTTTCTATAACACCCCCGAATAAACATCCAACCGTACGAACAATGCTCCTAGCCATATTACAAGTTAACAATGCAGCGAAATAAACTCCATCCAGGTGTCACAGACGCCAATCACCCACGTGGTTGACACGACCACTCTTCCAACACCAAGTTACGGTCTGTATGACTGGAAACATCCCTCTATCAAAACTCATATACAACACAAAATACAACTCCCAAATACCGAGTGTCTCCAACATAATTACCAATTCATAAATCGAAAGTACATTCAGGGTTTAGTAATAAACCATACATTAAACACACTGCTCAAAACTCAAAGTTATGCCCAGATGGACTACCCCCATGATAGCCATCTCGCCTACGCTCCGTTATCATCCGGCTCAATACCTGTAAAAATTGGGTTGTAAAGGACTCAGCAAACTACGCTGAGTATGAATATGTGTAGCCCGACGGGCTACATGACTACTTGGTCGAATATTATTAGGTCCGGTTACATGCTGTAATAAAGCAGTAAAGCACACCACACTTCCTCATGGTAACATACACACACTTAAAGGTAGCATGGCACTGTCAACAAACAACCAAGCACAAATTGCAAGTAGCATTGCAACGTCAAACACGCAACCCAGCACAATAAGCTGCTAATGTAGCAACAACATCAAGTAATTAATAGGACGTGTGCGTAGGTATATTATACCGGCGATCCTCACTATGGGATCATTCAAGAGATTACGTATTGTTTCTCTGTTCTCATTACACAAGTTTACCTTCCTTTTCTTGCACCGAGTCAGGGGATATATGTTAGATCCCGAGACTTTATTATGTAGGTGCGATTCAGCCCTTGTTTCTTAAAGGATCACATTTGTGAATTTTTTCTTATTTGCTTGGTCTCATTACACAATTTTTCCTTTATTCTCTGGCACCGAGTCCGGGGATATAGATTAGATCCCAAGGCTCTATTATGTAGGTGCTAATCATTCCCTGTTTCTTTAAGGATTATTTATGAATTCTCTTATCACCCACAATTTGGAGAATGTCTTCTCCATAGCCAATCCTCCATTCCCGGCGTCATGCTTTGAGAAAGAGGGGTCATCTCTCGACCCCAGGATGTGCTCGCTAATCCTCCAGTCCCGGCGTCATGCGTCGAGAAAGAGGGGTCATCTCTAGACCCCAGTATAGCTCTCCCTATTGTTTTAAATGTTACTGGCCACTGCCCCGGATACCAAGGGTCCGTCTCCCTATTCATCTTTAATGTTATAGGCCTCTGCCCCTGATACAAAGGGTCCGCCTCCCTATTTATTTTTAATGTTATGGGCCTCTGCCCCGGATACAAAGGGTCCGCCTCCCTATTTATTTTTAATGTTATGGGCCTCTGCCCCGGATACAAAGGGTCCGCCTCCCTATTTATTTTTAATGTTATGGGCCTCTGCTCCAGATATAAAGGGTCCGCCTCCCTATTTATTTTTAACTGGTATTGGCTTATCATTATCGTTGATAGCTCGACACCATAGTGGGTGTCATTAGTATCCCTCTATAGTTAAGAGGAGTTTCCTTGATTTAAGTAATTTCCTTGGTTATTGTGACATTCAATGAGTTTCGTCACGTGGTCTTTCGTAACCGAGAAGTGACTAAATTACTGCGTACGCGCAAGCAAAGTATAACAAGAATATAGCAAGCAAATAAGCAAGATAAATAACCAATCCATTCACATGCTTTACACAAGCTCACAGCAGATAAGTAAGCACGGTAAACAAACATCCGTTTTCATGCATTAGTCTTGTGGTCATTGTCAAACAAGGCACACAGCAAACAAGCCGTGTAACACGGCAACATACGGACCACACATATCCATACCTTATAATAGTTGTCACAGATACTTGCACAAAGGTTCCCGCGGCTCGTGGGACTCACCCCTGTAATAATTATTCGAGTGGGTTAGATTTCGATCATGCGTTATTGTTCGTAGTTCTATTCATAATGTATGTCCTAGCCTTAAGTGTTATAGTTGCCAACGTTACACTTACTCCGTTTGGTTCGGGTCCATTGTTTTAGTCAAGCGGTAACATTTAAGGTACCTCGAACTTGTCCCAATATAATCCTCTCATATTCTCTAGTATTAGTCCTAATTACCTTTCGAATTCCTATAAGTGTGCATTGTTTCGATTTATTGATCAGGTTATAATTCTAGACCTTATATTATTAATCCCTCTTAGACCAACCCAATGGTTACGTGTTGATACTCAACAACTAAGGAATACTTCTCCACTTCTATGCTCATTAACTTGGTTATTTCCCATTCTTAGTTCACCAAGGATTTAGTTTCAAACTGCCTAAACTGTACCACTGTTACTAGGCATCTTAGCACGGTTTTATATTCATAACCCATTTCCTAATGTAGCACCACTAACCAACTGGAGACCCATCTATACTGAAGCCCACAAGCTTATAAAGTTGCAACATAATTTCGGTGTTGAATCTCACTTAACCCCACATTTTAAGGTATCTACTGAGGTTTAATCCTCTCGAAATGTTTCACCACAAATTAGATAAAGGTATTGGCTATGATTTGGGTGCATTATTAAGCCAACATCACACCCTTAGCACCTTGGGAAGTTGCCCCCACTGAAACACTTAATCAGAAGCTGAAACATCAAAACATCGAAAAACTGAACACCATCTCAAGCAATCCCACTTAGTTTCCCTTTGTACTGCATTAAGTTGCTTCCCTATCTTCCCAAGTTTTGACAAACCTCCTTTAGTGTATTAGCTAGCTCTTAAGTTTGTTAGCAAGCCATTGTAATCCCACTTACACCTATTGTGACAGTTATACTGAGACAACCACAACGAAACTGAAATATCAATTTCTGATATCCTTACTTCCATCCTTTTTTCTTTGCTCATGGATCTTGACTTCCCATCTTCCCCAAATGTTAACACACTTAGTTAGGTGGAATAGGGAGGTTATAAGTTCATTCTCAACCTAATAAAACACTTATATAGTTGCTGTAACTAATTACACAGAACAACATACTAATGAAACTCTGAAACAAAACTGAATTAGTGCACCTCTTTCTGCTTCTTATGTCAGTGTATTACCCTGATTTCTAATCTCCCTCAAAGTGTTCACATCTTTACTTAAGTGTAGTGGAAGTGTTTCAGGTCCTTTAACAGCCAGTACAACCCTCATGAACCCTCTGCAACATGAATATACAGAGAGCATAATTCTTCAAGCAAACGTCAAAATCAGAAACTGACGTTCTCCCCTCTTTCACTCTTTTCTGTTTGCTCACGTTTCTGCCCTTCAATCTGGTTTCTAATTCACCCAATGCACTCATAGACTTACTAAGGTATGTTAGATGTGTTTTAGATTCATTGGCAATGCAATACCACTGATCCAAGTCTTTCTGTACAATGTTATACGGAACTGAACAGAAAATGAAATCTGAAACCCAACTGGTAGTCTCACTTAATTTTACTTTCTGTTCTGTAGTCTATTTCTGTCCGATTTCCCCCTTAGTTTGCCCACTTTTCTAGGTGTATTACCGAGCTTACAACTTCGACACAAACCCAAAACAGCCTAGGCAACGTCCCTGCAAATTATTCACACATAACAGAAATCCGTAACCCAAAATCATAAGCTGATGCAAATTTCTTTCTTTTGTTTTCTTTTCTGCTCAGTGGCATGACTTCTAACTCCTACCTTATTTCTAATTCACATAATTTAGTGTATGATCCTGCTCTTAAGTTTGAGACAGACCCCAAAATGACATGGTTAACACCCCTTAGAACTCCCTCGCACAGACTGAATAAAACTACAAAAGCTAAAGCTTGAAACCAACCCAAAACTGATAAAAACTGAGTTGCCACCGGTTCTGCCCAGAAGACTTGAGGAAGATTGCTCCCCAATAGCATGGCACTGGCTACCTCTTGTAGTGTTCTATTCTTTCTCTCAACTACTGTAACGCCCCAAAATTTCTAACCATATGATAATAAACTTGCTCAGATTAATAAAGCGGAAGCATAAGTCTTATAGGGCGTTACCGCCACATTCACAACCATGTGAATGCTTAGGCTTAATTTAAAACCAAACTAACTTTGTGTTACATAAGTTATAGAACAACCTAATACATTAATCTAGAAACCAAAAGAGACTAAAGTGATGGTCTTCTAGCCCCAAAAGCCCACACTCTCGGATGTCTCCACAACTAAGGAGAAGCTTCTTCATTTCCTGCATCTGTGGTCATTCATACAATCAGAGAGAAAAGACTACAGGGCGTAAAACCAAAAAGTCAGCAAAGCTGAGTAAAATCAACTACCATCAGAAAATAACTTAGTAAAGTACTTGATGGTATATACATAAACTTTACTCAACCAAGAGTTCAAGCATTAACAATAAGGCATCCAAACCTGCACAAGTACATGTTAACTAATTCACATATTTTCCTTAGTCATCAATTTATCCATTCCACACAAATCAGTTCAAGGGACGAATCCCGATCATTGAGGCGATCCAACCTTTCCCAAACGCACTTCAGGCCCTAAAAGATGTGCACACCCCCTATAGTACATTTAAACTATAGTGTAGGAAACCATGAAGCATCTCATGGAGCCCAAGGCATACCATGAGTCCAATAATTCATAAGAAGGCAGTTACTGCTCAAGTTCCACATATGGCCATATATCTCAACAATCCATTCCAATGAGTTACTCATTGAATCCTCATTAATCAGAATATAAAAATTTAAAGTATAACAAGAATCAACAGTCAAGTTACTTAACAAAGCCCATTTCATAACTTCAAACACAAGGAACGTAACAATAATCAAACAGCACTTAAGGAAAGGCTATGATCACATAATCTTACATGGCACCTTCGGCCAGGTCACACAGCATCAAATATCTCAGCTTAACAACTCAAACAACCATAAATCATACCTTAAGACCAAGTCTTGATCAAACAAACAAATCATATCCATTTCAGTTCTATTATTAACTATAGATTACAACATGAATCAAACCACAATATTAACCAGATTAGCTTAGGAGTTAATCCAACCATAAACAACCTTCTAAGACAGTACATATAAGTTCCTAACATATTAGACTTTAAGACTTTAAGTCTTAGCTTAGTTTAAACTATCATCTTCATCCTAAAAACATGCTATGCATCTCTTTAATAGTTCATAGCCAATTCTGCCATAATAGGTTACTAATGACCAGAATAATCAACAATCATGTTTTTAGCCCTAGGAAACATCTAGTTTACACTAACTAACTTCCAACTGAAAACCGGTTATACTAGACATCTAATTCACCAGATTAGCTCTTCTAGTAATCACACTTAGCATCTTAAACAAATTCTATACTTTCACATATGTTACTCAGCTATAACAATCAGATAGGTTCTAGGTTAGTTAAGCACCTTAAACACTTGATTAATGCTCTAGAATTCCACCCACAAATCTGGTGATTAAACAAAACTCTTTAAGACACCATTTATCCTAGATTATAACAACACCAGATTAGACTAAAGATTATCCAGAACAATCATAATTACCTCTAGGTTATTCCCATTTACTAAACAGCAGCAAAACACCATAAACAAGCTCTTAAGCAATCAGTAATCAAAGGTAGGTTGTAAACACATCCTTTTCTTCCATAAAACACTTTTCTAACTTTTCTAGCTTTAGGCTAATAAATACCTACGAATTTTAATTAGATAATATAGGGGTAATACTCCTGTAAATCCTAATATTGGCATAAGTACACATTATCACTTCTTGTATTGTTTAAAAGTAGCTAGCTAGAATGCTCCAATAACATTGTGACAACCAAGCTAGTAGGTGATGCAGCAGCTAGCTTGATGAGTCGCCTACTTGCTTGCTAGCTTTCCCAAGCAGCTGCATCACCTACTTGTGTGTTTACTACATAAGCTAGCTGTTGCATCACCTACTAGCTTGGTTGTCACAATGTTATTGGAGCATTCTAGCTAGCTACTTTTAAAACAATACAAGAAGTGCTAATGTGTACTTATGCCAATATTAGGATTTAAAGATGCTTAATAGCTCATTAGGACCTAATTAGCAAAGTAATTTATCCTTTAGAAACTCTGGGTATTTCATTCACTCCCCCCTTAAGAAAAGCTTCAACCCCGAAGCTCCAGCTATTCCCAAGATCTTCCATTCATTAAAACTATAGCTTAGCTAATAAACATTTAAGTATTCACACCAAGTAATCAAGCATAAACAGAAGAACATTCATGAAAAAGGGTCATAACATATTCATACCAAAGATATCAATAATAAGAGTATCGAAGTCACTCCCCCTAAATTTTAAGTTACGACCTCGTAACTATAAATGTTACCTAGGATTCATCAAAATTTCTCGATATCTTGTTCTAATAAAATCCTCTGTTTCCCAAGTTGCTTCCTCAACTTTATGGTTGTCCAAAGGACTTTCACAATTTTTGTAGTCTTTGATCGTGTCTCTCTGACCTTTGTGTCCAATATTTGTATTGGAACCTCCTCATATGACAAAGATGGGTCAATCTGGACTTTTTCAGGTTGAATGACATGTGATGGATATACTTCTTCAACTGAGAAACATGGAAAACGTTGTGTACCTTGTCTAATTCTATTGGTAATGCTAATCGGTATGCCAAAGTTCCCACTCGTTTAAAATTTCATAAGGGCCAACGTATTTAGGGCTAAGCTTCCCTTTCTTCCCAAATCTCGTGACTCCCTTGGTTGGAGACTACAAAAAGTCAGCAAAGCTGAGTAAAATCAAAGCTACCATCAGAAAATAACTTAGTAAAGTACTTGATGGTATATACATAAACTTTACTCAACCAAGAGTTCAAGCATTAACAATAAGGCATCTAAACCTGCACAAGTACATGTTAACTAATTCACATTTTTCCTTAGTCATCAATTTCTCCATTCCACACAAATCAGTTCAAGGGACGAATCCCGATCATTGAGGCGATCCAACATTTCCCAAACGCACTTCAGGCCCTAAAAGATGTGCACACCCCCTATAGTACCTTTAAACTATAGTGTAGGAAACCATGAAGCATCTCATGGAGCCCAAGGCATACCATGAGTCCAATAATTCATAAGAAGGCAGTTACTGCTCAAGTTCCACATATGTCCATATATCTCAACAATCCACTCCAATGAGTTACTAATTGAATCCTCATTAATCAGAATATAACAATTTAAAGTATAACAAGAATCAACAGTCAAGTTACTTAACAAAGCCCATTTCATAACTTCAAACACAAGGAACATAACAATAATCAAACCGCACTTAAGGAAAGGCTATGATCACATAATCTTACATGGCACCTTCGGCCAGGTCACACAGCATCAAATATCTCAGCTTAACAACTCAAACGACCATAAATCATACCTTAAGACCTAGTCTTGATCAAACAAACAAATCATATCCATTTCAGTTCTATTATTAACTATCTCATCTAGATTAGCTTAAGACATAATTTAACTATAGATGACAACCTGAATCAAACCATAATTGGTTCCTATCATTTTCAGTCACAATATTAACCAGATTAGCTTAGGAGTTAATCCAACCATAAACAACCATCTAAGACAGTACATATAAGTTCCTAACATATTAGACTTTAAGACTTTAAGTCTTAGCTTAGTTTAACCTATCATCTTCATCCTAAAAATCATGCTATGCATCTCTTTAATAGTTCATAGCCAATTCTGCCATAATAGGTTACTAATGACCAGAATAATCAACAATCATGTTTTTAGCCCTAGGAGACATCTAGTTTACACTAATTAACTTCCAACTAAAACCGGTTATACTAGACATCTAATTCACCAGATTAGCTCTTCTAGTAATCACACTTAGCATCTTAAACAAATTTTATACTTTCACCTATGTTACTACTCGGCTATAACAATCAGATAGGTTCTAGGTTAGTTAAGCACCTTAAACACTTGATTAATGCTCTAGAATTCCACCCACAAATCTGGTGATTAAACAAAACTCTTTAAGACACCATTTATCCTAGATTATAACAACACCAGATTAGACTAAAGATCATCCAGAACAATCATAAATACCTCTAGGTTATTCCCACTTACTAAATAGCAGTAAGACACCATAAACAAGCTCTTAAGCAATCAGTAATCAAAGGTAGGTTGTAAACACATCCTTTTCTTCCATAAAACACTTTTCTAACTTTTCTATCTTTAGGCTAATAAATACCTACGAATTTTAATTAGATAATATAGGGGTAATACTCCTGTAAAACATACAGATTTATTGAAGGATGGTAACCATGAAGTTACCTTGCAGAACTTTGCTAGAAATCTAAGGCACCCTTGAACAGCTTGGAGCACCTTGGAAATGGCAACTATGGAGCTTCCAGTCCTCTCTTCTTTTACGACCAGAGGTTACCTCCCAAGGTAGGTTTCCTTCTTGCTATCTTCTAAACTGGCTGTAGGAGATCTAGATGATGGATGAATGATTTAAGTAAGTCAAAGGTTCCTCTCCTCTTCCTCTATTGCTCTTGACTGAAGTGGTAAGCAATGTAAGCTCTCTTCTCTTCTTTCTCTTCTTAATGGAGGCAGGAACACAAGACTGGGATGAAGAGATGGAGTATGAACGTGGGTTATATATAGGCAAGGGCTGATCCTTGTCAATTTCCTCCTTGATTAAGTAAACTTCTAAGTGGTGACACCTTATGCTCCATTTGCTAGCCTCTTATTGGTTCATAATAAGGCTTAATATAAGAAAGACAACACATGGGCTGACTAAGGGAGGTGGGACAGCAGCCTATTCTCATTGGACCAAGGTGTGGTGTAATAGTATGGTGACACCTCCTACTAGGCTGCATAGGTGTCGAGCTCCTATTGGTCCTAGTGTTAACCAATGCTAATTTGACACCTCGTGCTTGCCGCCTCGTGCTTGCCACCTCATGCTTGTCACCTCGTGCTTAAAGACGTCCTACTTGCCTACTAGCTTGGTCATGCTTAAGACGTCCTACTAGCTAGCTAGCTTGCTGAGTCACCTACTTGCTTACTAGCTTGATGAGTCGCCTACTTGCTTGCTAGCTTTCCCAAGCAGCTGCATCACCTACTTGTGTGTTTACTACATAAGCTAGTTGCTGCATCACCCACTAGCTTGGTTGTCACAATGTTATTGGAGCATTCTATCTAGCTACTTTTAAAACAATACAAGAAGTGCTATTAAGGGCTTTTCTGGTCCTAATGTGTACTTATGCCAATATTAGGATTTAAAGATGCTTAATAGCTCATTAGGACCTAATTAGCAAAGTAATTCATCCTTTAGAAAAACTTTGGGTATTTCATTCACTCCCCTCCTTAAAAAGCTTCGACCCCGAAGCTCCAGCTATTCCCAAGATCTTCAATTCATTAAAACTATAACTCAGCTAATAAACATTTAAGTATTCACACCAAGTAATCAAGCATAAACAGAAGAACATTCATGAAAAAGGGTCATAACATATTCATACCAAAGATATCAAGAATAAGAGTATCGAAGTCACTCCCCCTAAATTTTAAGTTACGACCTCGTAACTATAAATGTTACCTAGGATTCATCAAAAAGTTCTGGATATCTTGTTCTCATAAAATCCTCTGTTTCCCAAGTTGCTTCCTCAACTTTATGGTTGGTCCAAAGGACTTTCACCATTTTTGTAGTCTTTGATCGTGTCTCTCTGACCTTTGTGTCCAATATTTGTATTGGAACCTCCTCATATGACAAAGATGGGTCAATCTGGACTTTTTCAGGTTGAATGACATGTGATGGATCGTGTATATACTTCTTCAACTGAGAAACATGGAAAACGTTGTGTACCTTGTCTAATTCTATTGGTAATGCAAATCGGTATGCCAAAGTTCCCATTCGTTCTAAAATTTCATAAGGGCCAATGTATTTAGGGCTAAGCTTCCCTTTCTTCCCAAATCTCGTGACTCCCTTGGTTGGAGATACCTTCAAGAATACTTTCTCTCCCACTGTAAATTCCAAAAACTCTCTCTTTTTTATCAGCATAAGACTTCTGTCGATCCTATGCAGTTTTCATCCTTTGCTGGATGAGTTTCACTTGTTGAATCATGTTTTCAATCATTTCTGGTCCTAAAAAAACTGTTTCTAAGATGCCGTCCCAACATAGTGGAGTTCTACACATTCTTCCATATAAAGCTTCATATGGAGCCATTCAATGCTACTATGGTAACTGTTGTTGTATGAAATTCTATCAAATGGAGATGGTCAGTCCACGTACCTTGGTAGTCCATAATACAAGCTCTCAACATATCTTCTAATGTTTGAATTGTTCTTTCTGTTTGTCCATCTGTTGCGGGGTGAAAGGCAGTACTGAACTTTTTCTGAGAACCCATAGCTTTCTGAAAGCTCTGCCAGCAACGACTTTGAAACCTAGAATCCCTATCAGATACTATACTTGTAGAAACTCCATGATATCTGACAATTTCCTTGATGTAAGTTGTAATACTTACTCCGTATTTTCGTTTTTCAGAGTTCATGACATTTTCAGTTATATCGTTGCTTATGATATGTGTTACTTGGATAGCTGCTGGGACGTCGGAGTCCTTAAATTAAAAGACGAGGGCAAGGAGGTCATTTCCCCTCTCTTTATTTTGGTAAGCTTAATTAAGGAAGGTTAAGTCATTTTTTTCTTTTTCCAAATTCACGATCAATTGCAAACGCGCTCTTTCTCCTCGACAGTTTCTTCTTTCTTCCTTCTTCCCCCCTTGTGTGCTTGGTGAATTCTGGTGTGAATTGTGGCTGGTTCCGGTCGATCTCTACTGCTGCTTCTGCTTAGATACTTCTCCTCTGCAAATCAGGTTTGATTTTCTTTCGATTCGGAAGGTTTCCGCCTCTGTTTTGAGAGGGCTTTTCTGATTTTTGGGGGCCTTTTCTCTGTAAATCAGTGGTGCTTCGCGCTATCCGGGCTGCTGTGCGTCTGGCCTTCCCTCTGTTGCAGTCTGGTGCAATCTTCGTTTTCGAATTCAAGTAAGTGGGGATGGAATCGGGGGTTGTTTACTCACCCTCGGGGACTGTTTTGTTCTAACTTTTCTGTCTTGCAATTGGTTTTGATTGGGTTTTTTGCCTCGGTTTTGTGTTGTTATATCGCGTGGCTAAACCCCCCAGGGTACTGATTTACCATTCCGTGGATTTGGTGAGTTTGGCATGATTTGGTTGGTTTTCTGCGCGTTTGTTCGCTCTGTATTTCGTCAGTTTCGCGCTGTCCGAACATCTGTCCGAACTTGGAAGTTCGGACAGTGCATTGGGCGCGTTTTGTTTTGAAGGTTTTTGAAGTGTCGAACATCGGTCCGAACTTCAAAGTTCGGACCTGACGCGAGGATGGATTTTCGTAAAGTTTCGATGTGTGTCCGAACTTGCAAGGTCGGACGCAAGTTCGGACACTAAGATGATTCTGGCTTTTAACTCTCGACTTACGTCCGAACTTCGATGTTCGGACGTAAGTTCGGACATTTGTATCTCCGCGACCTCTGTTTCTCGGCCTCTGTCCGAACTTGCAAGGTCGGACGCAGTTTCGGACATGCCACTGTTTTGGGCATAACTTCTCCGTTTTAGCTCCGTTTTGAGTCCCGTTTGCGGGGTTGGATTCCCCTATCTGTGTACAAGCTTCCTATGTGTTTATAAATGCATTGTTTATGCACTTAAGATCTGTTTTGTGAGCTTTTGGTTTTGGGACCTAGTTACTTTGCTTCTGAGCCTTGGATAGTCGGGTCGGGCTGTCCGTAGCATGCTGCGCAGGAATTCCTTCTGTTTTATTTCCTTAGGGTCTCCCTTGGATGTTATTTGACCGACGGTCTGTTAGCTGTCTCTACGGCTTCTTTTGTGGGATCCTCGGATCCATAGGACCTTATGGGGTGTCCTTCTGTTGTGTTAGCTTGTTTCTAGTGTCCCATTCCCCTGTTTCTGATCTGAAGGTCCGACTGTGTTTTGAAGTGATATTCTGTTCTGCTCTGCCTCTGTTTTGGGTTTCATTCGGTCTGTTCTTATGGACTCCGCTATCCTCTCTGTTTATAAGTATTCTTCTGCTTCTGTTTTGAGTAGGCTTCCTTGAGGAAGTCTTCTGCTTGCTGGGCTGTTTAGCTCACCCCTTTACTTTGTTGCAATTGAGCTCGTGGGATCTTCTCTCCTCGTCCCCTTCTGGAGCTTGTTTATTTTATGTGCCTTTAGACTTTTGTTTTTCTTGCGCTTTGGACGCTTTAGTTCTTTGTGTAGCCTTTGGGCCCTTTCGCTTTGTATTTGACTTGTAAGCTTTGGATCTTGTAACATCCTTTGGTTTTTATACAAGTTTCTTATTCGGTTTTGGGATTCGTTTGTTAGAGCTTGCGACGTTAGGTAGTAGACTCGCGCGTGTAACGCCCTAACTCCTAGGCCGGTTTTGGGGTCGTTACATAAGTAGCAACTAACTTATCCATTGTCCAAGTATCTCGCATGGTATAAATCTGGCTGTTTTGGTGAGTCGATCCACAACAACCCAAA
This sequence comes from Limonium bicolor, assembly GCA_023374045.1. Classification (NCBI taxonomy): domain Eukaryota; kingdom Viridiplantae; phylum Streptophyta; class Magnoliopsida; order Caryophyllales; family Plumbaginaceae; genus Limonium; species Limonium bicolor. Next base: position 4,631,663 of record CM041782.1, on the reverse strand, counting down.
TTGATTCATCCAGACCTAGTTAAAGGTAGTCCACTATAAAATCCATAATATGGAATCTCTTTCCAAGCTGGTACTTCCAATGGTTGCACTAATCCTCCTGGTCGACTATGCTCAAACTTCACTTTCTGGCAAGTTAAACATCTAGCTACAAACTCAGCAACTTCATGTTTCATTCCTGGCCACCAAATGTTTCTTTAAATCTTTATACAACTTATTACCTCCTGGATTATGGATAGGGTGATTGATGGCTTCTTGCATCAACTTGTTCTTGATCTCCCCACTGCTGTAAGGATGCACCACCGACCTTTGAACCTTAAACTTCCATCTTTATGGATCTTAAAATCTTTAGTTTTTCCTTCTATAATATTCCTCTTGATTTGTTCAAGTTTCTCATCCCCTGACTGGTCATTCCGGATCTCTTCGAATATATCCAGAGAAATGGACATTTGGTGTAGACTACTTGATTTTGCTTCTTATTCACTAATTACTAACTCCATGTTAAGCCTACGAATATCTTCATACAACTTATCTGGGAGGATCCACATGGCTGCTATTGAATGACTTCTTTTTCTGCTTAAAGCATCAGCTACAAGGTTTGCCCTGCCTTCGTGGTATTGAATCCGGATCATAATCTTTGACAAACTCTAACCATCTTCTCTGCCTCATATTCAGCTCCTTTTGAGTGAATATATATATTTTAAGCTCTTATGGTCGGTGAAGATTTTGCAAGTGACTCCATATAAATAATGTCTCCCAGATTTTCAGAGCAAATACTACTGCTGCAAGCTCAAGGTCGTGAGTGGGTAATTTTCTTCTTCATGTTTCTTCAATTGCCTAGAAGCATAGGCTATCACTCGCTATTTTGCATTAGAACACACCCAAACCAAACTTCAAGGCATCACAGTAGACCTCCAGGCCATCCACTCCTTCTGGTAATGTTAACACTGGAGCAGTAGTTAATCTAGTCTTTAGTTGCTGGAATGACTGCTCACATTGGTCACTCCACTCAAATCCAACAGATTTCTTCATTAAGTTCGTCAACGGCCTAGCAATTTTGGGGAAATCCTTGACAAATCTCCTATAGCCCCAGCCCGCAAGCCCCAGAAAACTTCTAACCTCTGTAACATTGGTAGGACGAGGCCATTCCTTCACTGCTTCAACCTTTGAGGGATCCACTGCTATACCTTCACTTGAGATAATATGGCCCAAGAAAGCCACTTCTTTCAACCAAAAATCACATTTAGACAGCTTTGCATATAACTTGTGTACTTGTAGTAATTCTAACACCTTTCTTAAATGCTCGGCATGATCTTCCTGGTTCTTGGAGTAAATCAAGATATCATCAATAAACAACACAACAAAATTATCCAAATATTGACTAAAGACCCGGTTCAAGAGATCCATAAACACCGCAGGAGCATTAGTTAGGCAAAACGGCATTACCGTAAATTTGTAATGGCCATACCTCGTTCGAAATGCTATCTTTGGAATATCTTGCTCAGCTACCCTTATCTGGTGGTAGCCCGATCTTAAATCAATTTTGGAGAAGACACTAGCTCCCTTCAATTGATCAAACAAATCATCAATTCGAGGTAGTGGATACTTATTCTTAATGGTTACTTTGTTTAGTTCCCTGTAGTCAATGCAGAGTCGAAGGCCCCCATCCTTCTTCTTTACAAACAGAACTGGAGCACCCAAGGTGATACACTAGGTTTTATATACCTTTCTCCAATAACTCCTCTAATTGAGCTGTTAATTCCTTCATCTCTACTGGTGCCATTCGATAGGGTGCTTTTGCTATGGGTCCGGTTCCTGGCACTAAGTCGATGCGAAATTCAACTTCTCTTTGGGTAGCATTCCGGGAATCTCTTCTGGAACACGTCCGAGTACTCAGCAACAATAGGAATTTCAAAAAGATGATTTCTCTTTTCATTTAGATCTCGTACATAACACAAGTACACTTGTTTTCCTTTTTTAACTTCTGCTGCCATGGAGATGGCAGAAATGATCTTCACCTTTGGCTGCCTTACTATCTTCCTGTATGATACCCGTTGCCCTGAAGGACTCTTTAACAAAATCCGCTGTTCGTAACAATCTAACTGCCCTTTGTACCGTTGCAGCCAATCCATCCCTAATATAATATCAAATTCCAAGCCTTCAAATACTACCAAGTCAGCTGGGAAACCTACTTCTTTAACAAGAATATTCATGTTCTCTATATAATCTTAGAGCATTTTATCTTTTCCCCCGATTGTATTGTCACACAAATATTGACACAAGAAATACTGGACAACTTCAATTTTCTCATGAAAGCAGTAGAAACAAAAGAGTATGTGGCACCGGAGTCGAGAATAAAACATGTGCTTCTAATCCATGAACAGGGAAAATACCTGTAATGACATTTCCTTGAGCTCTAGCTTATGATCATTCATCACATTCAAGGCTCCAGACTTCTTGTACTTGTTCTCATTCTTTTCAGCCCCTTTACTGCTACTTTGTCCACCACTAACCCCAGAAGCTGCTTTAAAGGTATTGGAGTTTGTCTGGAACCGTTGGCATGCCTTTCTTGAAACTTCTTGACTCAGGGCTTCGGAACATTCATAGGCCCGATGCCCCAGCTTTCCACAGTGGTTTCAAGTCCCCAAAACCTCCTTCCACTTCACTCACTTTTCTGAGATGATCCTTCTGACATCTCCTACAGTTATAAGTTCTTCCACTTGGTGCTGTGGAAGATGTCTCCGCTCTGGATACCACTCACTGAATCTTGTTCTTTTGATTGAGATTGCTTCTTTACATCCGACCCCTGAGCTGGTCCACCAAAGGGCCTCTTTTTCTTCCCTTCATGGAACTCCCTTCTTTCATGCTGTACCATCTCAATGCTGGCAGCCTTCTCATAAGCTTCTTGTAATGTTTCATAAGTTGATCCCGCCATAAACTCCCGATTCGAAAATTCAGCCCAAGTCTAAATTTTCTTGCCTTAGACTTGTCATCAGGGACTAGGTTTGGAGCGAACCTAGAGTTCCAGAAATCTGGTCCGGTACTCAGCTACCGACATAGATCGTTGTTGCAGGTTCAGAAATTCTTGTTGCTTCTTCTTTTAGATGAACCGGGTAAAAGCGAGTCCTCATCAATGTTTTCAATTCCATCCATCCAAAACTAGGTTGTTTGAAGACAGCCCTCTTTTACAGCTCCCCACCATAGGTCTGCTTCATCTTTGAAGTAATATGCAGCACATCCTACCTTTCTATCTTCGGGGCAGCCCACTGCCTCAAAGACTTTATCAAATTCTCGTAGCCATCCCTCTAGAATCTGAGGATCTTCCTGCCCATGGAAACTCTCGGGTTTCATCGCAGTTATCTGACGTATATAACATTATTCCTATTTGCTTCTAGTGTGCCATTGGTGCAGCCATTGCTTGAGCCATCTCTTGGATATTAGCTGCCATCTAATCTTGGCAACAAAAGGGTTACTAACACATACACATTCCTCAAACAATAATAACAATGAAGCAGATAAGAGTATTATACTCCATATTCCTGCAGGTTAGTTAACACAACAGGAGCAAACACGTGCCTTACTCTCACCAGCCCTATATCCCATCCTAATTTCATTTTAATCCTTATCAAGAGCAATCCTGCTCTGATACCACTTTGTAACACCACAAAATTACAAACCATATGATAATAAACTTGCTCAGATTAATAAAGCGGAAGCATAAGTCTTATAGGGCGTTACCGCCACATTCACAACCATGTGAATGCTTAGGCTTAATTTAAAACCAAACTAACTTTGTGTTACATAAGTTATAGAACAACCTAATACATTAATCTAGAAACCAAAAGAGACTAAAGTGATGGTCTTTTAGCCCTAAAAGCCCACACTCTCGGATGTCTCCACAACTAGGAGAAGCTTCTTCATTTCTTGCATCTGTGGTCATTCATACAATCACAGAGAAAAGACTACAGGGCATAAAGCCAAAAAGTCAGCAAAGCTGAGTAAAATCAAAGCAACCATCAGAAAATAACTTAGTAAAGTACTTGATGGTATATATACACTAAACTTTAATCAACAAGAGTTCAAGCATTAACAATAAGGCATCCAAACCTGCACAAGTACATGTTAACTAATTCACATATTTTCCTTAGTCATCAATTTCTCAATTCCACACAAATCAGTTCAAGGGATGAATCCCGATCATTGAGGCGATCACCTTTCCCAAACGCACTTCAGGCCCTAAAAGATGTGCACACCCCCTATAGTACATTTAAACTATAGTGTAGAAAACCATGAAGCATCTCATGGAGCCCAAGGCATACCATGAGTCCAATAATTCATAAGAAGGCAGTTACTGCTCAAGTTCCACATATGGCATATATCTCAACAATCCATTCCAATGAGTTACTCATTGAATCCTCATTAATCAGAATATAACATTTAAAGTATAACAAGAATCAATAGTCAAGTTACTTAACAAAGCCCATTTCATAACTTCAAACACAAGGAACATAACAAAATCAAACATCACTTAAGAAAGGCTATGATCACATAATCTTACATGGTACCTTCGGCCAGGTCACACACATCAAATATTTCAGCTTAACAACTCAAACAACCATAAATCATACCTTAAGACCAAGTCTTGATCAAACAAACAAATCATATCCATTTCAGTTCTATTATTAACTATCTCATCTAGATTAGCTTAAGACATAATTTAACTATAGATTACAACCTGAATCAAACATAATTGGTTCCTAACATTTTCGGTCACAATATTAACCAGATTAGCTTAGGAGTTAATCCAACCATAAACAACCTTCTAAGACAGTACATATAAGTTCCTAACAAGTCTTAGCTTAGTTTATAACTATCATCCTTCATCCTAAAAATCATGCTATTCACTCACCCAATACACTTTCTGATCAGCTCAATGGTAAGTGCAGCAAAGCTAGGATCTTCCTAGGTAAAGTCTATCTAGATGCACTAAATGATTTGGTACGAATTCTCTCTCTGACTTACAATGAAGTTCTCTCTCCAATCTTTGGAATATGTCTCAATGAAAGCGTAAATGAAACTAGCTATTACAAGACTTATTTATACTGGCTCTAGGAGCAACGGCTCGAAGGAGTTAGTTCCAAAATTGTCGAAACTAACTTAGTGGGCAACATCCTCAGGTGGTCTTAGTCTGACTTGGTGCCATGAACTTCGGATGCGACTGGGGTGGTGCATGACCGTTGGGGTGTTGAAGTGTTCACGAATCTGTTCCTTAGTTTTCGCAACAGCATGGAGAGTCTTGTGTTTATCAGTTGCGCGGACTCCCTTGTAGTTTGATCGTAACTCATTTTTGTGTTTTGTCGAGGGTGAGTGACTCCATCGGGTTGATTGACTATCTCTGCAACACTTTTATGTCTCAACACTAGTGATCCGACTGTATTTTCTTGTAGCACCTGGGCTTATTTTCCGTTTTGTAAATCGTTTGACTATGCCTTGTAAGTATTGTTTGTATCATTTATTGAGTAATAAATTTCCATTTTGGGTATCGTTTTAGTAACCTTGCGATCTAGGTAATAAGGGTGCGATGTGTATCGACCTTAGAACTAGGCCAGTTTTGGGGTCGTTACACATTTGGTTTGGGGTAATTAGGAAAGAGATTCAGACTGTTCTATTTTTTGTTCATTTTTTCTTATTTTTTAGATAGAGAAATTGGGAATGACATTACCTAAAATCCCTCTAATATAATTCTCGACCTCCCATGTGGAAACATTTTCCATAATTACGTGGCATCGAGTCAGTATGACTAGATTGTTTAGGAGGTAAATGAGAGAGTAAGATATGTGTTTAGCTTTAGATAGCTATAACTTGTAAATATAAGTTCAAAATGAAACTTTTTATACCACTATTCATCTAAATTCAAGATCTTCAAGATAAGACCAATCACTGATATTTTTAGACAAATTATATATTTTATATGTTTTACTATGATTACACTAAATGATTATATGATTCATATAAAATTGGTATCAATTAACTACACAAGTTGGTTAATTGGATAACAAACTTTGAAGCTGATAATAAATCATTATTGTTCTGTGGTGTATTATTATTATGTGTATTTTTATTAGCTTTTATATGAGGTGAATCCATATATTTTTTATGACGTACCGATTCGGAACATATAATGAATCATATTCTTCTTTGCGACGTATTGTTATTGTTGTATGGGGTATGGTATTATAATTCATACAAAACTACAAGTGGTGAATCAGATAACCAACTCGGAACTGGTGATAGATCATTATTGTTTGTTTGTGTACTAATATTGTTTTGTGATGTATTACAATCATTATTATTATTATATTTATTATTATTATTTTATTATGTATATTATTATTACTATTATTATTATTATTATTATTGATTTTGCTTGAAATTTCTAGCCAACCTTCCTGTCAAAGGCTGCTGCAACAGCTATTGTGTTGTTATTTTGTTGTTTATATGCCACATGTAAAGTTTCACTCCTTGTTAACGGAATACACCCATAATAGGATTCCTTCCCCCAAAACACTTTAACGGGTGATCGAAAGCCCTTGACTAATGACCGATTGACCAAGAACTAATCGACAATTGGTGACACTCCCACAAACACGATGACAGCCATTGACCTATGATTATTTTCTTTTTAATTACACAAATAAACAATAAAAAAATAAAAAAATTCTATTACATACCCTTTTATTTTTTCTTCGATGATTTCATTCTGTTTCATTTGACTAAGACAAACGTCCCATAGTGTGTGAAAGCAAAATCACGTTGGTATACGAAACAATGACCCACTAGCATGACGGTAGTTGAATGGACATTTTATAAGAATTGAAAATAAAGTGGGTCAAATGGTAAATAAAGAAAAGTTAGGGAATGAGGTGAATAAGCTGTGAAAGCAAGGGGGCTGTTCCTATTTTATAATATATGGTTGAGAACTATACGTTAAAACTAGCTAGGAGTAGTATTGTTATAACATAAGGTGTGAGGAGTAAGATTGTGAATTTAGAAAACTAGTGTGGGAACTTGTAATTAATAAAATTATGTGGGCTGTTACAAAAATGTGATAGGCTAATAAATAATGTTTAGCATATGGATGAAGGGGTTATAAATATACACTATTCTAAAGTCCAAGTGACATTAAAGGGATAAACCAACATAAGGTGAGGAGTTATAAGATTCACATAAACTTAATGGAAATACTTTGAGGGATGGAGATTATAATATCGTTTTGGGAATAAAATAAAGTTGGGAAACCTAATATGATATGCTATATAACATTATAAAGTTGAGGTTTGTGGTCTTGATACTTTTTTTTTATCTGAAACGGGGGGCTAACTAGCCCTCATCTCTTATTAAGAATAGAGAGGATTTATCCTCAGCAAGTTGGTTAGCAATACAACTAGGGGGATCAGGGAGCATAATACAACCAAAGGCCAAAGCAGCCCAGACTTAGCAATACAGTCTGCAACCTTATTAGACAAACGTGGAACATGATCAAAGCTAACACCTCTAACAGATTCTAAGTTAGCTGCGCATTCTACAAGAATAGGCTTTAAAACATGCTGATCAGGGCAATGCTTGAACAGCTCCACCAGTTGAACAGAATCCGAAACAATCTTCACACCTTCAAGACCCGCTTCTTTCACGATCCGACTGGCATGAAGGAGGGCCATTGCTTCTGAGTGCAGGGGATTGAGGAGTCCAAAAGTTGCTACAAAGCCACGTAACCAGTCGCCACTTCTGCTCCTCAAGTTCCACCCGCAGCCGCTACACCTGAGGACAGACAAGTAGCACCATCAATACTAAAAATAGAGGAGCAAGGATCATCAGAGAGATTAAAGGAATCCCTGGAGGCAGGATGACTATCCCTGTTCCAAACAGAAACCAGACTCTGTGCGTATTGTTGTGCCCTCTTATTCTGCTGGCATCTCAACAACACACTTCTAAAAGGGAGAAAAATTATGTGTTCATCACCAGATTTTATCATTTCTCCACTTCCATAACATAAAACAGGCAATGGGGAACACCATATTCCAATTAATATTAATGAGTACGCCTGAGACCTTTCTGAGATTACTCTTTATCCATTCCTGCAGACTACAACCAAAGAAGTTAGTAAACATACTAGCAGGAATAAGTTTACACCATATCCTCCTAGCCACTGAACAATCACGGAGAATATGCAGTATTAGCTTCAGAGCCACAAAAATGACAGGACTTATTATTAGTCATACCCAAGCTAAATCTCCTAGAATTTGTCATAAGTTTACAAAGTAGGACACGCCAAACAAATAATTTCACACGCTCCTGGATCGGTAATTTCCAGATCAGAGAAAAGGCCTCAGCATTATCCAGATTGCATTGGCTATTATGCTTAGTAAGGAGAGAGTATGCTGACTTGACACTATAGTTCCCATTACCCTCAGGCCACCAGGTAAAAAATCAGACCCAACTCCAAGTATACAGCGGACCCCTCCAAAAGATTCAAGATATTAGGAGGCAGTAAGTTCGAGAGAAGATCCCATCTCCAGCCCCTACATCTGTCCCAATAGTCCACCAGTCTTTTCTCAAGGTCATGGCTAGGGACAGTATTAGTAGCTTTAGATTCTAGAGTGAAATCTGCTATCCATCTATCCTTCCAAAATTTAATGGAGTCACCATTGCTGACCACCCACCGTGAACCATCAGAAATCAAAGAATTACACTTCTGTACACTTTTCCAAATAACAGACCCACGAGAGGTAGGATTAGTGTATTTTCTTCGCAAAACCTTGTAACAGAAATTATCAGATTTCCTAGACTACATTCCATGCTATCTTTCCAAAACAGGCAAGATTCATAAGCCTAGATTGTCTAAGCCCTAAACCACCTTTGTTCTTAGGTTGCAGAAAGTGTCCCAACTAATATCATGCCATTTCCTAACATCAGAGTCATGACCCCAAATAAAATCCCTACTCAGTTTGTCTATTTTATCACAAACCGTGACCGGGAGAAGCTGACACTGCATAGAATGGATAGGGATTGAAGAGACACAGCTTTTGACAAGGCAGATACGGCCAGCCATGGACAGAGATTTGGCTTTCCATCCAGCCAGCTTATCTCTGATTCTAGCAATAATTAGATTGTGGGATTGGGCCCCGGATCTACCTTGCTTAAGAATAACTCCCAAATATTTTCCAAATTTCTAGTTATGGGCATACTTGCCTCAAGGCTAATGGCCTCGGCCCTCTCAGCATTGATATTTTTAGAGATTAAGATTGAAGACTTGTCAAGGCTAACACACTGTCCAGAAGCGCGCAGAATTCCTCAAGACACTCAGACATAGTTCGAACTTGCTGCAGAGAGGCCACACCAAAAAGAACAAGGTCATCTGCGAAAAAACAGTGGGAAAGGTTGATTCCTCTTTTCCCAAGGGAAATGGGCTTCCACTCTTTTCTAGACACACTAGCATTTATGAGACAAACTAGCCTCTCCATGCATAAAACAAAAATGAAAGGTGACAAAGGATCACCCTGCCTAATCCCCCTACCAGCAGAAAAAGGTTTAGAAATATTACCATTCCAGCAGATTTGAAAAGAGGTGGAAGTAATGCAATCCATAATCACATTTCTTAAATTAACAGGGATGCCAAGGCAGTTTAGAGTATCCGCTATAAACTGCCAAGAGAGCCTATCATAGGCCTTAGCAAGATCAATTTTCATAGCAATGCAACCCTCTCTACTCTTCGTATTTTGCATATAGTGATAACCTCCTGAACTAGGATTATGTTCTCAAAGATACTGCGGCCAGGAATAAACTAGCCTGGCAGTCAGAGATCCACATACTCATAAAAGGCTTAAGTCTATTAGTCAGAACTTTGGAGAAGATTTTATATTGGGTTTGACAAAGGGAAATTGGGCGGTATTGGGCAACAGAAGTTGGGCAGCCTACTTTGGGAATGAGGACAAGCAAAGTCTCATTGAGCCTATGGTCAATTTTCTGATTATGAAGGACTCTTGAGCAAACCTGAGAACAGATGGGCTTAAAAAGGTTCCAGAATTTTTGGAAAAAAGCCGCAGGAAACCCATCCTTACCAGGCGCCTTAAACGGTTTCATAGACTTTAGGGTAAAGTAAGCTCAGCAAGGTCAATAGGCTTTGCCAAGTTGGCCTTATCACTACTGCTAAGGATAGGAAAGTCATGAACAATAGGGTTAAAACAAAAATCCGGGTCTGCAGTAAACAACTTTTCAAAATGCTGAACCAGAACTTTCTCAATATCCTCAGATTCAGAGACCCAACAGCCACTACTGTCAAGGAGTTTTATCAATCTGTTCCGCTGCTTACGAAGCTTAGTTTTAAGATGGAAAAAGGAAGTGTTCTTGTCCCCAAGACCCACCCATTGGTCCCTAGATCTCTGCTGCCACAAAGATTCTTCTCTAAGAAGCCACATATCAAGCTCCTTGGTCAAAGAGGACTCAAGCCCTACTAAGTGTCTACCCTGCCATTATCAATGGCTTTCTGAATGCCACGAAGCCTAGCCTCATCCTACGCTTGTTAAAAATGATATGGCCAAACACCTTACGATTCCACTCCAACAAGTGACCACGAATAGACTCTAAAGATTTATCAAGGGAATAATCCCTATTCCAATTATGACACACGGTTGGACTGAAATCAGGATGGGTGAACCAAGCAGCAAGCATCTTAAAAGAATGAGGCCTAGGAGATCTGTTAAGGTGAGAGTTAAGGGAAAGCAGCAGAGGGCTATGGTCAGATGCAAATCTAGAGAGGACATCCACAGAGGCAAAGGAAAAATCATTAACCCAATCTGCCGAAGCCAAGACCCTGTCAAGACATGCTCTTTGACTACCATTAGACCACGTAAATTTATTGCCAATAGTCTTAACCAGGACCAGGCCTCTACTATTGACCCAGTTAACAAAATTCCTATCAATCCCAAAGTTTCTAGACGAACAAGGACTTCTATCAGAGGCAAAGAGCGTGGCATTGAAATCACCACCCAAAACCCACGGGAAGTTATCCAAAGGTTGAATACTATCTAAGCTGCCCCAAAGAGAATTCCTAAAAACAGGGGAGGGACGCGCATAAACAGCAGTGAGTAAAAAGATTTTATTGCCAGAGGTAACTTTGCAGTGAACAAATTGTTGGTTACTACCAACAACATCTAGCAAAACCTTATTATTCCAGAACAACCAAATACCACCACTGAAGCCCTCAGCTTCAACACGAAAGAATTTTCAAAACCTAACCTAGCACAGACAGCATCAGCAGTAGAGCCACTAATCCTAGGCTCAAGCAAAACCATAATATCAGGACAGTTACCTCTAATAAGGTTCTTAATCGCACGATGAAAGCTAGGCTTGAGGGCCCTCTTACGTTCCAAAAAACAATTTTATTAGACATAATAGTAAGGGTGAAAAGCTATATACCTCCTGCAGGTTGGAAAAAATTAACCAACTGAGTAACCTGATTAGTAGGGCAGCTACCGGGGTTTATATCTGCATCAACATGTTCTGGCAACTCAGAGCTGCTGCTTCTAAAGACACGACTCTCATTACCTCCTGGGTTATCTTCAGAAAGGCTTCGGCATGGGCTCACGACTCACTGGATCCTTAGAAACTTTATCTAACTGCATAATATTCTCTGCTTGAGGAAGCTGGCCCTGAGCAGGGCTTTAGACTTTGGGTTAGGGCACCTGCCGGTCGTCTGATTAATACGGGGAGTGGGCACCTCAGTCGATTGTACTGGGGGAGATTCTCCTTTTTCTAAAACAGCAAATCTCGACTTGGAATGAACTTCTTTCTGTTTCAGTTGTTGCACAGGTTTCTTAGGAATCAGAGACTTCTTGAAAGTATTCCTCTCTTTGGGACCATCCAATCACCATACTCATCCACTATATGTGAGACGTTATCTGATTGTTGCTCCTGAACAAGTTTTATTCCCTCATCTTGATGGACAGATTCTGACTCAAGTTAAACGGGCACCCCGAATCTTTATGCCCATAACATCCACACTTGAAGCACACCAAATGCAAACCTTCGTATTCGACTTTCATGATCCGGCGCCGAAATTTATACTTTGCAAGCAGGGGCTTTGTAAGATCAACCTCAACTGCAACCCGCGCAAGCCGAGATTTTCCAAAGGTCGCCGGGGACAGGTCCACTCTTTTAACTCTCCCCACCTTTGCACCGACAATGGATAGAAATTCAGGGTTGTAGTACTCACTAGGCAAATCCGGGAAACGGACTAGAACCTCAAGAGAGGACAGCGCCTCGGAGTTGGGGTTGAAGTTTGGGCGCCACCGCCTAATTGTGAGATAGTGATCCTGGATTGGCCACGGACCCTCCGAGAGTACAAAGACCATATCCTCCTGATTCGAGAAGGAAATCTTGAAGAAGCCATTAGTTAGGTCATCCATGTGGAACTCACCGTGTAGATTCCATCTCCGCTTCAAGATTTCATACAGAACCTTCATCGGGAGGGTTTTCCCAAGTAGTTTGACAATTATTGCCTGTTTCCATGGCTGTCGGAACCTCATTTTCTGCTCTTTAGTGAGTGAGATAGTCGGGCATCTCACGTCCTCCTCATCCATCGGATCTTCTTCCTCATCCGAAACTTCTTCGAAGTCCTCAAAGGCATCAAACACCCCCTCCTTCGGGTTACCCCTAGCGGCGGCACTAAAAGAAATTGGTTGGGGGGTTCCTTCCCCAACATGCTTTGATTCTGCGAAATCGTAGCCTGGTTATCGGCTCCCAGCACCGATGCAAAAGATCCATGGCTTCGCTTCTTCTTTGTGATCTGCTCCGCGATACCCAGATCCTCCATAGAGCTAGTATAGAGACGGAAAAGGAGAAAGAGGAGACAAAGCTGGTGGGGCACGAGAAATGGCCACCACAATTTGGGGAATCGGCGCAGCAAATTTAGGGTTGTCGGCGTATCAAGAAGATCGCACTTCGACTCTCATTTCTTGGAGCGTTTTACCTTTGATTCTAATGGTGTCCGACATTGATGTGGTCTTGATACTAAGTAGAGAGTAACTCAACTAAAAGACCTAAGAGTCTTTAAGGAAATAACAATTATATAAGGAGACTATAATTCAGTAAACCAAACAGACTATATTCATGTAAAACCAAAATAAATATAATGAACAAGGGGGTTTATATATAAGATGTAGTGAATGTATGGAGGATGATGAAATACCATTTAAAGTGGAAGTTTTAAATTATACACACATTAGTTATATATGGACATGTCAAATTGTAAAGAAGTTGAACAACAAACGAAACATGTAATTAAAAGATTATAATAGAGATTACCTAGACTTATTGACTAGGAAACATTGACCAAGTCAACCCAAATTGACCAAGTCAACCTAATGACAATAGAGGGCCAAGTTGACCAACCCGCAACTTAAGGAAGAGTTTCGAGATAAACAACTACACATTAAATTAGAACGTACGACAATAAATAATACCGTTACGTATACAACGGTGTATGAATGTAAGAACATGACAAGGAATAACGACCTACACATAAGCGGGGATACCCTAAGGTTTAAATGTCGTGAGTATTGAACTAATACCCACATGCTATATATATATACATACGACACGAGTAAAGTCCGAATCGAACCAATCCCGACTACACTGTTAAACCCGAATAACTATGACAACCATTTAAGAGGTTAATCACGGGATTAATAACGAGAGGGCTAGCAATTATTAGAATACCGACTTGATCGAACCACATGAATTAATACCTAGTGATATGTTCCAGAGATACACACTAGGAGATATGAGCAGTACGAGCTTAGAGGAAAAGCGTGAAACGTCACGCTAGCATTGTCAGCGGTGAACGGTATGTTATTGTATGTTCTGATTGTGGCTGAGGACTTCCTCGGGATTGGATGTGTGAAATGATTGCTAAGAAGATATGCATGCTTGAATGAATGTATGTATATGGTTTATCTGTCGAGTACGTGCGCCATACCTGTACGCGTTAGTTATACGAATCGAGACAGATATCAAACATCTACGAGTAGAGATAGAGGAACATCACTCAAGAAGAAATGAACTCGGGTACGAATTTACACTAGATGACTTCTAGGCATACATCAAAGACCTACAAGGTCCACATACACTCGAGAAAGAAAACATAGATAACCTAAGATTGAATCTTACGCATTAGTCAAGAGAAACTTAAACAAATCAGTGAGAGGTTGGCTATGGTGGAAGTTTGAAGATGGTGAGGAATCCAAGACCGCCTGGTTGTGCATTGTGACACAGAGGGGACGATGACAAACAGGTCTGCTCAAGGAACTCCAAGTATCGTATGGCTGCTTGGACGGAGGCACCGCCGTGGTGTAAGGGCATTTGGGCCCCAATAACATTATATCCTACAACTTTAAGTTGTGAATTTCCAACAAACGCAAACTTGTTGGACGGAGGCACCGCGCGGGGTAAGGGCATTTGGGCCCAAAAATTGTAAAGTAAGTAGGGCATTTGGGCCCAGGATTTGTAAGTAAGTGAGAGTGTGGTGTTAAGTGGAAAAGATAAAAGTGAAATGGAACAAGGAATATGTTGAGAACTTGTCTACCTCTGAAGAACTAACAACGACCCTAACACGAGAAACCATATGACTAACTCTCATTACGTTACCTCATTCTCTTATGCGTTGAATGTTATATGGTGGTTGTGAATGGTATGAACTATGTGATTTGGATGAATTGATGCTTGCTTTATTATCGCTTTTTGTAGTTGATATGTAGCAAAACGGAATAGCATGAAACCGGAACTGCATGTTAACAATTGGGCTAATTAATCTGAGTAGTTCAAAGGTCCAAGAGCATCATATGAGAAGTACCAGCCGTCGTGCTGAGCCTTTATGGCAACATATTACAGGTACTTGATTGAAGACCGACGCGCGAGCGCGGGGCTTTGGGGATAGTTAGACTTTGATAACTGCACCCGAACTTATGAATTTGATTCAGTTAGACTACTTATCTCTTTTGGATTATTGTAAACCTTGGTTTGTAATTGTCTCTGTCATCATTATGGATTTGTAAGATTGAATGTGTTGGTAACGCTTCATTGCTCACATGGGTGAGTAATGGCGAGTAACACCCATTTAAGTTATTATCGGTTTTATTCCGCTGCGACTCGAACATTTATTTCTGTTATGCGCGTTAGATTATCTGGATTTTAGAGTAGGGGTGTTACAAAAGTGGTATCAGAGCGGAGTACCGCTCTGATGACAAGAGACAATAGGATAAGACAGTGAGTTAGGATCTTTGGGTAATATGGGAAACGTCTGTGAGGTGCAAGGCAACAACGTCTTAGTAATTCTTAAATGCATTCTAGGGTTAGCCTTAAATGGCACTTCAAAACCACTGACTGTAATGCAGTAAAATATCAAAATTTAATCCGAACCATCTTACTATAGATGGCTAGTAGAGGTAGAGGCTGTGGCCATGGTGGAGCAACATGAGGGGCAGCCCTAGGGATTCCGGGACTAGCCGAGGCGATGGCCGCCTTCACGACGCAGCTGGGAGTATAGATAGCGGGAGGCCTACCCCACCCACCGCAGCCCCGAGAGCCAGACTGGCTGGAGCGAGTCTCGAAGACCCGAGTACCGACGTACGCTGGAGAGGCAGACCCTGCAGCCTTGGAGCGATTCATAATGGAGCACAAGAAGACGTTTGAGGCCATACGAGTTCCGGCTGAGCAGAGGATCGGCATCGTGGCTTTCCACCTGAAGGATGCCGCCAGCACTTTGTGAAAGGCAGTCAAGGGCCCCCACCTGGATGACCCAGACTTCACGTGGGCAGCGTTTGTGGAGCTACTCCAAGGGAAGTACTCCTGCTCATCTGAAGCAGAGGAAGCACGAGGAGTTCGAGACTCTCACGCAGGGTAGTATGACTGTGGACCAGTACTACTCACGGTTCATCAGTCTTCTGGATTTCATACCCTGAGTTGCCTACTCAGAGACTGTGAAGATAGAGAAGTTTAGAGCAGGACTCCTCTTCCGTATCCAGACAGCCATGGGTGCCGTGTCCACGCCACCGTGCAGGTATAAATGAGAGAACTAACACCTGAATACTTAAACCACTTTCCATAGACGAAAACTTACCATAAATTGCAGGATTGCTATGATGCGGCCTCAAGGACGGAGTTGATGCTCCGTAACCGGGATGAGGTCTTGGGGAAGAAGCGTAAGAACCCAGAGGGGGATGACGGGGGAGCTGGCCAGAGCTGAGAGCAACAGGCGGGGAAAATAAGGAAACTTATTTGAATAATTGAAATATTTTGCTTCATTGTTTAACTGTTTACTAATCCTACAATCTGCAACAGGAAGCCCTTCGGGAAGAAGAAGGGGCAGCAGAGTTACCAGGGTCAGAAGGGGAAGGAGCAGGTCCCGCTTGACCGCCCCTGCCATTGAGGCTCAGCCCCTCCGGTCTGCACCTCCTAAGGGTAAGACGCGCCCCTGTGATATTAATAACTCAAACTTCCCATTCCTTTTCACTTGACTAATTCAAGTTGTAACCATAGGTACATTCCGACCCCAGCGCCACTTCTACTGCAAGCGCTGTGGTAAGGATCACCCGGGGTAGACTATAGAGGGCGCCCAGTGGAGTGCCTCCACTGCAAGAAGGAGGGACACCGAGCCTACGAGTGTTTCTCCAACCCCAGAGTGCATCATACCGACCACCGAGGAAGACGCATACTACACCGGCGAGTGGATCGGGAGGACCGTGTGCTGGCCAGACGGGGACCGAGTCGACCGACCCCACCTACACCAGGAGCCAGAAGGGGAAGGACGTCGTTCAGGGCTCGGGCACCCTGAATTCTACGGGAGCCCCAGGCGCTGAGACTAGTGCTCAGCGCGGCATAGGTAACCCTAAGAACCCTAACGTGACTGCTTGAATGCTATGTGTGTTAAACGCTTTCCCTACATTGAACTATGCATGGAATAACATCTAGTAGAAACTTACCTTAGAGAACCTTTCATACATTAGGGTGTTTCAATATCTGCTTTCCTATACCTTCACGACCAAGATCCCCTAGAGCCATAGACGAAGGACGGGAGCACCCAGACAAGGAGTGCCAAGTCATCAGACCCGGCATGATTCTACTTAAGCAATTCCTAACCCTCGACGAACAGATCACCATAGTGGAGGAGTGTAGAACCTTAGGAAAGGGGATAGGGGGATTTTATACACTGGGATATTCTAGTGGGTCCAAGTTGAAATTGTATATGATGTGTTTAGGAAAGGACTGGGACCCACAAACTAGGACATATCAGGAGATTAGGAAGATTGACGGGGTACGAGTGCCTAGGATCCCAGAGAGATTTCAAACCCTTGTGGAGGAAGCAGTTGAGACCGCTCAGAGGTTCGAGGATAACCCTATACCCGACATACACACGGAAGTGTGCATTGTGAACTTTTATGAGAAAGAAGGACAACTTGGGCTACACCAGGATCGTGCGAGAGACACCCGAATCCTTGCCAGAGGAATACCTGTAGTATCCTTTTCGATTGGAGATGATGCCGAGTTCTTATATGGAGACCAGAAGAGAATGGACTTAGCCAACAAGCTCATCCTAAAGTCAGGAGATGTATTGGTGTTCGGGGAGAGTCAAGATTGGTATACCACGGGAATAAGAGAATTAAGCTGAACACCGCCCCACCTACCCTAGTTAACGCCACACACATAAGACCGGGATGTTTAAACTTGACATTTAGGGAGTACTGATGTAATTTGAAAGGATCAATGTATGCAAGACCATGTAATGACTATGATTGAATTAATGAAAGTGGCATTTCGAAATCCTTCAAGCTTACATTCCAATCTCATACTTATACGAATTCTATAATTCAGGCTGTGAGCCCGAGAAGGGAGGTATCCTGAACATCCTCAATTTGGCACAGGCCAAGGAGAGAGCGGATGTCATCACAGGTAAACAACTGCAACAAACCGAAACCCTTAAATATGAAATAGCGTGATACTAATACCACCAATGAATCTCAGGGTACCTTCCCAGTGAACGGCACCGACGCATCAGTCTTGTTTGACGGAGCATCCACTCCTTCGTTTCCTCTTCTTTCGTGAAGCGGTTGGGATTAGACCCCGAGCACCTCTCCGACTTCTCTGTCACCCTTCATCTCAGGAGAGAGTGCGGTGCACGGGACTATACACAGAGCTTCAGATCCTCATTCGAGACGAGAGCTTTCCCATTGACCTAGTTGAGTTTAAAGACTTGGGGTTTGATGTTATAGCCGGTATGGAATGGTTACAGAAGCACAAGGGCCGACTACACTGTGCAGAGCACCGACTACTACCAGAAGCCCGAGTGGCAAGACAGTCTCCTACCAAAGCATTCGAAAGGAGCCCTCCATCAAGATAGTTTCAGCCTTGACATTGATGAAGGATGTGAGGAAAGGCAAGCAAGTGTTCCTTTGCTATGTGCAGGACACGAGTCACAGTGAGGTAATGGAATCCGACATCCCAGTCGTCTCAGACTTCCCCGATCTTTACCCGATGAGTTGCCAGGCATGCCGCCTGAGCGGGAGGGTAGCATTCACCATTGACCTGATGCCAGGTACGGGGCCTATAGCCAAGGCACCCTACCGGATGGCTCCAGCAGAGATGAAGGAGCTGAAGGTCCAGCTAGAGGACCTGTTGGACAAGGGGTTTGTGCGACTGAGCGGTCTCCATGGGGAGCACCGGTGCTATTTGTGAAGAAGAAAGACGGCAGCATGAGACTCTGCATCGACTACCGCGAGCTGAATGCGGTCACAGTCAAGAACAAGTACCCCCTTCCTAGAATTGATGACGTGTTTGACCAGCTGAGAGGAGCATCCGTTTTCTCGAAGATCGACTTGAGATCCGGCTACCATCAAATCAGAATAGAAGAGGAGGATGTGGAGAAGATGACTTTCCGGACGAGATACGGGCACTACGAGTTTACAGTGATGCCGTTTGGTCTGTCGAACGCACCAGCCATCTTCATGGATTTGATGAACCGCCTGTTTAGAGAGGGCTTGATACATCAGTGGTAGTATTCATCGACGACATCCTAGTCTATTAGAAGACTAAGGAGGAGCACGAGACGCATCTAAGACGTGTCCTCGAGATTATGCAGGAGAATCAGTGTATGCCAAACTCTTGAAGTGTGAGTTTGGCTTGACAGTGTAGATTTCCTAGGTCACATCATATCTGCTAGGGGATATCAGTGGACCCAGCCAAGATAGAGGCAGTGAGGAGTTGGCCGAGGCCAAAGTCAGTGACAGACATACGTAGCTTCCTAGGGTGGCCGGGTATTATCGGAGATTCGTCCAGGACTTCTCCAGAGTGGCCAAACCCATGACAAACCTGATGAAGAAGGATGCCCCATTCATATGGCCGGACGATTGCGAGAAAATCATTCCAGACACTGAAGGATCTTCTGACGTCGGCACCTGTACTCACTATCCCTGAGGGCACCAACGGATCGAGGTGTACTGTGACGTCTGGTCACAGTTTGGGTTGTGTGCTTATGCAGCACGGGAAGGTTGTCGCCTACGCATCCAGACAGTTGAAGAAGCATGAGGAGAACTATCCCACTCATGACCTAGAGTTGGGCGCTGTGGTCTTCGCACTGAAGATCTGGCGCCATATCTGTATGGAGTGATGGTCAGCATCTACTCTGATCATAAGAGTCTTCAGCATCTCTTCACACAGAAGGAGCTGAACATGCGACAGAGACGGTGGGTCGAGTTCCTGAAGGACTACGACCTGGTTTTGAAGTACAAGGAGGGCAGGGCGAATGTGGTTGCCGATGCATTAGCCGCAGAGCTCACTCATTATGTGCATTCCTAGCGGGCAGCAGCTTGATTGACGAGATTTAGAGCGCCCAGGAGGCTGATCAGTACATGCATAGCATCAAACATAAGTTGATTGAGGGAACATTCGAAGGTCAGAAGTATGACTTCAGACTGAGTGATGACGGCATGGTTCGACTGAATGGCCGGTTATGTATCCCTGAGTCTTCTCTAGATTTGAAGGAGAAGATACTTCAGGAGGCTCATTGCTCATCCTTATCGTCCACCCGGGTCGTGGAAGATGTATAAGGACCTGAAGGTCCATTTCTGGTGGAGCGGGATGAAGAAGGATGTGGCTGAGTTTGTGACCGATGCTTGACTTGTCAGAAAGTCAAGTTTGAGCATAGGAGACCGGGTGGATTAGTGCAGCCTATGCCTATTCCATGCTGGAAGTTCGAGGACATCTCCATGGATTTCGTAGTTAGTCTCTCACCAAACTAAGGGAGGACTGAACACGATATGGGTCATAGTGGATCGACTGACAAAGGTGGCGAAGTTTGTGCTGCTGAAGGACACTTGGAAGGTCCTGAAGCTAGCGGACCTCTTTCAGAAGGAGATCATCAGGCATCACGGCGTGCCGAAGACAATCGTATCAGACAGAGATTCACGATTCCTATCCAGATTTTGGGGGCAGGTGCGGGAGGCCTTGGGCACAAAGCTGAAGCTGAGTACGGCCTTCCACCCATAGATGATGGTCAGAGCGAGAGGACCATTCAGACCCTAGAGGACATGCTTAGAGCATGTGCCTTAGATTTCCAAGGGAGTTGGATCGATAGGCTACACCTCATAGAGTTTGCGTACAATAACAGCTACCATGCCTCGATCCAGATGCCACCATTCTAGGCCTTATACAGTAGACCATGTAGGACTCCTTGTGCTGGGATGAGGCCAGGGAGAACTCGGTCTTAGGACTGAGTACTTAGAGCAGACGAAGGAGGATGTCCTACAGATTCGTAGGAACATGAAGGAAGCTCAGGACCGACAGAAATCGTATGCCTATGTCAGAAGGAGAGCTCTTGAGTTTGAAGTTGACGATGGTCTTTCTCAGAGTCTCACCGATGAAGAGCATTTTCAGATTCGGCCAGAAGGGCAAGTTTAGGCCCAAGTATGTGGGTCCTTACCGCATCACGGAGCGAGTGGCCCGTTAGCCTACAAGCTAGACTTACCTGCTGAACTCGGGAGAGTGCACAACGTGTTTCACGTATCTCAGCTGAAGAAATATGTGCCTCACCCTTCTCACATCTTAGAGCCCAGAGAGCTAGAGCTCGACCCTACTCTCACTATGAGGAGACTCCACTCCGCATCCTTGATACGAAGACACGAGACACCAGGAACAAGACCGTCCGAATGGTCAAAGTTCTCTGGTCAACCATGAGGTAGAGGAGGCCACTTGGGAGTTGGAGGATTCCATGAGAGCCAAGTATCAGCACTCTTTGACTAGCTGCTGTTGTATACTTGTGTGGGTACGGGGGCGTAACCCTTTTAAGGGGGGTGGAGCCGGTTGGCATGCACATGTGTGCACTAGGACTTTGTGTTTTTATGGTGGTTGTTTGTATGTGCATTTGTATTGCACCATGTGTGGATGTATGAACTTTGTGTTGTGCACTTGTGTTGCACCATGTGTGGATATATGAACTTTGTGTTGTGCACTTGCGTTGCACCATGTGTGGATGTACGAACTTTGTGTTGTGCATTTGTGTTGCACCATGTGTGGATGTATGAACTTTGTGTTGTGCACTTGCGTTGCACCATGTGTGGATGTACGAATATTGTATTGTGCACTTGTGTTGCACCATGTTTGGATGTATGAGTATTGTTGTTGCACTTGAGTTGCACCGTGTATGGATTTACAGTTTCGCATGATATAGTGGAAGTGCTCTTATTGCACTATGGTTATGAGATGTTATGTGCACTTGCTGCACTTTGAGATACGAAGGTACGGGACTTGATCCCATGGAACTAGATTGTATAGGACCAATTGATTATAAACGAGACTTCGGGACGAAGTCTTTTAAGGGGGTAAATTGAAATACCTCAAACATTATTACCCTAATTAACAAGGGATTAATTAACGAGGAGAAATTACTGTTCTGTATAACTTAGTACATAGAGTTAGAAGAAGATTATACTAGTCCAGCTTCAGTTCACGATTATTGTTTCAGTATAAGCAAGCTTCAGGTGGATTAACTGAGTCGTGTTGAGTGTTTTTGAGTTAAAAAAAACTGGGCAAATTACCTAACTAAATGAGTAGACAAGATGGGGAAAACCGAAAGGAAACGATAATAGGAAATGTACTTCAGTTGGACTGCAGTTCTGCAATGTTAATGTTTCTGTAACTTGGTTTCTGTAAAAACAAATTTCAGATGGGGTATAAGTGTTGAGTTGGTTTAACAATAATCTTAGTTAGTATTAATACGTGGCCTAAGCTGATACATCCATTTGAGAGACTAAAAGACAGTCTAACAGACATAAAAGATGGGAAGAAGGGGAATTACGCAGTCTTTTTCTTCTCTGGTTTTCAAAGTTTCAGTCTCTTGTTTCTGTATAGATTGTGTCTGTGGGGTTAAAGAAGTGAACTTAGAGTCTCCTAAGTTGACTTAACTAAGAATGTAAGTGATTTGGAGGAAGTTGTAAGTCGGTTTTGGAAACAGACAGAGAACAAGGTAAGAGAAGGCAACAGTTTGGGATTTCAGGTCTTGTGTGCTTGTGTTTCAGTTTCTGTGGGTAGTTGCTGCTTCTGTGTATTTGAGTACAGCAGTTGGGTGAGTGTTTTACTAGGGTGGTTTTGAGATTAAAACATCATTAACACCTATACCTAGTTGGTAATACTGTGGGAAGGAGTGAAACATCCGTCGAACTAAAGAGTAACACGAAACAAGAAGAAATATTTAGATTGTGGTTTCAGTTTTTCATTGATATTATAGTTTCTGTATAACTGTGTTACAATGGTAGTATAAGTGGGATTCAAGTTTAATAATGTCCCAAATAATAGCTAATAAACATAACTAGGTTAGCGAAACATGTGGAGAAGGTTAAACACCATTACTACATTAACAAAGTAAAGTTAGATAAGGTATTACATGGGAATTTGTTTCAGATTTGGAAACTTTTTGGTTTCTGTATAAATGGGTTTTAGGGGTTTTTATGGTCTATATTATCATTATACAAGAGTTTAAACATTGCTCACCTATTTAGCTAAGGAGGGAATACACTTTAGACAAGTTAAAACTATCTATATAAACATGTTACATGGTTAACGCTTAAAATGCTCTAAAACATTAGCTAGGGAAAGAGGGCTTAGTTAACGTGTAAAACAAAGATGTGAATGTCCTAGGAGTAAGATAAGCCTAGAATTAATACATGGGAATTTTTAAGGGTTAATATAAACTAAGCATTTAACAACACACCTAGGGAATAACACCCGATATGAAGTGTCATCCCATGAAATGATAAACTGACACATCGTTTTAATTAACGCTAGGGCCGTAGCGAACTCCGACCGGGACCCCGTGTGTGAGATAACTCGTACTTTCAAATAAGGTATGGATATGTGTGGTTCGTATGTTGTCGTGGTACACGGCTTGTTTGCTGTGTGCCTTTGTGTGAATGACCAAAGATTAAAGCATGAAAATGGATTGCTTGCCTATATTACGTATATGACTGCTATATCATTGTTGCATATTATTTGCGTGCACACAGTAGTTTAGTCCCTTTCTCGTTTATGGAACTTTGAGATGAAACTCAATGAGCTATGTAAACAAAGGAACTCATAAAGAGGAAACTCCTCTCTAACCGAAGAGGACTTACCAAGACACCCACAATGGTGTCTATCCATTAATGACAATGATGAGCAAATATCAACTGGTGGAACATGAGAATAACCCGGGAAGACAACATCTCGGGCCGCGCGGTAGGGGTGATCGAGAGTTGGTATCTGCATCAGATCCTTCGACCGACTATTGTGACCCTCTTTCTCGACGTACGACACCGGGATTGGAGGATTGGAAATTTGGAAGTATGACCTGGGGTCTAGAGATGACCCCTCTTTCTCGACATGACGCCGGGATTGGAGGATCAGCTATTTGGGGAGCATAACCTGGGGTCTAAAGATGACCCCTCTTTCTCGACGTATGACGCCGGGAATGGAGGAATAAACTATGGAGGAGACGTCCTCTAACGTGTGGTGATAAGAGAACTCACAAATAATCCTTAAAGAAACAAGGAAAGATGGGCACCTATACTATATGGTCACGGGAACTAACCTACTTCCCCAGACCTGGTGCAAGAAAAGAGAAAGAGAATTACACATGATGGGAACAAAGGAAAAGAAATGAAAACACGCAAGGTTTGAATGATCCCATTGTGAGGATCATCAGTATTCAAACTCTCTTGTAAAGCTCTACTTGAATACATGCTTGAGGTGCTTGTTGTTGTCTCTATGCCCCACATGTTGTGAGTTGCTATGTGTAATGTTGTATGTGTGTGTTACTGTTTTACTATAGCATGTAAATTGGACTTAATCATATGCGACCAAGTAGCCATGTAGCCCGGCAACATACGGGCTACACATATTCATACTCGGCATAGTTTTGCTGAGTCCTTTATTTTTACAGGTATGGATCTGGACGCAGGCGGAGAGTAGGCGGGGTGACTATCATGGGGATAGTCCATCTTGGCAAGACTTTTAAGTAGTATGTCTTAATGTATGGGTTGAGACTATGTAACACTAAACCCTAGATGTACGTTTCAGTTTGTGTTGTTTAAGTAAGAACTTATGCTTTAGACTCTCGGTACTTGGTTTGTATTTCGTTGTATTTGGATTTGGTTAAGATTTAAATTCCAGTCATTCAGACCGTAGCTTGGTGTTGTTGTGTCAACCACGTGGGTGGTTGACGTCTGTGACACCCGGATGGAGTTGTGTATCCGCTGCTTAGACTTATTGTAATATCGTTTGGCGCATGGTTCGGACTGTTGTTTGGACAATCGGGGTTGTTACAATAATTTTGAAAGATTATCTACGATTATTATATGATCTGGAATATTATTTTAAATTACTCAAATATGTTACACCTGATTTATAGCTTGATTAATATGATTGATATGTTAAAATAACATAAATGACATATTTACGTACCTTAGGTTATAAATTCGGTACAAGGTTTCATAAAAAAATTTAATTGCGTTGAAAAAAAAATTTATATACGGTATGATACTATTTTAAATAAGTTCATGAATTTTCAAGCCATGACAACTAAGAGACTTTAGGTTATAAAATGCTTCTACAGATAGCATTTGAATAAGTACATTACATTATAATGGAATTTTTCTTTTATGAATTAATACTTTCCAAATCACATAATTTAAGATTTTGATACTTATTACATTCAATACCTAAATGAATAAAGAGTGAACTAAAATGTTACTTAAGTAATATATAAATATAACCTATGTTCTTCTTCTTTTTTTTTCAGAACTTAACCTACTATGAATGATGAACTCTAACCTTTGTTTTTGCCAATGACCGTAAGAGAGGCAAGGTGAGTTAGGAAAATGTGTCGGGAACACTAGAAGATTTTATTACAAACAAGTCAGAATAACAACGAGTGATATTGTGCATCAGATAATGAACCAAAAGTAACAATTCAAACTTCACTTAATGCCTTCAATCAAATAAAGAATTAGGAGTAAAAACAGTAAACCTTAAATGATGAGCGCTAATTAAACCTAAAAGGTTTTGTCCAATAAAACGACAATGATTGAAATAAATACTACGTTGACTATCTAGTCAACTAACCCGTAAAGTATATTTAAAAAGAGTGACCAACTAAATTTCGGATGATGGTTAGACCATGTGTACACATATGCAGACAATGAACTTCATCCTTGAAGGAGGAATCTCCATAGGTGATGTAAAATATTTTGCTCCTTAAAGTGAGTTTAAATTCCACTTCATTATTACGAGATGGATATGAGTCGTACCCTATTTTAAGGGGGGTACGACATCCTCATAAATAAACATCCTCATAAAATAAGCATATAACATAAAATGAACATATAATGGACATATCATTCGTACCAACCAAAATGAATAGATAAGAATCATAACATAAAATTTTATAACAACCAAGAAAATACTAATACATAACAATAAAGAGATACAAATATATAACAATCATAGATAAAATCAATAGTGCAATAAAAATTTACAACAAAGCTTGATAATAAGGTGTTGAATTCTTCGAATGTGGTGTTTGAAATAAACATCAAGTAATTAAAGAAAATAGAAACTAAATGTTTGGAAGTCTAGTATGGTCCATGCATATTGTTGTGATTGGTTTTTGAAACAACCTTGTTGGATAATGTTATATGAGTGGTAGTTCATGTCATTTACCCCTTGCATCAACTGGATGCTAATTATGAGACATTTTGGTTTGGTTTATGATTGATCTTGAGTGGAATTGATCCTTATTTAGGATGGGGAATGATGAAATGGAAATTGTTATTGGATGAACACCCTGAGTGGTTTGATTGTTTGACATACATTTTAGAACTTGTAATACAACTTGATATTTAGTTTACCCGCACACCTGAAGGGGTGTGAGTAGTTGGTAGATAGTCTTAAACTTCGGGACGAAGTTTTCTTTTAAGGGGGTAGTGCATAATCTTTCTTCGTCATCTCATCCAGATTATGCCCTGTTGTTTTATTAGTAGGGTGATGGATAGGTTATGTACTTGGTTTATACATTGTGTGACTCCCGACTTGAAATATCTTGGAATTCTTACCAGCACACCCGAAGCGGTGTGAGTAACTATTAGTTGATTTTTAAACTTCAAGACGAAGTTTCTTTTAGAGGGGTATACTGAAATACCCCTAAATTAATCTAAATTAATTTAGGGGATTTCTTTTATTAAATCCTACATAATAAAATTAAAACTAAATTATTATATGAAATTATGAATTTAATAATAAGTTTGAGAGTCAATAAATCTTGGAAAAATCTCGAGACACTCCAATTATATTATAAAGATTTTAGATTTATTTGGAACATTGATTTGAATCATAAAAGTCAATATAAAATCATAGAAACCTTAAAGCTCCTTAAGCCTTGCTAATGTTAACTTTTTGAGAATGGTCAAACCAGCCCATGAAACCTGTATCAAAAAAGATTATGGAAAACCAAGAGGATTGATAAATGGAACGGTAAAAATGGATCATCCTTGAAATACCCCGTAATTAAAAATAGTGATTAATTAGGCTAATAAGTATTTTAGAAGCGTAATTAAGTCTAAATAATCATGAGGGAACAAATCCCGAAGAAAATGGATCCCTAAAACGGATTAAAAACACAAACGAACATTAAAGTGCGTTTTGCGAGGAAACCGGGAAAACGTGACTTTAAGCGGGTCAAATAGACTCGTAACAATTTTTGTCAACTAAATAGTCATTAATAAACATTAGTGAAGGTCTAGGACCAATAAAATTAATTAAACTAGAAAATAGTAAAAACTGTCAAAAACGGGAAGTTGTGGGGTGGATGTGTAAATAAAATAAATTAGTGTGTACACTATTGTAAATAAAACTTTAAGAGCCCATGTGAGCTGTGTGGGTAGCCGGCCGCATTAGTAGCCCATACCCCTCTCTCTCTCTCTCCCTTAATTCTCCTCTAGGTACAAAAGACAAAAGAAATAAAAAGTCAAAAAAGTAAACTCTCTCTCCTCCCTCACAAAACCCACGTACTGCACTCTCTCTTCTTCCTCTCTATTTCTCTCCTCCTTCCTGCGACTGCAAAGGCGATTTGAGAAGGAGCCTCACAGAGCCCACTTTCTCCTCATCTTTGAAACCTTAAACCACCTCCAAATGCTATAAAAATTACACCGTCGAATTCGTATCGCTTTGGAGATCATTTTACACCCTTCAAAAACCAAAAACCTCCAACTTTATTTTTGAGGGTATAGTCGTTTTAAAGCTTGAGGAGCACCATTTGAAGATCCATCTTCTTCCCCATGTTCTAAGGTAAGAAAAAAGACCAAAGTTTCACTCTTTTCCATTGTTCCTTGCAAAAGTCAAAACTCACGTGTAACACCACTATTCCATTGTCAGCCGATTTTGGCATGCCACTGTGAGAGCCGAAGCCTTGTCATTTTCTACTTAAAAACTCCATTAGAAGCTCAAGGTAAGACCTACTAAGTGTTTTGAATGGTTTCTCATAAGTTAGGGTTTTAAAACCTATGATAGAAAATTTACTAGTTTGGTGTGTATGTGTATGCCTTGTTACATGGTGTAGCTTGGCTTAAATAAATCAAGAAAACAAAGAAGGAAAGAGGAGCTGTAAAGGAGAAAGAGAGAAAGGAAAAAGAAGCAAGAAACCAAGGTAATGAAGAGCCTCTGTATAGTTTTTAATGTTTCTGTATGTATAAGTATAGTGTTGTAGCAATGGTTTAAAAACCACCGTAACAGTAGGAAGAGAATGGGTACATTAATGTAGATGGTATTTGTAGTTTGAAGCTTTTGAAAACAAGGAAATAAAATGCTAAGTGTAAATGGTAAGTGTGCAGTAGGTGTTAGAATGTTGTGTGAGAATAATGTATATGTTGCACAGGTTGTGAACTATGTTGAGTGAACAAAATTATGTGGTGAGAACACTTAGAAATGTAGGGAACCTCTGTCAAAATTTGGTTAGGAACTTAGAGACTTAAGTGTGTTAGAAAAGAAAGAACAAAGAAGTTATACAGAGAAGAAAAGAATAAGATGTTCCACTTTGGTTTGTAACAGGAAAAGGAGATGTATTTGAGTGGAGTTGTAAATGGTGTATTGGGAGTTGTTTAACTAAGTTAGGATAGATTGAGAGTCATTTAGTTAGTGGGAAGAAGAAGTGAAAAATCTGTAGCATTAGTTGGAGAAGGAAAAATAGTAACAGAGGAGGAAAACTTACAGTGAGTGTGTTAATGTAACAGATTCTTATAGTGTTGTATTAGGTTAGTTTAAAATGCTTAATCAATGTAAAAACATGCTAGATTATATGTAGGAATATTAGGGAAGAGATTAGTAGAAGTTTGGAGTTGAAACAAGTTCAAAAACATATATAATTTGCAAAACTGTAACTAGTCCGGGTTTACCCGGACTAGTAAAAAAACTCGACAGACTGTTATACAAATGGAGTGGTCCGGTTTACAAACCAAGACACTAACCCGGACCACCCCAAAAACATACCCGTAACTTATCAAAACATGTGGTCCGGGTTTGCAAAGGAGTACACAAACCCGGACCATACGAAAAAAACACACCCGTAACATTTACAAACAGGTGGTCCGGGTTTGTAAAGGAGTACACAAACCCGGACCATACATAAAACTCACCCGAGGATTTTTCCAATGTGTTGGTCCGGGTATGTAAACCCGGACAACAACCCGGACCACACTAAAATTTATACAGAATGTGTTTTAAAGCTATTCTAAGGATGGGTAATTATATTATAAGATAATTAAGACATAATTAATGATGTTTAAAGGTCATTAAGGCCATAAACAAGCTTAGGAAATAATTGTAAGTAAATAACATAAGTACATGTATTTGAATAATAATGAATTAGTAAGTATAAACCAGGAAATGTTAGTAAAGTAATTAGTAAGGTTAAGTAAGGGTAATTAGCCACCCAGTTGTATGTATATGATAGGACTTGGATTGTGAACACCGAAGGAACGTCGGATACAAGTACAATGGTGAACGGTATGAACTTCTCATGCCCCGTATGCTACCTTGGTTACTCTGATTTGTGTGTTGTGTGCTAATTGACCACCAAATAAGATAAATGCACGAATCGGAGTTATTATGCTTACTTGTGAATATGAACTGCTGTTGTATCTTGTTGAATGTTATCTTTAAATCATAGTTTGTATAATTCATGAAATGTATGGATGATGATGAATGTGTGTATGCTTGATTGTACATTGTAGTGACCGAATTTTATTGTGATTGGACTTCTAACTGATTCCTAACAAGCTAACCAATCTAACTTAATAATTGGTAATTAAATTGGAATGAGTAGAAGTCCGATATAGTTTCGGCCACGCGTGAGGATGCGGAGTCACAAGAGGTTGGCTCCAATTCTTGACTCTTAACTGGTCCACAGCCCAAACCCCTTTAATGGGTAGCATCCTGGATTGGTGAGTCAAGTAAAACCCGGTGGTGGGACGGTGTAGTCCCTGCCCGGAGGTCATACCGACTTAACATGAGTAAAAGTAAGTAAGTAAGTAATAATGAGTAAACAAGTATGGTAAAGTAAGTAAGTAAAGTAAGAATAAGTATTGTGTAATGAGTAAAAGAGTAAAGAACCTCCATTCTAACCTGGAGGGGTAATTTGGCTAACAGTGATTATAGTGTGGTTTGTGAAGTGTATCAATGTAATGTTTGGATTGCGTAATGCTTCAGTTGTGTATATTGCATCATGTATGAATGTATTGTATGTATAAAAGCATGTATGTTTGTTAAGATGAACCGCATGTATAGTCGACCTTAAATAGTTGGCGTACCCTAGTTAGCACGCTATATAAGCGAAGTTTATATGCAGCTTTTTGCTGAGCCCCTTAGGGCACCATTTTTAATATAATGCAGGTCCTCGTGAAGGCTGAAGACTATGAAGAGCTTAAGTTGATTTCTTTTTGTCTGTAATTAATGAATTGTGAAAGGTGTACTGTGTTGTACACGGCTGTAGGTTTTGTTAGCCGGTGTACCATGGGGTACACCTTTTGGATAATGAAAGTATTGTGATTGGTATAGATGAGTAGCTTGTAGAAACTCATTATTTTTGGGAGATTGAAAAGGGATGTAATTAACTATGCATTTGATACTCGGTAATCCAGTAATGTAAGCATATGGTATTTTGTATTTAGTAAGCAATGTTTTAGTAGCTCGGTATCTTCTAGTCATCAGACCGTAACTGTAAGTAGAGTAAGCCTAGCTAGCCGTATGGGCGGTTAGCGGCGTTCTATCACCCGCCGTAGTAGTAGTATTTCCACTGCGACGTAGTAGGATAATTAAGACGTTTAGACGGTAAGTAAGGGATTAGCGGTAGGGGTGTTACAAAAAGTGGTATAAGAGCGTAGTTACGCTCTGATGACCTAAACAACCGAGCATAGGGATTACCGAGTTAGGATTACAACCGTCTTAAGACGGATACTTAGAAACTTAACTAGGAACTACCGTTGTTAACAACGGATACCCTTGACGTTCTTAGGAACGATACCCTTGCTTAAATTCCAAGACCCCTTGGTCACTTATATGAAGCCTAATGTAAAGCTAAATGTTCAGATGTCAGGACGAGGCCGAGGCCGAGCTAGAGGAGAAGCCTCTGAAGGACCGGGCGCGCAGACGATAGCAGAGATCGTCGCCGCCACGGTAGCGCAGATGCTACCTCAAGTAATTACCACAATGCAACAAACACAACAAAACCGACAAACTCAAACGGGACCAATCCCTCCCCCTCCACCTAGAGAAGCAAACTGGGTAAAAAGCAGTAGCAGAGCTCCGACCTCCATGTTTCAGAGGCGAGAGTGATCCGGCTAAGTTGGAAGCCTACATCTCCGAGATGGAGACGGCGTTTGAAACCCTCAAAGCTCCTGCTGGAGTTCGAGTTAGAGTAGCGGCTTACTACCTTAAGGATGCAGCCATGGATAGGTGGAAGCTAATCAAGAACGACCATGCTGATGACCCTACCTTTGACTGGGAATCCTTCACATCCCTCCTCCGATCAAAATACTACCCTGAGACGTCAAAACCAAGAAAAGACTTGAGCTTGATGCTTTAAAGATGACAGAGAAGATGTCTGTCGACGAGTACTACCACACCTTCACCTCTCTTCTACGTCTATTACCTGACCTTGGATACACCGGCCAGGTGTTGGTCGATCGCTTCTATGGCGGTCTGAGCCATCGCCTTCAGTACGGCATGGGCTACACCAGATTTACCTCCCTTCAGGTAAATATCGGTTTAACCCTTAGTACCATTGTAAATCCTTAAATCTCTACCTCTACTTTTTTAATTAAGAATCCCAGCCAATACCTAAAACTTCAGGAGTGTTATCACGCGGCATCTCGCGTTGAGATCACTTGCCAATTGAGGGATAAAGAAACCGCGCTTAAGCGCAAGGCCAACAACAAAAACACAAGTGCCGAGGAGCAGAACCAGGGCAAGAGCTGGAAAAAGAAGAAAGGGAATTTCTTTCAACAAACCCAAAAGAACTTCCCAAGTGAAAGCAGTGCCCAGGATATGGGCAAACCAGTTGAGCTTCTTCAGCTTGGTTCTTCTGCACCGGTGGCTGCGAAGCCACTGAGATCATACCCCTAAGGGTAAACTTCTAATCTAAATTCGTATTTGCATAAGTATCATACCTAGTATTACCGCACAAATGTGCTAACTCTCTAAGCCTTAGGTTCTGGCTCCGGTTTCACCAAGAACTACTCAGACGGCCGCACCTACGTGTGCAGGAAGTGCAACCAAGACCATCCCGGCAAGGATTGCCATGGGAGAGAAATCAGGTGCTATAACTGTCAGAAACCGGGACATAGAGCTAATATGTGCCCAGAAAATGCCAAGCCAAGAGGGAACTTCCAGAGCTACAAGCAGAGGGAAGGCAAGGAGGTTGCATCTGGCGATGCACCAGCCCAGCAGGCGCCACAGGGACAGGGATCCCGAGGTCCTCAGAAGGGCGCACCCCAGAGGCATCCCGCCTTGCACATTATTGACTGTGACGGGTCCGGTTCTAAGTCCGGCCCAGGTAATTGTCTAAACCTTGAATCCTGTGAAGCATGTCTAAGTAGTAGAGTAACTGTTTGAATGAATGCATGAATGAATGAATTGGAATATGTATTGAGCATGAAATGAAGTAGTTGAACCTAGTACTCACCGTAGATGAAATTTATAACCATAGGTAGCTTTAGTATCTGCTATCCGATACCCTCGAAACCAAATCAGGAAGAGACCAACATCACCACTTACCACTACTCCAGCGAGCAGTGTCAGGTCATCCGACCAGGTATGATCTTATTAAAGGAATACCTGACACCTGAAGCCCAAATTTCAATTATCCGACGATGCAACGAACTAGGAACTGGTCAAGGAGGATTTTATACACCCGAATTCCCCGGTGGAGTGAAGATGAAGCTGAAGATGATGTGCTTGGGAAAGGACTGGAACCCTTATACCAAGACATACCAAGAGACACGGATGCAAGACGGAGCGACACCACCGACAATACCCCCAGAATTTCAAACACTGGTTACACAAGCAGTAGAACTTGCACAGCAATGTGAAAACGATCCGATCCCCGCACTTGAAGCGGACCTTTGTATCGTCAACTTCTATGAGAAAGAATGACTACTCGGGTTACACCAAGACAAGGACGAGACAGCGGAATCTCTTGAACAAGGAGTGCCCATAGTGTCTTGGTCCATTGGTGATGACGCCGTATTTATGTATAGTGAGCAGAAGCGTGTGGACCTCGCACAGAAATTGGTATTGAGATCAGGAGATGTCCTAATCATGGGTGGAAAATCTAGGATGCTGTATCACGGGATCAACAAGATCAAGTTGAATACGGCACCACCGGCAATAATCAATGCCACACACATGAAACCAGGATGCCTGAACCTTACCTTTAGAAAGTATTAAATTCATAGTATCATGTACTGTATTAGTAACGTGTATTAGAGACACGGTATGTATGATGGTTGGTTTATCAATAAAGAGCAGTGTTGATTTAAATTCCACTTGTGTCCACCATCATTACTCATTAACTTGTGACTTCAATAGGTTGTGGACTCGGTACCAAAGGTAACCTGAGTATCCTCACCGAGGCACAAGCCGGTAGAAGCGGCACCATCTTAACGGGAACCTTCCCAGTGAACGGCATTGATGCCTCAGTGTTATTCGACTCCGGTGCCTCTCACACCTTCGTATCACCATTTTTCGTGAAGAGGTTGGGGCTAGATGCGGATGAGCTACCGAATTTCCTGGTTAGTCTCCCATCGAAGGAGCGAGTACAGTGTACCGAATATTATAAATCAGCCACGATCCAAATCAAAGGTGAAGCGTTTCCCATCTCCTTTATCGAGTTTAATGGATTGGGATTCGACTTGATAATCGGAATGAATTGG
Organism: Limonium bicolor; assembly: GCA_023374045.1. Classification (NCBI taxonomy): domain Eukaryota; kingdom Viridiplantae; phylum Streptophyta; class Magnoliopsida; order Caryophyllales; family Plumbaginaceae; genus Limonium; species Limonium bicolor. The sequence goes on along the minus strand of CM041782.1, from coordinate 4,597,608 downwards.
TTGGAGCGGCACAAGGGTAGAATCCTCTGCGCTGAGCACAGATTGCTGCTCAAGAGTCCTTCTGGGATTACTGTATCTTACTGGAAGAGACCGAGAGAGCCTTCGACCACAGTCATATCCGCTATGGCTATGTACGGGAGCTCAGATATTTGTGTTATGTACAAGACCTGGAGAGAGATCCAAAGTTCAACCCCGAAGTACCAATTGTATCTGAATTCCCTGACGTATTCCCTAAGGAGCTGCCTGGTATGCCACCTCGAAGAGCAGTAGAGTTTGAGATTGACCTCTTGCCAGGTACTGGTCCCATTGCTAGGGCACCGTACCGTATGGCACCTGCTGAAATGACGGAGTTGAAAGAGCAGTTACGAGACCTTCTCGATAAAGGGTTTATACGCCCGAGCGTATCACCCTGGGGAGCATCGGTCCTCTTTGTGAAGAAGAAGGACGGTAGCCTCCGACTTTGTATCGACTACCGCGAGCTGAATGCGGTCATAGTCAAGAATAAATCCCCATTGCCACGCATCGACGACCTATTCGACCAGCTGAAAGGAGCCTCAGTCTTCTCTAAGATCGACCTCCATTCTGGGTATCATCAGATTGCTATCAGAGAGCAAGACATAGAGAAGACGACATTCCGTACCAGATATGGCCACTACGAATTCACAGTCACGCCATTCGGTTTGTCAAATGCACCAGCTGTTATGCCCCAGATTTTTTTTTATTTTCTTTTGATTCGCAAAGGGAGTTTGTGCTATTGTAATCTTATATTAAATAGCCTATGACATTCTTGTAATGTTAATATGTCAGCTTGAGGAAGGAGGGTTACATTTGTCTTCTTCCTTTTGTTATTTATTATTTTCTTAAGAGAGTGGGTTATTAAACTATTTATTTTCCTCTTCTCTCTCATCCTAATTCACGATCAAATAATTTCTCCACTCTCTCATTGACGGTTCTCTGGTCATCCTCTACGCGTTCAAGTTCTCCTCCCTTTGCTCCTCTTTCTCTTCAATTTCCTCTCAATTACTGATTGCTAGAGATCTGCTTGTGGAATTCCGTTCGTATATCAATCGTCTATCAGGTTTGGTTTGTAAGTTCCGGTTCTATTCTCCATTAAGTTTTCCCCTCTTCTTTTCTGATTCTAACTCTAGAATGCTGGAATTGTTCGGTCTGAGGGTTCGTTGTTGCAAGTGGAGATTCGAGGAGTCTGTTGGTTAGGGTCCGCAGAGATGGCTTTGCGTCGGATGTGAGGTAGGTGGTAGATGGATTCGGTTGTGTGTGTTCACCCACGGGGGTTCGAGAAATGTTTCCGTATATGTTTATTTGACTCTCTGATTTGTGGTGATTTGGGTGATTCTGATTTGCGTTTTAATGTGTTAAAACCCCGTGGGTAGTATTTTGATTCGTATATTTTGGGTATGTAAGTATTGCTTTGACAATGGTGAATTTACATCTGTAAATTTCCCTCTGTTTTGTGAATTCTGAGTGCCGCTGATTTGGGTTTTATAAGGATTGTTCATGGATTTGTGCGTGAGTTTTAATGCGTTGCAATTGCGTTTTTGAGTAGCTGAAACCCCATGGTTTCTCTGTGTTTATGTCTGATTTGGTGTGGGTAATACTTTGGTATAGATTTGTGAAGTTTTGGTAATGTTTCTGATCTGTTCGTAGCCTCTGTTCTGCTGATTTTGTGCTGTCCGAACTTCGGTCCGAACTTCGAAGTTCGGACAGCATGTTTTGAGCTTCTGTATTTTCGCATTCGGGGTGTGTCCGAACTTCAGTCCGAACTTTGAAGTTCGGACACCCCGTTTTTCTGAAATCTTCGAGCTTCGAAGCTCGGACGTCCCGCGTAACTCTTTCCGAAAAACCGTCCGAACATCAGTCCGAACTTCGATGTTCGGACACTGTGATTTCTCTGCAGTATTTGTTCTCGGCATCTGTCCGAACTTGCAAGGTCGGACGCAAGTTCGGACATGCCTCTGTTTTTGGCATAACTCCTTTGTTTGAGCTCCGTTTTGAGTGCCGTTTGCGGCGTTGGATTTCTTTTCTCGAGTACTAACTGTTCTGATATGTTTTGGCACATGTATATGTGTACTTTAATTTGAAAGCCTTTGATAAGCCTTTGAACTCTGATTTGCTCAGAAAGAGTGTTTGAGCTTCTACGCTTCTGTTTGCTATCTGTGATTTATAGTCAGTATATGACTTTTGTTTTGATAAAGGTTTATGATCCGTGTGATGTGCTTTGGCCCTCTGTTCTGTTCTGTTCTGTAAAGGCTTCTGCTTCGTTTTGTAAAGCTTCTGTTTTGGGACCTAGATGTTTAGCTTCTGAGCCTTGGATAGTCGGGTCTGGCTGTCCCGTAGCATGCTGCGCAGGAATTCCTTCTGTTTTCCTTGGGTTCCCCTGTTATATCTCTCAGGGTCCCTTGGATGTTTAGTGACCGACGGGTCCATAGCTGTCTCTAACGGCTTCTGTTGTGGGATCTTCGGATCCAGAGGACGTTATATGAGTCCTTTTGATGTGTCAGCTGGTGTCTAGTGTTCCCACCTCTGTTTTGATTGAGCTTCTGTTATGAACTTATGAGTTTGTGGTTTGCTTTGTTCTGATTTAAAAATCCTGTTCAGTTTACTCAGTTTCTGCTTCTCTACTCTGATTTGACAAACTTCTATTTCGGTTTTGACCTGTCACTCCTCTGATTTGAGAAAGCTTCATTCTCTATCTGATTTATGTTACAACTTTCGGTCTGTTGCTGCTTTGTATTAGTATATGTTATGTTAGTATAGTTTTGAGCATGCTCAGCTGATGAAGTTTATCACCTGCTGAGCTATAGTTTGGCTCACCCCTATTTCGTCTGATTTGCAGGTGTTTAAGTTTCCTTTGAAGACTCCGCTCTGCTTTCTGCTTCGTCTTTCACTTTGTAATTGTAGTTGTGGCTTAAGGCCCTTTTGTAATTTGATTATGTTATGTGATGTAGTTTGGCTTCTGTATGTAATGTCAGATAGACCTTGTAACCGTTTTTCAGTTAATAAAAGTGTACTTGCTTTGGTTTGGGTTTCGTATGTTAGAGCCTTGCGTTATTAGGTAATAGATACGCGGCGTGTAACGTCCCTAACTCCTAGGGTGGTTTTGGGTCGTTACATTTAGTGGTATCAGAGCCAGGTTTGGCTTTCTTTGGTTTTGTGGGTGTCTGCATGCCTACGCTTCCGTGTCCTTGCATGTTTGTGTTGTGTGCTGCCTGCTGCGTAATTTGACTGCTTTTTGCTGTATGATTTGATTGTTTCTTGGAGTCTATTGAGTGCGTCTCTCTCTGGGGTGTCCACTAACAGGGTAGCGCAGTGGAAGCGTATTGTCTGACTGTCTGTGTGCTTTTTTGTGCTTGAGTCTTGAATCCGAGGGAGTCGGGCCCTTTGGAAAAGGGTGACCGAATGCAAGTTTTGGTTTGTTAGAGTTGTGTGCTTCGGTTGTGTGCTGGTGACGTGGGTTTGTGTTGTGTTCTGGGATGTGAGTTAGTGCATTGTTAATCGGGCTGTGAGATGTGTGTGGGATCAGAAGAGTTGGCTAAGGTGATGAGTGGGTTTGAATTACGAGTCCGAGTTGTGTGATGGGTGTCTAGGAGCGCTTCATCGTGTGTTCTGGTTGTAGGTTTGTGCTTTAGTTCTGCTGAGTGGGTGTGGTGTGAGCTTAGCCTGTGAAGTTCTGTGTGATGGGAGAAATGGGTGCTTCAGCGTGTGTTTCAGAGGGTGTGTTTGAGCTTTGGTTTTGTATGGGCTTGAGGTATGGGTTTTGAAAGAATTGTTTGGTTGGTCCTTTGTAGCAGGACGTCTTCTGGAGAGTTTAGCATTCCTTCTGTTCTCTAGCTGAGCTTTAGTAATCCTCTATTATGTCCCTTCAGTTTGTCAGTCAGCAACAAGTGTTGAGTGCTGCTCTAGTCCTTCAAGCTTTGCCTTCTGTGATCTTGTGTTTCGCTCATTCTGATAGTGAATCTGCCTGTAGGGTTGTGTGTTAGCTCAAGCGAGGTGAACTTTTAGACGAGTGGTCATCTTTTATGTGCTTCCTGAGCCTTCGTGCTTAGCTTTCAGTAATCATCTGTTTCGCTTCTTTTGTCAGTGAGCCAGCCAGTAAACTCTGAGTGCTAGCTCTTTGAGGATAGAGCTTCTGAAATGAGTAAGTGTTGTTCCTGTGCCTGCAAGTTAGCCATCAGTAATCTTGTGCTTAGTTCCTCTGGCATGTGTTCGGTGTGTCAGCTCATGTGTGGTAAAAGCTTCTGAGCTATGTCAGCGTTCCATCTGTGTCCTTGTGTTGTGCCATCAGTGATCTTCTGCTTTGCTTCCTCTATCATCGAATCAGCTAGTGTATTCTGAGTGATAGCTTTGTGAGTGTTCTTTCGGTGCCTTAGAGTTATGTGTTTGTGATCATCTTCACGTTCTTCTGTCGGTCAATCAGTAGTGAGTTCGTTTCTGAGCGTTAGCTCTTGGTTCGTGTTCGTAGCGTTCCTATATTTGAAGTGCATCTGCTAATATTCTGGGTTTCGTCGAATTTCGAGGACGAAATTCTTTTTAAGGGGGGTATGTTGTTGTGCCCCAGATTTTTTTTTTTTTTTTTAATTCGCAAAGGGAGTTTGTGCTATTTTGTAATCTTATATTAAATAGCCTATGACATTCTTTTAATGTTAATATGTCAGCTTGAGAAGGAGGGTTACATTTGTCTTCTTCCTTTTGTTATTTACTATTTTCTTAAGAGAGTGGGTTATTAAACTATTTTATTTCCCTCTTCTCTCTCATCCTAATTCACGATCAAATAATTTCTCCACTCTCTCATTGACGGTTCTCTGGTCATCCTCTACGCGTCCAAGTTCTTCTCCTTTCTCCTCTTTCTCTTCTTCAATTTCCTCTCAATTGCTGATTACTAGAGATCTGCTTGTGGAATTCCGTTCGTATATCATCGTCTGTCAGGTTGGTTTGTAAGTTCCGGTTCTATTCTCCATTAAGTTTTCCCCCTCTTTCTTTTCTGATTCTAACTCTAGAATTCTGGAATTGTTCGGTTGTTGGGTTGTTCGTTGTTGCAAGTGGAGATTCGAGGAGTCTGTTGGTTAGGGTCCGCAGAGATGGCTTTGCGTCGGATGTGAGGTAGGTGGTAGATGGATTCGGTTGTGTGTGTTCACCCATGGGGGTTTCGAGAAATTTTCCGTATATGTTTTTGACTCTCTGATTTTGTGGTGATTTGGGTGATTTCTGATTTGCGTTTTAATGTGTTAAAACCCCGTGGTAGTATTTTGATTCGTATATTTTGGTTATGTAAGTATTGCTTTGACAATGGTGAATTTACATCTGTAATTTCCCTCTGTTTTGTGAATTCTGAGTACCGCTGATTTGGGTTTTATAAGGATTGTTCATGGATTTGTGCGTGAGTTTTAATGCATTGTAATTGCGTTTTGAGTGGCTGAAACCCATGGTTTCTCTGTGTTTTGTCTGATTTGGTGTGGGTAATACTTTGGTATAGATTTGTGAAGTTTTGGTAATGTTTCTGATCTGTTCGTAGCCTCTGCTCTGCTGATTTGTGCTGTCCGAACTTCTGTCCTAACTTCGAAGTTCGGACAGCATGTTTTGAGCTTCTGTATTTTCGCATTCGGGGTGTGTCCTGAACTTCAGTCCGAACTTTGAAGTTCGGACACCCCGTTTTTCTGAAATCTTCGAGCTTCGAAGCTCGGACGTCCCGCGTAACTCTTTCCGAAAAACCATCCGAACATCAGTCCGAACTTCGATGTTCGGACACTGTGATTTCTCTGCGGTATTTGTTCTCGGCATCTGTCCGAACTTGCAAGGTCGGACGCAAGTTCGGACATGCTCTGTTTTTGGCATAACTCCTTCGTTTGAGCTCCGTTTGTGAGTGCCGTTTGCGGCGTTGGATTCTTTTTCTCGAGTACTTCTGTTCTAATATGTTTCGGCACATGTATATGTGCACTTTAATTTGAATTTCTTTAGATAATCCTTTGAACTCTGATTTGCTCAGAAAGAGTGTTTGAGCTTCTACGCTTCTGTTTGCTATCTGTGATTTATAGTCAGTATATGACTTTTGTTTTGATAAGGTTTATGATCCGTGTGATGGCTTTGGCCCTCTGTTCTGTTCTTTTTTATGTAAAGGCTTCTCTGCTTCGTTTTGTAAAGCTTCTGTTTTGGGACCTAGATGTTTAGCTTCTGAGCCTTGGATAGTCGGGTCTGGCTGTCCCGTAGCATGCTGCGCAGGAATTCCTTCTTTTTTTCCCTTGGGTTCCCTTCTGTTATATCTCTCAGGTCCCTTGGATGTTTAGTGACCGACGGGTCCATAGCTGTCTCTACAGCTTCTGTTGTGGGATCTTCGGATCCATAGGACGTTATATGAGTCCTTCTGATGTGTCAGCTGGTGTCTAGTGTCCCACCTCTGTTTTGATTGAGCTTCTGTTATGAACTTATGATTTGTGGTTTGCTTTGTTCTGATTTAAGACTCCTGTTCAATTTACTCAGTTTCTGCTTCTCTACTCTGATTTGACAAACTTCTATTCGGTTTTGACCTGTCACTCCCTCTGATTTGAGAAAGCTTCATTCTCTATCTGATTTATGTTACAACTTTCGGTCTGATTTGCTAAGCTTATGTATTAGTATATGATTATGTTCAGTATGTTTTGAGCATGCTCAGCTGATGAAGTTTATCACCTGCTGAGCTATAGTTTGGCTCACCCCTATTTCCGTCTGATTTGCAGGTTTAAGTTTCCTTTGAAGACTCCGCTCTGCTTTCTGCTTCGTCTTTCACTTTGTAATTGTAGTTGTGGCTTAAGGCCTTTTTGTATTTGATTATGTTATGTGATGTAGTTGGCTTCTGTATGTAATGTCAGATAGACCTTGTAACCGTTTTCAGTTAATAAAAGTGGACTTTGCTTTGGTTTTTGGGTTTCGTATGTTAGAGCCTTGCGTTATTAGGTAATAGATCGCGGCGTGTAACGTCCCTAACTCCTAGGGTGGTTTTGGGGTCGTTACAGAAACATTCCAAATTCTTGGCATGCCAAGCGAAAGGGTAAGGGATCTTAATATCCTGAGTGTATGAGGAGTGTAGGAATAACATCCTCCAAGTTTACCATATGAGCAATTGATGTTGCGCAACTTAGCATAGAGTGCTGACATGCACACATCAACAGTTACAGGAACTATCTTTGCAATCTCAGCTGTGATCGAACTTGAACTTATAGAAGTGAGATCATAGTATCTAATCAACAATATTCGATTGAGTACGTCAGTAAAGCTCTCGTAGGTTCTCTGGTGGTTGATCTCATAGAAATGGACTTCCAGTTCCCTGTTCTCTGCACTGGGCCAGTAACCAAGCTCTCCACGATCTCTCAACCATTGTAAGTATGAAGCATTCCCTACAAACGGGGCTTTAAAACAGGTTGGATGGGTTCAAGTGGTGTTTTGATTAATTCATTCCACTGTTGGGGTGATAGTCCTTCCTTGAGAGGAGTGACCTGCGGAGGCCTAGAGTCGAAATCTTTTGGGAGGCCACCGTAAATGCAGTATTCTCAGTAACATTTTTGTGGGCATTGCTAGAGCCTTCTCCAGCTTCAGAAGTTTGCAAGCGCTTGGTTGTCATCCTGCAAAACAGGTTTGGAAACACCAAGGTTAGTACACAAAATTTTAAGACTTTTACAGTGGAGGAGGTTCACAGAGTTAATTGCTGTTATAAGCAGTAATTTAGACTTGTGAACCTTTGTCTATGATAATCATCTCCCACAGGTTTCGGTATGTGGTGAAGAAACCCGGGAGGATTCTTGGTCAATGCCCCGTTCTCTGTCCTTTTCACTCCAGTCTTGATAGTTATTTCACAAGAATTTTTACCTGATAATTTGCTAGAAGATGCTAAGCCATCATCATTTCATTTCCGCCTCTATGCTTCAACTTGCCTTCGACTATACGCTGTCTTTTAGCTTGTCTCTGCTCTTGCTCTCTACACACTTCATCCTATAAGATACTCACACCCAGAAAAAACAGTTTTTAGTTTCAGACTACAGATCCTAACTTTAATTTGTTAAATTCCCCCCAAAAAACTGGCTGGTCCGAAACTATAATCCAAAATAATTTGGAAGAGCTGCAATGAGAGAATGGAAGGGACAATCAGCTGAAAATTTGATGCAGAATATATACACGCACCGAAACTGGAAAGAGTACCAGGATTTGACCATGCATGGCAAGGAAGGAAAACATCATCTAATAATATCTCGCATCAATACGAAATTTTGGGAGAAAACGGAAAAATGCAACAGAATGGGTCGACTGACCTGGCCAGAAACTTCTGACAGGATGTGTGATGACTCTTCATCTCCCATGCCCAAAAAAGACATCTTAATCAGGCGTACGATCGCGTCTGAAAATGATCAGCAGACTATCAAAAAAGACATCTTACCCGGTGGCTAACTTTTTTTTTTTTTGAAAACTCGGTGGCTAACTATTTTGTTTTTCTAGAAGTACACAGCTATGGACACTGGTTCACAACTGCCTAAAGAGAACGGGGCAACATGACCGGAGGCGCAAAGGCAGCCGCAGGTTAGTTCGATACATGGGCTAGCTACTGCAGCATTGGGCCATAAAATTATGGCCTTTAACCCTTTCTTCCTTTTTCCTAGAATTTATTATTTGAAAAATTCCATCTCTCATCATAAGATGTTTCGTGAAATTACATGCTGTACGAATATGGTTTGATTAATTATATTTATCATATCCGTAGTTTCTCCTGTTGGTTTTTTTAATTTTTGTTAAATTTAAAAGATATTTAAATGCTGTCCGAAGTTTTTTTTTTGAAATATGTGTATATATATAAAATTAAAAGATTTTCAGCAGAGTTAGATACATAGAAGATCCATATATCTGATAACTAAGCAAGGGGCATCACATCAGGGAAAGATTGATATACAAAAGCTTCGCAAGCGATGAACAAAGCAGCGTAGAGCTGGCAAAAAAAAAAGACAAAAATCAATCAAATATATTAGGAGCAGAGGACCCTATCAAGCCAATCTGAGTCTTTGCTAGAATTCCCCATCTTTGTCCAAATGATGGCTTTGATGGCCGCTTTGATGGCGGAAATAATGAGAGAGGAGTCTCTAGCTTGGCTGGCCATGACGCGCTTGCATCTTTCAATCCAAATATGGTAGACAACATTAGCAATCGCCGCTTTTTTCACAAAGTCAATGGACCGGTGTCTCTTACAGTAGCGGCCGATCCAAGATGAGCAGCTGCGGAGGCTTTGTCGGTTTGTGGGGATCCCCAACAGTCACAGATGGTCCACCATATCCTGTTAGAGAACCTGCAATGAAAAAAAAGGTGGTTGCTTGTCACTTGAGCACGCTCACAGAGCCAGCATCTGTTAGCAAGACATATGCCCCAAGATTGGAGCTTATCGTAGGTTTTTAGCCTATTTTTAAGAGTAATCCACAATATGAATTTTGCTTTAGGGATGGACCAAGTATTCCAACAGATATTATACCAGGGGAAGGGCTGGGTTGGGATAACATCATGATAGAGCAAGCTAACTTTAGGACGAGCGGGGTAAGAGCTGAATAGAGAATATGCATCATTGGGTGAACCACATTGTTATATCCACCAGTCCCTAGCATGAAGAATAGCTTTCCACGTCTAGGGGTCATTCCCTTTGGCAGAGGTCGACCAGAAGTTAAGATTAGTTAGGAAATTTTATGGATCCATTGAATCCACAGGCTTTCCGGGTCATGGGTTATGGCGGAGATAGTCTTGAGCATGAAGCACATATTCCATTTGTGGATGTCCTTTATTCCAAGACCGCCATTTTCTTAGTGTTCATGAATGTGCTCCAAGCCACCGGAGGGGCGGAGTTTTTGTCAGCCTCTCCAGACCAAAGGTACGTGCGGAAGCAATTTGTGATTCTTTTGATAATGTTCTTGGGAATAGAGATGCAGGAGGCCCAGAAACCCACAATTCCAAAGAGGGTACTTTGGATGAGAGAGAGGCGGCCTGCAAAAGAGAGGGAGTTACTCCCCCACGATGAGATTGTCTTATGGATACTATCCAGAAGGGGATTGAAATCCGTAGCTCTAGGTTTCCTAGCAGTGATAGGAATGCCTAGGTAGCGAAAGGGAAAGGTCCCCTGGTTAAAACCCGTAACTTGGCAGATTGATTCAGCAAGGGTCGGGCTAACCCCCCCAACGAATAAGTCAGATTTAGTGGGGTTGAGCATTAGCCCAGAAGCATTAGAGAAGAGGTTAACTTGGTTGAGCATGTGGGAGATGGAATTATGGTCACCCCTACAGAATAAGAGAGCATCATCGGCAAAAACAGGTGAGTGATCCGGAGGGATTTGCAAAGAGGAGTGGTAATGAAAGCCTGGAGTATCATGAAGCTGGTCAAGGAGCCTAGAGAGCATATCCATGACAAGCGCGAAGAGATAAGGAGTTAGGGGGTCTCCTTGGCGCAGTCCTCACTCCCCTTTGAAAGAGGCAGAAGGGGAGCCATTGATGTTGATTGCAAAAGAGGCGGTAGTGACACATTGCATAATCTAGTTACTAACTCCGGGGGAAAGTTTAGAAAGGATAGGGTATCATGGAGAAAAATCCAGTCAACGGTGTCGAAAGCTTTTCTAATATCCATCTTCATCATGCATCAAGGGGAGATATTGGCTCTTTGATAGTTCTTCATAAGGCAGGAGCAGAGCTGGATGTTATCCGAGATAAGGCGGCCTTTGATGAAGGCCCCTTGACTGTGATTCACAATGGAGGGGAGGACGCTCTTGAGCCTTTCAGCAAGAATTTTGCTGATGATTTTATATAGAGTATTGCAGCATGAGATTGGCCTGTAGTCCCCTGGAGACGAGGCATTATCTAATTTTGGGATGAGCGTGATGAGGGTGGAATTATCTGTTTGAGGAGCCTACCACTGTGGAAGAAGCTTTTGATAGCGCCACATATGTCCGCACCAATGGCCCTTATCCTTGAAATAGTGTATTAATTGGCCTCATGGCCCTTATCCTTTTTAACCAATCACTTAAACCTTCCAATTAATTCCACCCTGGGCATCATGTTAGGATAACCCTTAATAACTTGTTAATGGACAGTAGTCCCATGGGTTCCAATGGAACCGTTCCCCTGAATCAAATATCGATGCACTCACGCCATTTACAGTGAAGGTTCCCATGATGACATTTCCCTTATTCTTGGCCTCGTCTTGTCCAACACATTCAGAACAGCTCCCTCATTGGACTCATGGCCTGGGGTTAACAATGCGTAAGATAGTGAGGTTGGAGCGTATGTCTCAAAGGAATTGAAAATGCCATTTATTCATCCAATGATTCTTACATACAATCTCCATAATTACATCAATATTGTCTAAACGTCAAATTTAACCATCCGGGTTTCAGATGGGTAGTGTTCACTAAGGTTAAGGGGCAGTATTCAGCTTAATGCCCTTAATCCCATGGTACACTAGTCTGGATTCTCCACCAAATATCAACACGTCCCCTGACTTCAAAACAATCTTGCTCGCCTTGTCCATCCTCTTCTGGTCACCGTATAGAAATTCTGCATCATCTCCAATGGAGAATGATACAATTGGTATCCCTTTGGTAATTGACTCGGACGTCTCGTCTCGGTCCTGGTGTAACCCAAGTTTTCCCCCTTTCTCTCATAAAAGTTCACAATGCAAACGTGGGCTTTCATGTCCGGTATGGGGTTTATTTCTAATTGTTTGCAATTTTGACTGCTTCTGTCACCAAGGTTTGAAAAATGTTGGGTATCCTAGGCACTCGTGCTCCATCTATCTTTCTTACCTCTCCATACAACCTAGTTTGTGGATCCCAATCCATACCCATGCACATCATATACAATTTAAGTTTTGACCCATTCTCGAATCCTGGAATGTAAAATCCTCCCGGACTCATTCCCAAGGTTCTACACTCATTTACAATGGCTATTTGTTCATCTAGGGTTAGGTATTGCTTGAGTAGGATCATGCCGGGACGAAGCACTTGACACTCTTTCTCTGGATATTCCCGACCTTCGCTCAAAAGTTCAGGTGATCTCGGTCTCATAGGTAGGGGGTAACAAATGTCAATGTGTCCTTTTAGGTGAGAGGTTCCCTAGGTTAGGTTTCTCTACACTTTGATTCGCACTAAACACATACAAGTTTCATTGTTTGATAACTGTAAACACACATTCATGTTTCAAGCTTTTGGTTTAGGCCTTAGGCTTACCGGTATCGCGCTGATTGCTAGTCTCAGCGACCGAAGCTCTCGCTGAGTAAAGGGTGTTTCAGCTTGGAACAACCTCCTTGCCTTTCTGCTGTGCAGTTGAAGATGGTTGTCCTACCGGACCTCTAGTGTAAGTGTTGTTCTGAGGCGCCTGGCCTCCTCGTGATCCGCTTGCCTCGATAGCTGGGGTCCTTTGTGAGTCTTTGTGTCCCTTGTACACCCGGCTTCCGGGGTTGGAGAAGCACTCATATTCTCGGTGGCCCTCCTTCTTGCAGTAGCGGCACTCAACCTTCTTGCCTGAGTAGTCTACGCCAGGGTGATTGTTTTCACACAGCTTGCAGTAGTAATGGCGCTGGGGTGGCTTAGTGCCTATTGTTACACAACATGGTTTAGTAAAGGTACCACTAATAAACATTTTGGTTAAGTAAGAGGTGGGTATCCTTACCCCTGGGTGGTGCAAACCTAAGCGGCTGAGCATTAATAGCGGGGCCGGCCAGACGAGGAACCTGCTCCGTCACCTTCTGACCTTGGTAATCCTTCCGCCCTTTCTTTTTGTTGAAGAATTCCGGCTGAAGGTTTTAGGGTTAGTGACCAATTTTTAAGTATAGGTAGTAGATATTCAACTCATTTTCAATTAAAAGTTTCTTACTTTCCCCGCTTGCCGTAACCGCTAGATGTCGCTCCCCCATCCTCACCCTCGGTATTCTTCCTCTTTTTCCTTTGGGCCTCCTCCCTGGTCTGCAGCATCAGCTCGGTTGCCGACGCGGCGTCATAGCATTCCTGTATGGTGGCAAAGCGTATTGCCCCCATGAAGCCCTTAATACGATACTGCAACCCTCCCCTGAACTTCTGGATCTTTACGGTGTCTGAGTAGTCGATCCTGGTATGTAGTCCAGAAGACTGATGAATCGAGTAGAGTACTTATCAACTGTCTGACTCCCCTGAATCAGAGTCACGAATTCTTGTCTCTTCCTCTGCTTCAGGTGCTCGGGGTAGTACTTGTCCCGTAGCACCTCCACGAATGCTGTCCAGTCAAATCCTGGTGTGGCTCGATGGTGGTCCTCGACCGACCGCCACCATATGTATGCAGCATCTTTCAGATTGTAAGCTGCAATGTCTACTTTCTGGTCTTCAGGAACACGTACGGCTTTAAATGCCTTCTGATGCTCCACAATAAATTTCTCCAGCAAGGCGGGGTCTGGTTCCCCTGAATATGTCGGTACCCGTGCGGCTGCCACGCTCTTTAGCCAGTTGGTTTCCCTAGGCTGTGGCGGGTGGGGTATGGCTCCCGCAAACTGAGTCCCTAACTGTTCGGCAAAGGCAGCCATGGCCTCTGCCAGGCCTAGTATCTCTGGGACGTCCGCTGGTGTCTCGCCACCACGCCCACTGTTGCCTCCTCCACATGGTCTACCCCTCCTCGACATCTATAGGATGGTATATTATCATTACTGTTCGGTACTATACCGTCTTTACATTCTCAATTAGAAATGTGCAAGAAAGACTAATTACTAGTAATAAAATATCCCTAAAATTTCCATTCTAAGTCACGAATCCTCACAGACATTCCCATATCCCAAAATTCCTATGCTCACTGTTCTTGACCCAGTATCTCGTCATCAGAGCGGAACTCCACTCTGATACCACTTTTTGTAACACCCCTACTCCTAATCTCTTAATGATATCGCAAGTCGTAGCATAAACAAAATATAATTCGCAGCGGAAAATAAAACTAACTATCGTTTGGTGTTACACGCCGTCACTCACCCATGTGAGTAACAAGGCAACCTTACTCCATCAATCACCACCAACTCCCAACCGCAGTGATGACCAGATACTGAGCAATCTTAAAGTTACAATCCAAGTCCAAACCAAACAAATGAGCAACTAAATCTAATACAACAGAACTCCATAATACAATACATAACAAGAATAAAAGGTGTCTTATTGAAAATATATCAACTACCCTGCGTCCCGCTCTCCGGCTTCGTGACTTCGTTCAATAACCTAAAATGTTTGGCCCACTGAAGGGCTCAACAAACTAATATGCTGGTACGCTAAATTAGTCGTTAAATCATTTGGATCCCTTAAGTCGTTTAGCCATCTTGATATTAGATTCATTACATGCTGTACTGGTTTACTATAATAGTAACAACTGTAAATGTTTAAATAGACACATAACAATTCACCCCACATATTATCACATAATCAGTAAGCAACAACCAATAACCAACAAGATACGCGTATAATAACCGTACTTGTTAGTGGCCTAATGCCCTTATCCTTTTTAAACCAATCACTTAAACCTTCCATTAATTTCCACCCTCGGGCGTCATGTTAGGACAACCCTTAATAACTTGTTAATGGAGTAGTCCCCTGGGTTCCAATGGAACCGTTGCCAGCTGACCCTTTGCCCTAGATTTCTTGTTGCCTTAAAGGCGTCCAATTCGGCCTAAGCCTGCACCAACAATAGTGCCCTCTGCCATCATCGAATGTGGATGTATGGATTCCCTTGAGTGACTCTTGATAATAGTCCCTCGTAGTGATCACGCTGCACAACCAGATAGCCGAAAACTAAACCGGATTCCTCTCTTTGTAAGTTAGTCCTTAATCAATGACACAAGATCCAATCCTTGAGTTTAAGACTATGACAATTGACCGTCAGTTAGGTTCTCGTAATACCTAAAGGCCATCTAGTCTGTTCGAGTTTGATGTATAAACTTCCAGTCATAGACTTCGCGTAAAAATAAAACAAACGGTGTCGAGCAATACAGTATACAAGATCATAAGTACAAATCACAGATATCGCTCTTGACAATTAAACACACAACGTCTGGACCTCAGGAAAATCCTTAGGACATTCAGACCACACAATTAACATACCGTTCACCATGAAAATTGCTAGCTTGACAGTTCACCTTAGTAGTTTCTCCCCGTAACGCTGTTATACGTGCATGCAAATACCGAGTAACGTTAATACGACTAGTGCTAACTATTACAGTACTGTTGATACAGAACTAATACCCGTGGTATACTACCCCGTATGCTCCTTAATTTCTCCTAGTATATAACAGTGGTTCGAGGTAGTTATCAGTTTGTTATTTTAGTAGCAACTACATGTGATAATGAATTTCCACACGTATAGTATATCTCCATCTCTTGATTATATACTCATAATTGTTTTCACTTATTCTATATATTAATACAATTTGGTTATTTTTAATAACCACAATTATTTTATAAACTTTACATTATACTCCAAAATACATTATATACTTAGTTTTAATTCCTTAATTTATCAATCACAAAACAAACCTTATAAATTCGGTAATTATAAATTTAACACACTAACTTTTATAATCACTAAATAACCACATAAACTTTCGGTCTTAACACATAGTTTCCTATATTTAAATTTTAACCCCAAAAACTTTACATATGTTACATATTAACCCATAAACTATAGTTTTAATATTTAATTTCCTAAATACCAAATGACCCTTACTTTCCTATAATTTATGATTTTGACTATATCAAAACCGGTTTTACATATAAACTTTTATAAATTACATATTCACCCAAAAACTTTTATAAACGTAATATTTTTGTCATAAATCATTTTAACCCAAGTTTTTGGTCAACACTTTGACCAAAGCCTAATTTCATAATTAATACTTTAATATACTCAGAAAATCCATGTAATTTGGTTTTACTCCATATTTTCTAGAAATTACAAAATAGCCCGAAACTTTATAAATTGTTATTTTAACACTTAAACACTTGTCTAATTTCTCCAAAATCCCTGACATTATTCC
This sequence comes from Limonium bicolor, assembly GCA_023374045.1. Classification (NCBI taxonomy): domain Eukaryota; kingdom Viridiplantae; phylum Streptophyta; class Magnoliopsida; order Caryophyllales; family Plumbaginaceae; genus Limonium; species Limonium bicolor. The sequence continues at coordinate 4,581,570 of CM041782.1, read as the reverse complement.
TAGCTTATATTATGTCATAATTATGCTAATAAACCCTTTAAACTCTTGGTAATTATTTTTACCCCTAATCTTTTCAAATTTACAATTTAACCACATAACTTAATAAACTAGCCATTTAAATACTTGTAGCTATTTTTAATATTCCCAAAATTTATAATATAAGCCAATATACTTATATTCTTCAAGAATCACCAAATGGAAATTTTGTTCTCGTTTTTTATAATGATTTACCATATGGTTTCAAAACTTGATTGAAATACCCCTAATTAATTTAAATTAATTTAGGGATTTCTTCTATTAAAACCGTAAATAATACCATTAATCATTATATTATAGTAAGGAATTGTGAATAATAAAATCATTATACCTTATATGGAATTATGAAAATTAAATCATGGGATTTCTCCCATTTAATCCTAAAGAATACTATTAAATATTGGATTACCATATATTATTATATAGTATTATGAATTTAATAATAAGATTTATAAGACAATAAATCTTGAAAAATTTCTAAACACTCCAAGTATATTATAAAGATTTTAGAAAGAGTTGAAACATTGTTTTGAAACATAAAATTCAATATAAAATTCTAGAAACCCTAAAGCTTCTTAAGCCTTGCTAGGGTTGACTTTTTTAGAATGGTCAACCAGCCCATGAAACATACCAATAATAGGTTATAGAAAACCATGAAGATCAATAAAAAGAACGTCAAAAACGGATCATCCTAGCCAAAGTTATGCTAAAATGAAGTTTAGAGCCAAAATTTTGAAAAAAATGCTGACGTGGCAAGTCTGCTGACTCACCCGCGCGCCTCGGGATACACGCCCAACACTTAGCTGATTTTATCCCCTTGTTTTCCGGTAACCTATACCAGACTTTGCCCTAACTTGTGACCTCCATAACTTTCTCATCTTTGGAATTTTTAGTGCCGTCTTTTTTGTTGTCTTCTTCTACACTTCCTCTTTACAACCATTAACTCACACTAAACCTAGTTCATCCTAAATCAACTGAAATTCGATCCAAAGTAGCCACCCTGCGAAACCGAATTCGCAGATTCTAGTTTTCCTTCGATTTCAGGTAAGATTCGTCTCGCCATAACTTTCTCATCTTTCAACCAAAATTCGATTTCTTTAGCTCGTTGTGTAGCCCTTTAATCCCACTACAACTTCTGTGTTTGTAACACCCCTACCATTAATACAATCATTACCGTCCAATCTCCTCGTACTTCCAGATTCGCGCAGCGGATACATACTTACATACAGTGGGTGATACAATGCCGTTAGTCACCCATGTGACTAACAAGGCTACTACTTCTACATACAGCATCGGTCTGATGGACCGGAATATCCGAGTGCTGCACAAATACAATCTTCACTACAATTACCAATTAGGTACTACAACTTCCCATTCAATGCAATACTCCATAAGTTCAATACATGCTAATACACCGAGTTTACTAAGATCCTATACAAGTAGAATACCTCTTTCAATTCCATACATACTCATTAAGAATCTAACTACTACCCATTCCTCACAAACTACTACTTCCTAGGTACAAGGGTGTACCACCTAGTACACCTCTACATTCTACTTCTACTATCCAAGCGTAGTCACCGGTCTCTTGCTTGACCATATCCGCTTTGGTACCTGCACACTAAAAACGTTCCCCCGAGGGGGTCAGCTTTCACTGAGCATGATAACCGCATACCCCGCGTGCTAGTGAGGGTATGCCGACCACTTGGTCGAATACATGCGATTGATTTCATTCAAACATACATGCATACATGCTCTTATACATAACATTACAATACATTACGCAAGGAATACATACATACACATCAATACATGCTCTTCAATGCATACATGGTAACCTATACAAGCCATCAAATATATTCTTACCCTTCCGGGATCCGCGTTACATAATACATATACAATACATACGCAATACATACATATACACCATCCTTGTTAGCTCATGTTGGTTCACCCTGGTTAATCGGGTGGAGATTACTCTTTTACTCGTTCCACAGTACTTACACATACATACTCATACTCATACATACTTACTTACTTACTTACTTATTACTCTTACTCATGTTAAGTCGTCGGGACCTCCGGCCTGGGGACTACTCTGTCCCACCACCGGGATATTGACTACACTCACCAATCCGGGATGCTACCCATTTAAGGGATTTGGGCCGCGGACCAGTTTAAGAGTCAGGAATCGGATCCAACCTCTTGTGTCTCCTCATCCTCATGCGTGGCCGAAGCTATATCGGACTTCTACTCATTCCAATTTATTCCTTACTTATGTTAGGAGTTAGGTAGTTAGGAATTAGCAGAAGTCATTCATTCAAGCCACATACATAATACATTGTTCATATGCACATCCATACGCAATACATACAATATACAAGTACACTACGAGATACAATACACTTCATCATTATTCATATATATCTCATGAATTATACAAACTAGTGTTCAAGACAATAAATATCAAGAACAACATAAGTCAAGCACAGGTAAGTGCAATATAGTCCGATTCATGCATTTATCTTATTTAGGTGATCAAATAAGCACACAAATCAGGGTAACCAGATTAGGATACAGGGCATGAAGAAATCATACCTTTCACCGTTGACTTTGGACTCACCGACTCCCTTCGGTTTCCTAGTTTATACTTACTAACTCTTCGTTACTTAATACTTACCTAAGTTACTTACTTACAATTATTTTCTAAGCTTGTTCATGGCCTTAATGACCTTTAAACATCATTAATCATGTCTTAATTACATTATACTATCATTACCATTCAATTCCTCATCATTAGAATGCAAGAAAACACTTTCTGTACAAGTTTTGGGGTGGTCCGGGTTTGTGTCCGGGGATACAAACCCGGACCAATGCAGTTGATCAGCTTCTGGTACGTTTTGTGTGCGGTCCGGGTTTAGGGCATGGTTTACAAACCCGGACCATGCATCTGTAATACTCTCGGGTGTAAATTGTGTGTGGTCCGGGTTAAGGGATGGGTTTACAAACCCGGACCATGCTATTGTAAATCTCTCGGGTGAAATTTTGGGGTGGCCCGGGTTTAGGTTCTGGTTTGCAAACCCGGACCACTCCTTCTGAATTACAATCTGTCGAGTTCTTTGACTGGTCTGGGTTTGCGCACTTGTTTGCAAACCCGGACAAGTTGCAGTATTTACATATATGCTAGTTTTTGACTATGTTTCAACTCCAAGTTTCTACCAATCTCTTCCACAATATTCCTACATATAATCTAGGGTGTTTTGACCCTAATTAAGCAATCAAAACTAACTTAATAACCATCTCTACACCATTCTTACAACCAACACCAATTCCCTGTTACAACATTCCCTTCTTGTCACAGTTTTTCCCCCCCCTCCACAATGCAACAGATTTTTCCTTAAACCTTTACCATTCAATACTCCCTATACCAATGCTTCTCCTAGCATTCTAAATCCTTACTTTCCACTCTAGTTCTCCTCATTACCTAAACCCTCTTCAAATTGTTTTCAAGGTACTAAGCTACTCACTTAAACTCTCCAATTACACCTAGTTATTACCTAGGTAGTTTTCTCCTCTTACACAACTAAGTCCTCTTTTTTCATACAAATTTGGGCAGAGGTTCCCCTATATTTTTAACATGCCCACATACATTCTCAGCCCACACATTCATTCCAATTCCCATATCAGTACCAACATCAAACAACAATATTTCACACATACATTCCCTGCACAAGCATACTCATTATCCAATATTTTCCCAAGCTTTTAAACATCTTTTAAAACTTCCAAAACTGTCACATTCTCTTCCTCATTATACTACAATATACTTACTACTCATTACCACATACTTTACACATTTCCAATACCCAAAATCCCTTACACTACACAATGCAAAACTAACTCAAGGTAATGCATTTACCTTGTGATTTTTGTTCCTCTTTCTTTCCTCCCCCTTCTCTTCCTTTCTTCTTTCTTTTCATTCCTTTCCTTCTTGTTATCGGTTCCAAATGGAGTCCACACTCCAATGCAACAGCCCATACCAACACACAATTCTAACTTATCATTCATTCACAACTAACCCTAGAATTTAGTTATTTTTAGGGTTTAGAAAGAACATTACCTTACACCCCAATGAGTGAGGTCCTTGATTAGCAAGAGAGTGAAGTTTCTAGCCCATGGGAGAAGCCAAAGTCGGCTGGAATACAAGGAACAAGGCAAGGGTTCAACACAAATTTCGTTTTGCCAACAGGGCTAGGAAAGGATGAGTTTTCAAGATTATTTTTACCTTAAAACATCAAAAGAAGGAGGAGCTTCCAATGATGGTCTCAAACCTTCAAATAGAGAATACCCATGTATATGAAAATAGGTATTTTCGATTTTTGAACAGAGGGGGTTGTTCTCCTTTACAAGAGGATTCCAACGTATATTTTGTATAGCATTTGAGTTGATTGGGTGCTCAACAATAGGGAGAAGGAGAGAGTTGTGTGGGATGGCTCAATCGCCATTGTAGTCGCCAGGAAGAAGAAGAGAAAATAGAGAGGAGGGAGAGGGGCTGTACGTGAGTGAAGAAGAGAGTTGAGGAGAGAGAGTATACTAAAGTAAGATTTTTACTTTTTACTTTTTACTTTTTTTGTTCCTTTTTGCCTTTTTTGTTAATGAGAGGGAATTAAGAGAGTGAGGGTGAGGGAGTCAATCGGCTCACACAGAACCTCACATGGGTTTTTGAATTTTAATTGCAATAGTGGACACACTAGTTTGCTTATTTACACTCACCCCACGACTCCTTGATTTTTACAGTTTTTACTATTTTTCTCGTTTAATTGATTTTCTTGGTTCTAGACCTTCATTAATGTTTATTAATGACTATTTGGTTGACCAAAATGTTACGAGTCCATTTAACACACGCTTAAAGTCACGTTTTCCCGGTTCTCCTCGAAAAACGCGCTTTAAGGTTCGTTTGTGGTTTTAATCCATTTTATGGATCCGTTTCCTCGGGAGTTGTTCCCACATATTATTTAGGTCTTATTAAGCCCTTAGAATCCATATAGTATGCTAACCGAGGTCTCATACCTCCTCTATTGCTAAACCGAGGTAATCATACCGACTATGGTTATTTAACGCCTATTAACGTTTTTCGCTTTTTTGTAATCGTTTCTTTGTTTCTTTGGATTTTATTTTTCCTTACCAATATTACTTAGGACCATTAAGCCCTTAAATACATATTAGGTTAATTTAATCCCTATATTTAAGGTCGGGGTATTTCAATCTACCCCTCTTAAGAACTTTGTCCTCAAAGTTGTTCGAGGTTATTGAATTACTATACTACTTATTTATGCTTGCCTAATACCAAAGCCATACTTCCCCTCCTTACAATTCCCAATTTCATTACTCAAGGTTTCTACATTCCAGACCGTACCAATATACCATAATTACTCCAATCTGCATCAATCCAACCATCCGGTTTTTACTCTACAAGGTTTATACATACCCAGTGCAAAGCTATCCCAAAGCAATGCAATACACATTCAATCCCGCAGGCACTCAGGTCATCTCGACACAGGACTCCTCTATGTCCCGCTGCCCTTGGAGTAATACAACATGCTACACCCACTATCTTCTCCGATATAAGCTTCTAACCAAATCTTCATTCTCAGTCTAAGGAAAATCCTTCCCAACAGCTAATTAGAAATCCTTCTAAAGCATACAACTCCAAATTCCAATTTATATTCATTACTTCTATTCTGTGTGTGATTCTTGTGACCACTTGAGGGGAGCTTCAAGAATCATTCGACCCTGATGTGATCAGCATCAGTGTTGAACTATCTTTCCACCCCAATTTGTGTTCGGTTCCCTCGATCTGATCAGGATCAAGTTCGACTTCCCACATCAGTTTCAAACAAACAAATAATTTAATTGTTTTCATTTTCTATCTTTTTACCCTTTCTAGTCGTGATACAAATTCATACATCTCCAATGATGGAATCAGTCTATCAATCATCGTCACTCTACTTCCCCAATACTTGCTTCGAGATTCAATGCTTAAGTGCTCATTTCGTCGACCTTCGTTACTTTCATTCATTACTCTCCATTATCTCAAATGATCTAACTAAGGAATACAATACTTATGAATTTCAGTCGTCCATAATTTACTTCCAATAATTTACCTAGGTATACACTACCCTAGACTTCATTCATCTACTACTCTCATTCATTTCGTACTACTTCTTCAAAGGCTACAAACTTGTGGAGCTCTGTCCACTACTCATTACTTTCTTTTACTAATATTCTTACACTGGGGTTACACGATGGGTATTTTCGTCCTATGGTATTTGCATCTCCCACGCCTAGTTACCATAATTACAATATGAATGAATACTTATGTTTATTTAGCATAGTATCAATCAACAATTTGATTCTCATTGTGTTATGCACATTATGGTTTATGTGTTTTATTCACGAAACTTACACTAAGCGGTTTTCGCTCTACCCCCTTAAAAGGGATTACGCCCACGTAATCTACCATATGTTATTATTGAACATTGGTTATTTAATTCGGGCACTCTGAAGCATTTAGCTTCACTACGGTCTATTATATACTGTGCTCTGGTCAAAGGGTCTTAACCATGCCAATGGTTTAGTCTTTGCACCAAGAATTCCTATATGAGTTTATTTAACTCATAGTTAATTCGATTCTAGCCTATTAGGCTTCAAGGCATTAATAGCCATTCTACTATCCTTACTAGGTATATCATTTCCTAGCTAGGGCCCACTAGCTTCTGCTGCGCGACCCTGATAACTTGGGTTATTCACCCTTCTTGTTATCCTTAATGTGCTATACATCGCCTTCTTATCCGTCTATTATGGAAATAAGGTTTACTAAACAAACGCGGTATTCTTTTACCGTGTTTGAACTCAATGAGTTTAAGATTATAACCAGCTCTCTGGTAATCTATCATACATACTATTCGTGCTTCCACGATTATTCGTTTAGTTCCTCCGACTTATTGTCGGGCGAGGTTAAGTCACTACTTAGTTGTAGTGCTTCCTCTGTTGTCAATAGCTTCTGAATTATACCAGTTCTTCTGGTTCAGTACAAGTGTTCTTTACTTGTATGACCTTGCATTTCTATGCGTCGGTCCTAGTGACTTCTTCAGTCTTCTTTCACCCTTTATTCCAATGGAATTCACATCTTGTGATTGTTAGTGTGTTCAACACTCTTCGTGCTTCTTTGGCCTTAGGCCGCACGGTTTGTTGCTAAGCTTTCTTAACTGGCTTATGCCATGTTTGTGGTGAAAAGAAAGATTTACTCCGGTTTACATTCTCCATATCCCTAGCCATCCCATTAGATCATTAGCTGAACAAGTGCAATACCAAAACACTCAGTCATACAGAGTGCAGAGGCGTAAACGCTTGACAATAAGTCACTTATGTGATAGGAAGGGATATTTCTGCCTGTCATCTCATGCTTATACTCTATGTTATTATCTGCTACTTCCTCATAGCGGTCGCTTGTTGCGCACCGTATTCTTACTCATTGTACAACATTGTTTTTACTGTTTTGTTACCGTGGTAGTTCCTCTTTACTTATTGCCATTGTCATTGGCACCATTTCCTTATGGTGTAAATACACTAGGAGTTTCCTGTGTTCGTGTGTATGGTGGTTGTCGTAGCATACCACAATCTTATTATCTTCCCAATGTGAAGATGTCTTAGTCAACTTATGTTTTATGTGTAGGTTAGCTTACCTCACAATCTATCATCATTTATGATGTAATTTACCAAGTATCTTGGTGATAATGGATGAAGTAATTTATCGGGTTACAAGCTCTCTTGAGCGCTGGTCATACCTTGTGTGCAATGTGCATTCCCGTTGATTGTTTTGACAATTATTGTCTTTCAGTGCTGAGCATTGGTTATAGGCTCTAGCTGTGTAGTTTCACTTATATGTACATCACCGGAGCATCCCGAGAAACTTCAAGGGTTTTCTGGTGCCGTTCTATCATTGATAGATGAAGTTCCTGTTGAGAGGCTTGTTTCCACTCATAGGTCTCATGACAAGGTTTACCATGTTGGTGTTTATACAATGGTTCACCACATGCTTGGGTGCATACAGAGTATGCTTACTCCTTAAGTCATAATGGTTTGGAAATCTCATTTCCTTATTCCATCGCCCGTTGGCAATATCTATATGCGTAGGCATTATTGTTATAGTAGATGGAAGCCTTTCTAAGGGTTCACATCTTCACCACATTGGTGGTCTTCGGTTAACGAGGGGTACCTTCCCTTGGGTTTCTCGTAGTGCCCAAGTGTGGATTAGGCCAATGTTGGCATTATCATGATTCTTATGCCTCTGTGCTACCATTGCTACAGAAGGCATGTAGGTAATTAAAGCTTGTCAACTGTATACTAGACTGATGCTCTAGTGACAGTGACACTGAGTTGGCCATTACTCTAAGCCACTCAGGATGTTGGGTTTGAATTGATGGTCCAGTTGTTGATTTCTTGTCGTATGAGACAATATCTCTTGCAAGTCTTGTTATCAAATGGTGTGGGTTTGTAACCGTTTGAGTTACATAACGTAGTCGGTTTATGGCTTTTAAGCTGAATTGCTTCGAGCTATGCTCTTTGCAAGCTGCTTATACATATTTCCACTCCTTGTATACCCCATAGGTTGGAGGTAGTGCTGGGCTCCATGGTAAGTCGTGACATCACGCTTCCGTTCATAGGAGACCCTTTTGGCAATCTGGTGCTAGTCAGTGCCTTCTTGTAGTTTAGGGTATTTCTTGTTAAGTGAAATCCCTTCGGTGTCTTAACCGAGTGTGCATTCCAGCTCCGTGCTTTTATTATGATGCTTCATTCAACTGCTGTTAATCTAGACACCCTTCAAGGATTGCTTCTGGGTGTTGTTGGTTATGCCGTTACATCCGGCTAATGTTTATGACATGTTGTGTCTACTATACCGCCTTGTGGTATTGTATTTGAGCTATCCACTTTAGGGTTATCATGTCTCCCGTTCTTGGGTAGACTGTTTATACCTTCTCCTAGTGTTCTTGACTAGGTTTAAAATTCTCTCCAATGATGGGTTATACTTGGTGGTAATCTTGTGATTGCTCTTGGGAGATCTGTCCCGTTTGTTGAACATTGTCGTGTTCACGTTAAGCATTCGCCTTACTGTATTTAGGCTGGATATCTCTTCCAGCTGTTATGTATTTTTTTGAATGTTTGGACATATCCAATGATAGTTACTATACTCAATGTCTATACTAGTCGTTGCCTTGCACTTCCTAACCTTCATTCCTTATCCTTAAATGGGTTCTTGAGTACTTTATACTTATTCCTTAGCTGAGTTTCCTTCTCCTGGATCGCCTGAGGTGTCCAGTTGTTTTGGTTTGAATTTACTCATGGTCCGTAGAACAGAGCTGACTACTTCCCGTGTTTCGTGCACTACATGTATACATATGTGGGGTACCATGTTGATACGTTACCACTTACCTAACTATGTGGCAGGCCCACAAGCTCCTTCGGAGTGCGGTTGTCCCACATCCCGTATTTGGGTACACTCGTAGTGTTCGTCACACGCCTAGATGAAGTATTCTATTGTCAACTCCTCTTGTATCATTCTATGATACTCACCGTAATTCTGTTGGTGTGGTATTAAAATCCACGGTTTAAAGAAAGGTTGTGGTTTTGAAAGAAAAATTTGGTTTTAAAATCATGGTACGGTGTTTAAAAGAAGTTCTTCATGGCATAGCCATGTTCGAGATCTTGACCAAGTCCAGCTTCCCGCTGACTGGTATATCCTTAATACAATGGTCGGGCTGTTAGGCCTTCCAAGGTTTCATTCTTTCATTTTTTTTTGGATGTGTGATCCTGTAGTCGCTTCATTGCGGTCACGGTACATTACTATGTACCTGTGGTGTGTTAAAGTTCCTCTACATGTTCCTGTTCTTACTGCACTTGCAGTGGCAAGTGCGTGGCACTGTTGGTTTTTGGTTAGACCTATGCCGGTCTTGGTATAGTTTCCACTTGTATTTAATAGTCTTGTTGACTCTTCCCTAGATCATATTGATCTATGTTTGGGGTACTCGATCCTTTTAAGTAGCTTCCCATTGATTTTGACATGGTTGTCTTGGTCGGGGTACTTCTCCAGTCCTTGGAGATTCCCATTTATTTAGTTTGTGTTTTTCCTTGTTGCTCGTTCCCACTGGTTTACCGTGGTAATTGAGCCTTAGCTTGTCTAGGCACTAGTCCTGTAGTTGCATCGGATTATATCTTGTGATTGTCCTCGTAGCCACTTGAGCTTTGTAGGCCAGGTATTGTAACCTTTTTGGCGTTGTAGTTCCGGAGTTAACCGTTTCTGACTATGTCCTTAGTCGGTTAGCATACCGTAGGTGGTATTATTTAGTTATTACCGTCCCGTAGACTTGTGTCTCGGGTTCCATTACTGTTCCTTTTCCATTTCGTTGCACGGTTAGTGCTTTTCCTGTTGTTGGTTGTCTAGCCAGGTTTCGCGACTGCTAGGCTTGTCGCCCCATGCTGTTGTAAGTTGTAGCCTCCTTATGGTTGGAGTGTTCATCCTACCGCTATTAAGTGCGGGCATTGTTGTTCAACCGGGATCCATCTCCGGGACTTCCAATTCTTTGCATCTACTATATGTCAGGTTCTTGTTTACTGTATGATTATTTCACTACTGCCAGATCGGGTTTTCCCGAGTATGAGAGGTCTTTCCTTCTCTCTGGCGTATTTCCCAAAGTTATACAATAGGGTTAGTGGAGGGCGGGTCTGGTATTGCAGGTATCCGGTACTCACCGGTAGTTCCTAACTAGCATATCTCTAATGCTAACACTCAGCCCTTAGCCCTAAGCTTCTAATTCCTAACTCGGTATTCCTAGACTCGGTATTTCCAGTCATCAGAGCGATACTTCGCTCTGATACCACTTTTTGTAACACCCCTACCATTAATACAATCATTACCGTCCAATCTCCTCGTACTTCTAGATTCGCGCAGCGGATACATACTTACATACAGTGGGTGATACAATGCCGTTAGTCACCCACGTGACTAACTGAAATACCCCGAATCTAATTAATACTTGTTTATTATTAAATAATGGAGAATTGATCTAGAAACAGATCGTTTTAGTTACACATGCTAATCTATACATGCAAACGTTACGTGAATTAATGTTATTACCCGTGCGCATGCAAACTCACGCATGCAAACGACACGAAAAAACAGTCGTTTTACCATAAACGCTAACTAGTGTAATTTTACTAAACATATTCGTACAAACGTTCATGTACAATTATTAACAAGGACTAAACTTCTTGCATAACTAGCTCGACATAAAGAGCGTCAACAAAAAAAGAACAATACCAACGTGTATACAAACGAGCAACGTAAATACTTTACGAATGCCTAAGCATCTATAAATGCTACAATAAATTGAAATACACAATTAGATAAATGTAACAACTTATGTTACACCTATATATATATTATGAAGATATAATAACTCATCAAAGGTCAAAGATGCGCACTAAACATCTTGACAAGAAGAACGTTCGTAAAACGCCTTAGAAACAGGCGATTAAGCATGACCTTGTATGACCTTCTAAAACTCAAACCAAATGGTCATACACTCATTATGTGAATATATAAACATGATTCCTAAGCCATATTTAGTCAAATACGCAAAACGCTCGGGAGTGCTCACGCACGCCCCTTAAAGCACGAAAAGCCTAGAGGAGTGCCGAAGTGGCACGAACTCCTATAAAATTAATTCTTAGAGTTCCTACCATCATTACTAACCATCCTAAAGAGAACACACGAAGTGGGTTCTCAAAATTCAACAAAAACCTCAGGGGGATTTCTTAACGCTCCTTTTTGCCCGGGAGTGTCCCGATGGCCCGTAAATTATGTCATGGGTTGATGTAACCCCATATAACTCAATTAACATCTTAATATATCATTATTTACTATAATAAGTGTTTATAAACACTTGTAACTCATAAAGACAAGTTATTTACCAAAATTTCCTTAGAGCACAAAAACGCACCTTCGGGTGTCACTAAAACGCGTTTTACGCAACTACCTTGTAGTTTTTCACATGCCACGAATTAAAATATTAAATAGGGTTATAATGACCCTCTAAATCAATTAAAGCAGTGTCAAACAAGGTGCTCTATAGGGGCCGATTTTATGTCCAAAAACTAGTATAAAACTTACATTAAAAATTTATAAAATGCATAAGACATGATGACTCACCTTCCCATGTGCTATAATACTTAATGTCAAAGTATGTAGGTCTATTTGACCACCAAGCTGTCGAAATAATGCAAGGGAACAAGGCCATGTTGGCTAGACAAAAACAAAATGAAAAAGGCAAAAAGTAGATCTAGATTCCACCTTTTTGCTTTCTTAAAATTTAAGTGACCTTCCATGCTTGTTCTTGGCTCTTGATTGCCGATTGATGAGCTCCATTCAGGCCTTGAATTCGGCCACCTACAATGAAGAAGAATACAAGTTACAAACATTGAAAAATCAAAGGAATAAAGCCTTACTTTTCTTACCTTGTCTTCTAGCTCACATTATTTTCTTCCACTGCAAACAGGAAAATTGTTCTACTAAAACTAAATTGAAAAACCTAGAAATTAATAAAATGAAAAGCCTGTCGGGTTGCAAAAATCCCGGTCACAATAGTATAGCTAACAGAAGCAACCGGGTATCAATCCACGGGACTTGAAGAAATAAGCCTAATCCTAATAAAACTAGAAGTTTAGGGGGTTGTGAATTGTTTTTGTAACTGAATTTAGTAAATTCAAATCAAAAACTAAATGAACGATTAATGAAAGTAACTTGATGAGTTCAGTAAAATGAATGGTACTCCGGGTTCGGGTTGTTCTTTACTGGATAAATCTAGCCAAACCTACAGTTTAATTATGAGAAACGGACAGGCCAATTTTTTTTTTTACTCTCATCAATGCTAAATCCTAGTTCATTGAAGAGCTCACCTATCAGAACATGTCAACTCTAATCTAGAAGCTGGCAAAACACATATAGGCGGAATACGTGCAAAGAATTATTAGCATTTGCAGGAAAATAATCTATCCGACTAATCTTCCTACAAATCTCCAGATTAATTTGAACTTCCTGTTAATCACCTTATCTGATCAAAACAGGATTCGCAAAACAACTCTATAAATGCGCAAATTTAATAGAGAAGATGAATGATTAGCATTAACCTAGAAACAATCCGATACAATCTCATAACCAAATTACATAAATTCTAACTATCTTGTATCCATTGCGAACAACCCTTCCCCAGAGGTATCCCTACTAGCCAAACATATTCACAAAACAGACAAAGAAAAGAGATTGAGAAATCATCTGGAATAGAAAACTTCTAAATTCGCTCCGATGTCCAGATCTGGAGTTCGTCGGGCTAGAGGTTGAAGATGATGGTGGTGATGGTGATGATCGATGATGATGGTGATGGAGCGAGGGGAGGCGTGATGTGAGAGCCTTTCTGAGGCATCTGGCGTGAATACCTCTGTTCTCCCAACCCTCGGTGACTTTTTATAACAAAAATAGGCATTTTTAACTCTTAAAACTGCATATTTTCGAATTCTGTACGTGGCGTCCGAACTTGGAAGTTCGGACGCATGTTAGGACAAATTTTCAGGAAGTTTCGACCTCTGTCCGAACATCAAAGTTCGGACATAAGTTCGGACATGTCAGTATCCTGACGAGTGAAACTTGTTTCGGGCGTATATTCTTCGTTTGGACTCCGTTTTGCTCCCCGTTTGTTGCGTTGCGAAGCTTGTGAAGTGAAGAATGCAATTCTATGACTTTTACCTGCATTTGATACATAAAATACATCAATTCTTATCTAAACATAAATCATTGGAAAAACACATGATAAGTGAGAAATATTAGCCAAACCAATATGAATAATCAGCAAATTAAACCCATAAAAGGCTCTATATTCAGACTTATCATCCACCTTGCCTTGTCACACCACATGGCCGAACACATGCTGGAAACATGGGCATTTATTGAGCCAATAACCTATGGAATAAAACTAATGAAAAGAATAGTCATTTGACATTAAAAATTAACAAAACAAAAATCAAGCAAACTTACCTTATACCATACGGTTGCACTCATTCTTTCCCTTGCCCACTTCATTTCCGAATTGGTAAGGTTCCTAACTCTCTCTTCTTCCTTCATCTTCTTCCTTTGAAGCTCCTAAGTCCATTAATGGAGTTTTTAACTTCTATCTTATCTTTAAGGTATTTCCTAGCATTTCTTGTCAAGCCTTGAAGCAAAACTCTTCCTAGCACACCAATAAGGATTCGGCATCAACTAATGTTCCAAGGAGGTTGTCTAAACCAACATTAATCCAAGGGGCATCTCAAGGTTATCTTAAGGTAGTTTTCATGCTTGAAAATCCTTAAAGCACATTTTATTGTGTAACCGATTTCTACCTCCTCTAAGGTTCTTTTCTTCTTCATTTTCATGAAGGAAACTTTGTTCTTCATCCACCTTAAGTGAGCCGAATTTACAAGGAGAAAAAGCTTAAGGTAAATTCTTGGAAAACTACTTATAAATCTACTTAAGATCTTTGTTAAAGATCTAACTCATAAACTCCTTCACCACTTGCATATAACCGAAGTGGAGCATCAAGAGTACCTTGGAGAAAGCTTGGAGTTTCAAGAAGAGTTCAAGCACTTAACCACCTTTGTTAAGAAGTAAGTTTATTAAGTTAATCTTTATGTTTTAAGCTTGGTTAAGCTTCTAAAAATTATACAAAAATTATGTACATCTCCTAGGTTATATAAAACCGAAACTATGTGGTATAATATACCAAAAATACAAACTATAACATATATGGAAAATAATTACCTTAAGACACATTTTGTGTCACAAAATTTATCTTTGTAAAAATAAATTCAAGCCGAATTGTCAAGGGCAAAAATACTCTATTTTGAGCTAGGAATTAATATAAGACATTACAATAATTTTTACATGAGTTATATGACTCATATGAATTTATGTATAATTATTTGGACATATAAATCTACTTTTATATACTATATGGTACCTTATTAATTATGGCCGAATTGGTCTAGTGAAGAATAGCTTTTATTGAGCTACATAAGTATATAAACTCATATTATAAAGTTTGGTGAGCTAAAAATATTTTTTAGTGCTTAAATGGCTAATTAATTAAGTTATGTGGCTTAAATGTAATTTTTGCAAAGTTTGTTTGTGTTTATTATAAAAACTGAGAGTTAAGGGTGTTCTTGGGATATATATGATATAAATAAGGTTAGGAATTAAGTTTATGAATTTTAGATAATTTAAACAAGTGTTAAAATAACACTTTATAAAGTTTTGGGCTATTATGTAATTTATAAAAGTTATTATGAAAGTTTGGAACTTAATATAGGGCGAATTCATAAATAAGAAAATTATGTAGTTCACTTTCGAATTTTGAAGAATTAAATATTTAAACTATAGTTTATAAGTTATTAAGTAACTATTATAAAGTTTTGGGGTGAAAATGTAATTAATGGAAAGTACATGACCAAAGCCGAAGTACTTTGGGTTAGTTTGGTAATTTAAGAATTTTTATATATATATATATATTCGGTAATTAAGAAGAAATAAAATTAAAACTATAGTTTATAAGACATTATGTAAAGGTTATAAGATTTTGTGGTTAAATTGTAATTATAGAAAATATTGTATTAAGGCCGAAAGTTTGAGGGGCCAAATGTAATTTTTGAAAAGTTATAATGTTCGAAAGTTATATACCAAAATATTAATGGTGTTTTGTAATATAATAAAATAGGGAATTAAAACTATATAATATAATGAGATTAGAGTAAAATGTAATTATAAGGAATTACATGGCTTAGCCGAAAATAAATGTGGCTAGTTGGTACTTTATTAAAGTTATGATGTTCAAATAATAATTACCAAATCTATAGTGGTAGTTTAATGAATTAACTAATTAAGAAAATAAAACTATGTATTATAATGTATTTTGGAGTTTAATGTAAAGTTTGTGAAATAAAAGAGGTTATAATATAATAATCGAAAAGTATGATGTATTTATGAGATTAAAAATAATTGTAGGTCCTATATGGATATTTAAGAAATTTAGAAAAGAAAATTATGATTTAAGGATATATGGGATTAAAACTATATGATATATAAGTACAAGTAATTTACTTGGAAAAGAAATAATATTATTCGGGGTTAGTTTATGATTAATAAAAGATATGGGAATAATATGTCCACGTGTGACATGTAAAAATAATTTGAGAACTTATGAAGTGGTTATGTCATTTACACAATTATATATATGTATCACAAAT
This sequence comes from Limonium bicolor, assembly GCA_023374045.1. Lineage (NCBI taxonomy): Eukaryota > Viridiplantae > Streptophyta > Magnoliopsida > Caryophyllales > Plumbaginaceae > Limonium > Limonium bicolor. The sequence continues at coordinate 4,565,145 of CM041782.1, read as the reverse complement.
AATACACGTGTATGAAATATATATATTTTAGATTTTCAAGTAAATCAAAAGGAAAAGAATATAAGGAATTTATGTGGAAACACCAAATAATATTTGGAGCTATAGTATATTTTTAAAATAAAGTTAAGAGGAGAATTAATTAACATGTGACCAATAAATGTCATTGATAAAATTATAAATTACTATGTCAATTGGACAATTGTAAAACATGTAACATAAATGGTACATGAATATATAGTTATATACATTTAAGGCTTTAAAGAAACCACAAGGAATAACAAATAAGTTATACATCCAATCATGAGGTAATTAAAAGAAATTACCACACAATATAAGTCTTATAAATTAGGACTACATGTTTTGGAAATATATAAATACCTTAAATAATAATAAGGAAAAGAGGTAAAGAAACTACCTAAGTATAAAGAAATAAACCTCACGTGAAATAACAAATATGAAATCGTTTAATGAATCAATGAAATTATCATACGAGAGTTACATAAATTAACACTCTCAGATTAATCCTATCCTAGGACATTGTTTGACCAGACGTTGACCGGGAACTAAACAAGTACAGTCTACGGTGAACGGTATGGAATTCTTGCAGTCTGCTCTCTACCGGATTACACCGGCTTGTGTGCTATCTGTTGTTTGAATTAATGACCAAGATGATTGTATGTAAAATGTTGCATTACTCTTGTGCACTGTTGTGTGATTCTATGTGCGTGATGTTGCTAACTATAACGTGTATGTTCCACGTATACAACACTACATTACCAGTAGATTAAATACCTGTGTTTTATTATACCGAGAACTTGTACTCAAGTCTCTCACTAACTTCACTTTATAACAAACGTCAGTCCTAAATGTGACAACTAACAATATACATTGTGTTCTTGTCTAACGTCCTTGTGTGACATTTAACAATTCTATACTACGAGAACGAGGAGCCCAGTTGGAGCTGGCCATGCATGCTACGGAGTTGTACCTGTCACAGGTCGTCTCCTACACAATTTACGTCGCGACGGAACAGTACAAGTGGGGAGGAAGACTTTATTCCTCTCGAGGGTTCGATTCCCAACAGTTCAAGTGGGGAGGAAGACTTCATTCCTCTCGAGGGTTCAATTCCCAACAGTTCAAGTGGGGAGGAAGACTTTATTCCTCTCGAGGGTTCGATTCCCACCTTTCTATAGTACAGGAGTTAACTACGTTATCTTCTGAGGGACTAATTACCCACCTAATGTACGAGAGTCCCATCTCGTCTAAGGGTTTATCATACCTGACCATCTTACTCCATGAAGGAGGTTAACGAGGTCACTATACCTCCACTGTTGATACTCTTATATCCATGTTAGTCCCATTGTGAGGATCTGACTACTGGTGAATAATTACAGGACATCTAACTTGACCTTCTGCAGTCTTGTTCTGTGTGACATTGTTATCCTTGCATGGATGCTTGTTATGATTATGTTATGATGCTTATTTACAGCTTTTAAAAAAATGACTTGCATGTATTCGACAAAATAGTTGGTGTGGCCCAGTAGCTTGTGGGCTGCACGTTTTTCATACCGGCAAATTATTTTCTGAGCCATTTCATGGCTAAACAATTCCAGGTACCTGAAGAATGAAGAGATTACCCAACCGAGTGTAGGCGGGGTAGAATTAAGACAGGGGACTGTTATCACCAGGAATCATTTTACAAGTACTGTACTTTAATTATTGACTTTTGTTGTTTTAAGAGGTTTGTATTCAGTGCTCAGACCGTAGCATTTGTCAGTTATTTTGGAGTTAGCCTTGTTAGTCACAGGGTGACTAGCGGCATTGTAGCACCACCCGTTGATATGTATATAATTTCCGCTGCATTTCCGGTTATCTTTGGGAGCTATCATTGTACAGGTTCTTGGGTTTCGGGTTGGGGTGTTACACTAACAAGGCTACTACTTCTATACAGTATCGGTCTGATGGACCGGAATATCCGAGTGCTGCACAAATACAATCTTCACTACAATTACCAATTTGGTACTACAACTTCCCATTCAATGCAATACTCCATAAGTTCAATACATGCTAATACACCGAGTTTACTAAGATCCTTATACAAGTAGAATACCTCTTTCAATTCCATACATACTCATTAAGAGTCTAACTACTACCCATTCCTCACAACTACTTACTTCCTAGGCACAAGGGTGTACCACCTAGTACACCTCTACATTCTACTTCTACTATCCAAGCGTAGTCACCGGTCTCTTGCTTGACCATATCCGCTTCGGTACCTGCACACTAAAAACGTTCCCCCGAGGGGGTCAGCTTTCGCTGAGCATGATAACCAAATACCCCGCGTACTAGTGAGGGTACGCCGACCACTTGGTCGAATACATGCGATTGATTTCATTCAAACATACATGCATACATGCTCTTATACATTTCATTACAATACATTACGCA